>JAECZD010000019.1:0-83963 GCA_024349325.1 Pogonomyrmex californicus | reverse complement strand
TAATTTTTAAAGTTTAAATTACATATTTATAAAAAAATTATTGTTAAAAATTATTTTTTACAAACTTATTTAATTTTTATATCAGACATCAACTTTCACAAATCTTTTAGTAATTGATAAAGATGAATTATTTAAAAATCTCTTTTTTAATCAATTACAGAATATATACATTAATAGAAATTGTAAAAAAGAATTTTTTCAAAATTTTTTAAATAATTTAAACAACAGTGACCCAGACGCCATAAACCTAGGGGGTACATTATTACAGTAAAAAATGATTTCATTATTAGGATTAAACTCAGATAACAAATAATGGCACTAATTATATTGAGAGTTTTGCTCAAGGTGTTCCTATATGTAATTGGATACTGTATAAATTATCGCGTTTCCTATTTGTACACTATGAATTTCATTGTTGATTAGCGCTTTATAAAGTTTTTTTCAATCCATCATTCAGCATTTCAGTATTACCTATTGACACAATTGATTATTTTCACACTGTGTAACTCATATATGTATGAGATTTTATATATCTATTTTTACTATGCATAGCACATGTACACGTATGCAAATATGCACTGATGATTGGTAGCAGAAAATATTGTACATCATTATGTAAAGTTTGAAGAAAGAATGTAATATACAAAACATTCCTTATATATTAGTAGAGAAGTTCTTGTACGAGATATAACTAATTTTTGGAACATAAATTTTTTGCATGATATTTTTTTAGCATTCACTCACGCGTGTATAAATACCATAAAGATTTGTAAACATATATATTTGTAAACATATACATGTTCTTCCTTCTTTTCAGAGCATGCAACGTTGACTTTCTTCGATATAAAACGAGAAAGACTCTGTCTATATTCTAAATTATTATCGCCTCAAACTTTCATTGTTCCGTTTTATTATGGATTGAAAATTTATATCAAATATTATTAGTAGTTAAATTTTTCTAATCGATTTCATTTTTCTATTTTATATGAATATATATGTATTTATATTTGCTACTTGCAGTTTCTTACACTCTTAGCTTTTCATTTTTGCACATACTATTTTTTAAAAAAACTAAATTATAGATATTATATTTGTTAGACAAGAAAAAGAAACAGTAAATTAAAATAATAATGTAGACAAATATTGCAAGATACTTTTATGATTTACAGCAATCTTTGTGTAGCAAACGTGTGCTAGATGCAGAAATTAGGAATGAACTGTTGGATTATAGAAAGTGTGACTGCTGTCTAATCATCATATAATACACACTCACGATTCAATCATTTATATCATTAAATATATTACGTGAAAATTTGCCATGGAACTTGTATTGTCAATTACAATATCAGATGAAAATTTCTAAATTTATTGTAGGGATTTAGAATCATGGCGTATACACTATATGAAAAATTAAACTGTACTAAATAAATTTGTAATTTGTAATCATATAAAATTTTTTAAATAATGTTAAAGCTACATTTGTTCTATATTTTGATTAGATATTTTATTCACAATTACTATGGCTTTTGTGGCTGATTGCTCTTATTACTTTCAATGTGCTTTTTATTAAACATAATATATATTTTAATATAATAATATATTTTAATAGATATAGCACCTATTTTTTATAGAATTTCATAATTAGATAGTAATTAGAATTAATGTTAAAATTATATATTTAACAAAGTAAAAGCTGAAAGTAATAACATTTTATTTTGATAATTACAAATCTATTCTTACTGTTTGATATCAAAGAAAGCAAATCTTTTTATGTAATTAATTAAACCTAAAAGAGAGAGAGAGAGAGAGGGAAAAATAAACACAAAAGTCACAATAGAGTATCATAAAGTATTTAATAAAAAGTAAAATTAATAGATTTGGTAAATTGTGGTAATCGTTAAAATATTCGGTCAATCTTTTCTTCTATGTGAAGATAACATCGGAGAGCGATTCGATTTCGCTGAGAGTGAACAAAATGGGGCTGCAGGCCGCCTAGCCGAAGCTTTGAGGCGCCTTTCGCTAGTTTTGCCACGTAGCTGCCATGGAAATTGTCATGCTTCCCCTCCTTATGTTCGAGGTATCTAGAATATTATCATCGTCAGACATTCATCTGTGTGAATGTACTCAATTCTAAGATGTACTTATCGTACAAGACTGAGAGTAAATTGAAATACACTGTAGTGATCGTTATTGTTATTATCTCTGTCTATTTAATTACTTATCCAATATTCGCAGTTATGATTGAGAAAGCGCTATATTAAAAGACATCATATTTATTTATATACTTTTTATTTTGCGTAACAACAATGCAAATACTTAGCTTGCTTTTATCATACTTTCCAACATTATATTGAGTGACATTTTATCACATTAAAATATTGTGTGTGTGTGTGTGTGTGTGTGTGTGTGTACATGTATGTATATGTATGTTTACTTTATCACACACACACACACACACACACACACACACACACACACACACACACACACACACACACACACACATGCATACATTTTACAGGCGTAATAAAGTAAACATACATATACATTTTTAATTATATTCACTATTTATATATTTAAACAATATGAAAAAGTAAGTATATTTTATTAAAATGAGATTGAACTAATTTCCTAATAAATAATTAATTAACATGAAATTACTCTTTATCTCTTGAATTTGCTTGAGTCAAACAAATGTGAGTTGATAGCAAAAGGACACTATTTACATAAAATTAATTTAGGAAGCAGAAAATATTGACATATTTATTAAAATAGATATCGTTTAAATCAAACATGATAAATTTTCACACAACATGCATTTACATAAATATCATGGTGCATCAACTTTTTTTATGGATGTTATTTTGTTACTGTTTACGTTTAGCATGTATGTATGTCTCGCTTCAGTGCATGCACTGTCATTCAGCCCACTGGATGCTATGAGATTCCATGATGCTTATCACTCTACTATGCAGTGAAATGAAGTTCAAGAATACTACTGACTAATTCTTCCTATCGTGTCTGTGTTCTACAAACCCATCGTAAATAATCGATGGTAAGAGATGTAATTTATTCTTGAATAATAAACAGAGTCGTTATAGCGCTCTTTGTGTTTATAAAGTGTTCTTAAATTTATTCATTACTTCTCTTAAAGTATCTGTTTCATGCAAATTTTTCCCGAATATTTGTACACAAACTGGTGATTTAAACGTCACTGATAGTTTCCATACAATTAAACGAGACAATAATCAATTATAAGTAATAAATTCTACAAAAATTTAATAATACAAAACTTTTTCTTATAGACTAATATTATTAAGATTGCATTAAATTTTGTTTATGATATAAAATATTTCGTAACGCTTTTCAAGAAAAACACCATTAATGTTATCTGAGTAAAAGGAATGAAATTTTCGCAATATATTCAACGGAAGAGGAGGTATTACGTTTAGGTTTTATTGTTTCACTTAGATATTATTGTATTTTATATTAACAACATTTTATTTCATTTAGGTATTCTTGTATTTTATATTAAGTATATTCTAACATTCGAAGTATGATTTTTTTTTTATGTTAACAGCGCGAAGCATATCAGAGGAATTTGGTAGCGATTCAAGGTATCGTGACAATGGAGAACCGGCACAGGGTGCAACGCATGGCCGTGATCCGCGTTCTCCTAAAGAGAAAGAAGATAAAGATAGAGGTGACGAAGGTATTTCAATACAACTTCCGATTATTAATTTCGAAATTATCTATCGCCTAATCTGCGAATTTGATTCTCTCACAGAAATGATTAAAGTGTACGATGGCAACAGTTCTTTAAGGCGAAGGATATTTCGGGTGATTTCGGTACCCAGGCAGACTACGACGGAGCAGGTTCTCACATTGGCACTGCGCGCATTTCACATCACGAAAGATCCTAGTGCGTACATATGGACTATATTAATATAATAAGTGTGGAGATTTTGTTAGATATAATTAATGAAACCTTTTTTGGGAAAATTCAGATAACTTTTACTTAACTGACCTGTATGCCGCGGAAGAAACTGAATTATGTGACCCAACGCCTGTTTTAAATTTAACTCGCAAAGAAGGCAAACGTCCGGCTGTTTTCTTGCGATTTAAGTAAGTTTATTATTTATCTAAACATTTATCTAAATTTATCTTATATACATTATTTTATATATATACTACATTTAAAAAGAAGAAATATATTTAGAATATTTCCTTTTTAAGTTATTTTTTAAGAAAAATAGAAGATGGATTTGAAGTTATACGATATTTATATTAAAAATGAAAGAATGTTGCGATGTAACATGTAATTCATGTGATTTCAGAGATAATGACAGCGGAGAGGTACGGGTTTATCCCGGCAAATTGCAGGTATCAGAGTCATTCTGTACAGTACCTGTCACCGAAGCAACAACCGTTGCAGACTTAATAAATGAGGCATTGGAAAAGTTTGGTTTACAAAATTTTACTTGTGATGACTTTAGATGCAGTGAAATTCTTTTAGACCGTGGTGGTACGTTTCGAATCTATTCTTTGACGTTTGCTCAAATTTAGCTCGAATATTTTTTAGAATTCGTTTTGTTTATTGCATGAAAAATATAAGAGTTTTATTTTTATTAGTAACGGAAAGAGTTTTGTCTTGGGATGAAAGACCTTGGGATATCGTTAAAAAGTTGGGAAAAGATTCTATTAGACAAATGGAACTGATGCGATTCTATTTACAACTGAAGCAAGATCCCCATGGACCTAACTTGGCTTTATTTGTGGGTAACTTACCGCAAAATCTTTCTGAAAGAAGTTATGAAAATATGTTAACAGAATTTTTAGGAAAAGGTTGGTTATCCAGAGGGAAATTAATTCTGTTTTATCTACGAAATTACAGAAATATTGATATATATATATATATATATATATATATATATATATATATATATATATACATATATAACAACTTTTTTAGAAAATAGATTTTCATCAATTGGCCCAATTTATTATGAATACGGTTCGGTAGTTATTATATTCGAAGATTTGGATACGGCAGTTAGAGCGTTATATACGTTACGAGAAACAAAATATGAAGATAAACATCTTTTAGGTATTTATGTGATATATATTTATTTTTTTATATCTTTTAATATATCTGAGAAAGAGATGTACTACTTGTTAATTGATAATATCAAGAGAGATAGATGTGGAATACAGTATACATGTTTTATTTCTGTTGTATTGATTTTTAATAAAATATATATTGAAATATTCACTTATTTTTTCTTCTTCCGCAAGTAATGATTTTACCGAGTATCGAGCCAAGTATGATACCGACGGGCGTTCAACCATTGCTCGTGTTTGTAAATGTAAAATCTGGCGGTTGTCAAGGACTTCAGCTAATTTCTAGTTTTCGTAAACTATTAAATCCTTATCAAGTGTTCGATCTTGAAAATGGCGGACCTCTCCCCGGGTAAGTAGATCATGTTGCTTCAGATAATAGGGATTATATTTATATTCCGAAGCATAACGATATACTTACGCGCAAATGAGTGCTCACTTAGAAATTAATGCTTTCTTTATGTTACAGACTTTACGTTTTTCGTCATATAAAGGACTACAAGATATTAGTTTGTGGTGGAGATGGAACGATAGGCTGGGTATTACAATGTTTAGATAATGTGGGTCAGGATAGTCAATGTTCTTCTCCCGCCTGCGCTATTGTACCTCTGGGAACAGGAAATGATCTTGCTCGTGTATTATGTTGGGGTTCAGGATATACAGGTGACGAGGATCCATTAAATCTATTGCGAGACGTTATCGATGCAGAAGAAATAATATTGGATAGATGGACTGTAGTTTTTCATCCAGAAGAGAAGGAACAAACTCAAGTAGTTTGTAACGCTGCGGGTAAGAGACAAGTTTCTTAATGATACGAACGAGTTTTGTAATTTAAATGAGAAAATTTTAATGAAATGGAAATGTTGCAGCTTCTCAGCAGATAGCATCGCGCCATTTGCATATTACAGGTGCTGGTACAACTAGCGAAGACAATACACAAATATATGTAATGAACAATTATTTTGGCATTGGTATCGATGCGGATTTATGTCTGGACTTTCATAATGCGAGAGAGGAAAATCCAAATAAGTTCAAAAGCAGATTACGAAATAAGAGCGTGTACGTAACGATGGGCTTACGTAAAATGGTTAAACGTAAACCGTGCAAAGATTTACATAAAGAAATTCGATTAGAAGTAGATGGTAAATTGGTCGAGTTACCACAAGTTGAAGGAATAATTATTCTGAACATTTTAAGGTGATCATTGTAGAATATATTATTATAAAAGAGGAGACATGTTTTATACATGTTTATGTGTCGTTTTAAATAATGTTTTTTTCGTCATTTAGTTGGGGTTCTGGTGCTAATCCTTGGGGACCAGATACCAAAGAAGATCAATTTTATACACCGAATCATTGGGACGGCATGTTGGAAGTTGTTGGAGTTACGGGCGTTATGCATCTTGGACAAATACAGTCGGGTTTACGTACGGCTATGAGAATAGCGCAGGTAAACTAAAATAATAATACTAAAATGATATCTTCTGTTTTTCTTTCTTAATGCAATATGTATTAATTCATTTGTCATTGCATTTTGATAGGGCGGACATATAAAAATTCACTTAAACTCAGACATACCTGTACAAGTAGACGGTGAACCATGGGTTCAGAGTCCCGGAGACATCGTAGTCTTGAAATCAGCGCTCAAGGTAATACTTTGACATAAATGTTCTTATAAAATCTCCCCATAATTCCACAAAAATAACGGACAGAATGTGATGTAGAGTCGTTTACTAACACGATAATAATAATATATCGATATTTAGCACGGTAATATCTCTATATAATATATAATCTCCAAATATAATAAACTGCGCATTGCATTCTATTCGAGTTTAAGTAGAATAATGGGGCACACATTCTTGTGGCACGTAGAACTTTTTATAACAGGCGCATCCCTGTATATTAGTTTGTAGCACTTTTTATTTTATATTACGATACTCTACATATTCTCCGTAAAAGCATAACCTGATTGCTGATACCTATCAGCGCATGCTTTCCTTCCCTAATTGCACTCGACTAATATCTCCTTGTTCCTTTGTTCACTTCAGGCTACCATGTTGAAGAAAAGTAAGATCAAGCGTCGCAATACCGAACCGTCGATTCTACCTGCTAATGGGGAGGGGGGCAAGAGCACGGACGAGTAATCCAACTATACCACAACTTACAACCGTTTGTTTTAATCGTATCTCGTAAGATGCGCGACATCACCACCTAGACTCCTCGACGCGCACGAGCGGAATGCACGCGCGAGAAAGGAGTCTCGGTGTGACAAACGTGCCATCTGAAACAATTCCACCTATACAAAGAAAGAAAGACAGAAACAGGATAGAATGAAAAAGAAACCTTGATCCCTCCTCGTTGATGCATGTAAAACCGATCCTCGATCGAATTCCTCGTGATACCTTCTCGATGCCTCGATCCAATGCAGCTAGCTCGAGCTTGTAATGTGTGAATTAGACGCATTATTATCGGATAGTAGTGTTAGCTTTACAAAAGAACGTTTCTTATCTTTTCTTTTTCTACATATAAGTTAACTGTAAGTTTGTAATTTCCATTTTCTATTTCTATTTCTACTTATACTTCTATTTTGTCAGCGGTAGTGACTGACATTTTTATCGATTGCTCCTTTGTGTGCTCCCTGATCCTGTCCCTTCCTAGGCTACGATGCTGAAGAAGACTAAGGGTAAAATGAAGCGGCGTAACACGGAATCTAGCATGCAGTTGGCGCTTCAAGCTGCACCATCGAGCGATCCGGACGAAGACCTCTTCTGAGTGAACAAACATTATGTGAAAGTGGTCGAACATGTTGCGGTAACGCAAGACACGTAGCCACATAGAGGAACTTGATCGACTAGCGTATGTAACAAAACAAAAATCGGCCTCGAATTATTCCGACAGCGTTTGCGCTGTACGAACTTAATATAAATACTTACAACGCGAAAAACACAAAATAACACTCATGGAAGCAAGAGGGACGGGTAGATAAGGATTTCAAATACACACATATATACAGCATAAATTCCATTATCGACTCAATGATTGTTAATGTTTATTCTTACATTAATAGAAAATGAAAATAGATTTCATTTTTAAATGTTAATAATTCTAGTACTGTATGCGTAGCTTTTATCGATCAATATTTTTTTAGTAAAATTATAATAGACTTTAACACACACGGTAACACATTATTACACATCACGTACACACACATATTAACCAGTATCGGAGGAATTAACACGCTTTATGCGTACTTACGACGATGTTGATTTCCATTTACGTCCCAAGCTTGGTAGTCGAGAAAAAAAGGAGGTCGTAATGTATATTACGTTTCGTATGGTATTTTACCGATCTATACAGTATTACGATACGAAACGTGTATCACACGATATAAAACGCAAACAGGTCAGTTGTTAATAATATATATAGAGAATATTTATGATTAAATATTAATATATTTACATAATATTGTATTAGTATTACGATATTAAGTTGTGATAATTGTTATGTATGTCTGACTGCTGGGCAGTCTGGAATTCGCTGAGAACCAGTGGCAGTCAGTTTTTTTCTAGGATACGGTTAAGAAGAAGGATTAAAAAAAAAACAAACAAACAGATTAATGTAACTTTCGTAACGATAAGACCGCATTGCGGGCGAAGCGCTTTGCTGATCCGTCTCAATGACGAGAAAAATGTAGCGGATAAAAGATGCGATATGTAACATATATGTCAAAGAATCGGATTGGCAATGTACTGACCACATCACCTGCTCTGACAGGCTCCTATAACGACGGAAGCGGTATCATACACATTCCATTGTAACACGAGGGGCGAAGGACTTGGACGCAAAAAAGATATGTATATTTATAAAACTATGCCAAAAGAGAAGAGGAAGAGGATCTTGTAATACGCTAATGCACTTAAACATCATCGGCATGCGTCGTTTGCAATTGAAGCGTTCGTGATGGGCAACGATTGGGGACAGGATCATGCGAATCGAAGGCAATATTGTTTCACGAGCTTCCAAGGTTTCGATCCTTGGTGCATTGACACGAATCATCGAGTGCTATCATTGACCGAGCGTTCGCCGACGTTCACATTGGATCTTCGCTGGCATACGATTTGGAGGAGAAAAAACAAAAGGAAAAGACGCGACAACTTCGGTGCCAAACAATTGTATATAATATTATAAATGTAGGGACTACATATAAGATTATTCGCCAGTTAATCGCGATGGCATTTAATGCGACGGACGTGAGAGAAAGTAATGCGTCGAGTACTTTCTTAACATTAAAAGTATTCTTTGGGAAAGGGGAGGGGGGAAACTCTTTTGAATTACGTACACATTGCGTTGTTTCGTGTAAACATTTAACAAAACAGAAAAAAAAAGAAAAAAGAGACAGCGCGTACCTTTGATACGTGGGAGGTAATCGAAAGAAGGATAATAGGATTTCTTAGTACGCTTTTAGTACGCGCTGTGTGAACTTAGTTAATTATCTAACTAGACCTCTCTTGTGGATGTCTTTGATTATGAAAATGATTATCAAAAAAAAAAAACTTATCACTGGCAACCAAATTCGAACGGAGGCCATCATGTCCGGATGATTGATCGGCCTCCGATATCACAACCTGCCAATGATGTACATATACGGCTCGTTTATTCATGTTATATCCGGTATATCCGACATGGATAATCACATCGACGGCAGATTGGAGAAAACATTTGTTAATTTGACCAAACTATAGTATATTTGCTGTTGCTATAAAAAATAGAGAAACAATAAGCTATGAACAATCTACATATAATAAATCAATGTATGTGCTACAGCTGGCTATTTCTTTATTTAAATTCTTCTTCTTTATGTTCACCTTGGAATTCTTTGTTTTACATATATATATATATATATATATATATATATATATATATATATATTTATATTTTATATATATATGTGTTATACCCCTAACAGCACGCGATTTACTGCGAATCATCCCATTTTCGTACTGCTTTTATTGTGATTATCTGTAACGTACTGAGATGTATGCTAGAACATCACTAACAGTATCATTCGGTTTTCTTTCGCGCGCGTATATTCTCAGGATTTACGCAACGGTACATACGCTTTTTCATCGCACGCGTATATTCTCAGGTTATATTCAAAGGTACGGAAATGATACGTACGCCTTTCTATCGCGCGCGTATAGACGTAATTTGTCACGAAATATTATCGTCATAAATATATCATCATTTAATCATTATTTTTAAGCCATTTTTAATAAATAAATAATAAAATAACATTATTACTATCTTTTTTTAATTAACTAATTAATTATAATATATAAATAAAAAAAATATTTCGCATATTTAATACAATTATTAACAAATTCATAAACAAATAAAATATAGCAGGTTTAATAAGTAGCAGGTTTCAACAGATTTCCAACATAGAAGTGAAGCAGCATCGAAGGATTCCAAGTTGAATGGGTGGTCGTTTTAGAAACATGCGATGGTACCAAGATAAAAGATGTTTCATCACTTTCTCTTATTTTTTTCAATTTTTTTCATTTTTTTCACTTATTTTCCGTAAGGAATATCACGTATATTATAGATTTTCAGTGCTAGCAATCAATATCGGAACGCAACCATAATCTGAAAACTGAAAACTTTCCGTTTTCATCCTTTCCTAATACTGTCATTATTCGCTGCGAATATTCGCGGCGAAATTCCATAGAAGGTCTTACCGCGGACATAGGAATGTACTTAGAACGTACTTAATCGATCTTCTCAGAACATACTCAAAACGTACGCGTGCTGTAGGGACATTATGTGTGTAGTGTGTGTGTGTGTGTGTGTGTGTGTGCGCGCGCGCGTGCGCGCGTGTGTGTGTGTGTGTGTGTGTGTGTGTTTTTATATATATATATATATATATATATATAATTCTCATAGTTCATTTATAAAAGATGGCTTCAAGCAAATTGCGATTATTTTAATCGGCGAGTGATATTGCATCTTGTTAACATGGATAGAATTAAGTCTAATCATTAATTCTTTGTTTGATACATGAAAAGAAAAATTAAGGACAAAAAATTTGTTTTAAATTTTTCTATTAATTATGTTAGTTATCAATTAAATTGAAGTTTAATCGAAATCATCTTTGACATTATTTTATTCATGCATTTTATTTTATTACATCAGTTTATTTATAATTAGATAATATTTAATATTATTTATAATTAGATATTTATTTATAATTTCTTAATTTTATATATATTTGATGAATATTTATAACTATAATCATGAACAAATCATGATCATAAATCATGAATACAAAACATTTTGCAAATAATGAAGATAAATTATAATTAAAAAGAACAGATAAGTAAACATTGTATTGTTATTTAGTATTAAGTTTTTAGAATATGAAGTAGTCATATCGGAATTTATAATCGATATTTGATATTTAAGATTTATATATTCAGATCTAATGAAAAATTAAGAGCGGAATAAGAGAGAAATTAATCATGTTAAAAAATCTTACTACAATTGCAAAGCTCTTCTGCTGAACGTAGTCAATATTTAAAAGTATTATACTTTACATAAATTACAATTTGCAAGAAATGGATAAAAAAAAATAAAATAACGCAATCAGTTTTAAATTCTGTAATTCCCGATAAAATTTTTTTATGTTTAACATATATAAATATATATAATTATGTATATATAAATATGTCCAATATATGTGCATATTAATTTTTTTATAAAATTTCTATTTGGTATAAAAAAATAATAAAAATTTAAATATATAAAAAATATGATGTAGTAAATGGGCAAATGAGAATCAGCGTTGTTTACGGTGCGCAATTGACATTCTTTATTACAACTTAAAAATATATAACATATGTTTCGATTCTAGTTGAGTCATCCTTAGTGTATACAAAGTAAAGATAAGATACCGTGCTCCGACGTGCTCACTAACATTAATTTCGCTAACTCGAATTATTATGATCACATGGAATAACGTGCTGGTAAAGCATCCTTATGAACCCTGATCATCCAAAAGAAATGTAGTGTATAAGATCTGCTGCGGCAGTTATGATGTGTGCTATGTCGGACAAACAATGAGACAATTAAAAACGAGATTGCATGAACATCAGAATCATATATTAGGTAGGAACACGAACACACATTTAATCATTACCAAACATAGATTGAATTACGATCATGAATTTGACTGGAACGGTGTGAAAGTATTAGACTGTGAACATAATTTGCAGAAACGGCTGATTTCAGAGATGCTTTTTATTAAGAGACAGAATAATTTGTTTGAATTCACAGTCTGATACTGAATTCTTACCACGCATACGCTTCTCTCTTGAGCAAACTGTAACCTCAGCTTTGTTTTGATGACAAGTTGTTGACTTATAGAGTCACCGCGTTCAGTCATTGCCTGGAGCTCAGGGCGTGCGGACGAGCGGACGCGCTGTTGGTGTGCTGCTCGGTGCGAACCGCGCCGCATTCCTGCGCGTGCTTTGTTCGGTTTTGTGTGAGCCGTGTTCATCTGATAATTGACAACTCTTAAAGACTATCTTATCTCTTTAAGGATGATATGACTATGCGATCATAATAATTCGAGTTAGCAAAATTAACGTTAGTGAGCACGTCGGATAAACACGGTATCTTATTTTTATTTTTTGTATACATTGAGGATAACTCAAACTAGAGTTGAAATGTATGTTATATATTTTTAAATTGTAATAAAGAATGTAAATTGCGCATCGTAAACAACGCTGATTCTCATTTGTCCTTTTACTACATCATTTCTAACACCGAGAATCACCTCATTAATATTTAATTATATATATATATATATATATAGCATGAGTATCAGTACGGAACATACTATCTCAATTTCCTCTTCTAGTAGTGATGAAAATGTTAATTTGCTATATTTTTCTTTAATGGAACATTTGACAAGTGGAAGTAAAAAGCATCGGATTAATGATTATCTTGAAATTGTCGATTTGTGGACCGAACAAGAATTTAAAGAGAATTTACGGTTATCAAGACTTTCAGCATTACATTTAATTGGTAAGAAATGTATAAGAGAAAAATATTCAATGACAGTTTAACTTTAACATAGTAAATATTTATTTCAATACTAATTAACTATATAATAGTATATAATAGTAATTTAAGTGTAATTAACAATATGTTTTAGATGAATTTGAACAGTCCGAACATTTTCCAAAACATGCTTTCGGAATGAAGCCAATTTCGGCAAAAATTAGCTTCCTACTTTTCTTATGGTTCATGTCAAACACTAAGCTTCTGCGTACAATGTCTGACAGATTCGATATCTCTATTTCTTCTGTATTTCGGATTTTACGTCGAATAGAAAATTGATTATTAACAAAATTAGATAATACAATTAGATGGCCACAGGAAGATTATTATATTGCTGTATATGAAGCTTTTCGAGCTAAAAGAGGTATTAACAATGTAATTGGGGCAATTGATGAAACAGCGATAAGAATAGAAAAACCATCTATCAATGAAAATAATTATTTCAACAGAAAAAAGTATTTCTCTATTACTTTGCAAGGAGTTGTTGATGCAAAAATGAGACTCACTAATATTTATTGTGGCGAACCTGATTCTCTGCATGATGCCCGCGTCTTAAGAAGATCGCCTTTATATCAACAGCAGTGCAAAATAAAGAAATATTTTTTCCAGGAGATACATTTATAATTGGTGATTCAGCATATAGCTCATTATCGTGGCTAGTTCCTCCGTTTCGAGATAATGGTCACCTAACACCACAGCAAAATAAATTTAACTTTTTGCTTTCTTCCACACGTATGGTAGTCGAACGTGCATTTGGTTATAACGTTTTCGCCAAATAAAATTTTTCAATGAATATCGAGAATTGCATTTGTCATAAATACAGTTGTTTGTGCATGCATCCTACATAATTATTGTATTAATGAGAATGATGCATATGATTTTCTGAATTACAATGATAATGATGCAGTAAATCTTAATAATAATGAACAAAATGAAAATATTGACTAGGGAAGACAAATAGATCGAAGAATGCAACTTTTTCGAGAGTTATTTCCCAATTAATAACAAAATGTTCAGAACAAAAATTATATATTAGCGAATAAACGGATTTGCAAATAAAAAAATACTCTAAAAGCGATTTGTAATACTGCTTTATTGCACTTTTTCAAGGTTTCCCAATAATAACAAAATATTAATTGTGAAGTATGTGATACTTATGTACTATGAAATAAATTGAATTAAAAATAAATAAGAAGTATTCTTAATTATCAAATTACAGTATAATTTGTACTTTTACAGTTATGCAACTAAGACAGCAACACAAGTAAATGTATTTATCATGAAAACTTATATAATTTATATAATTATATAAATTTTATATATAATTTATATAATTTTATATTACATAACATTTATAATTCATATAATATAAAATTTATATATTTTTAGGACTGACTTTTTTGGAATAACAATTTAGTTTTTTAAAATTAAAATAAATTTCAAACTTAAATGAATAATTTCTTAATAAAAATTAAACTTATAGTTTTAACATTTTTAAAAAGCTGTGTTCTCCGATTTATCTAATTGATCGTTGATGGAGAAGAATCCGTACCTCAAGAAACAATTAAAATTTAAAGTGTTCTCTTAAAATGTTTTCAATTAAAAGCACTTTACAGAGAACACTTTAAATTTTAATTGTTTCTTGACATACGGATTCTTCTCCATCAACAATCAATTAGATAAATCAGAATAATACTTTGGAGACATATTACCAGTGTCTTTTTTAAGATAGGTACGCAAAAGTTTGCATTTTTCTTTTTCAATATTTAACATTTCAGCGTGCCTCTTTTGCTTATCGTTCACTTTGTTATTTGCAATAATCTTTTTCTGTTGAAGTTCTTTCTCTTTCAATTCAATTTGTTTTTTTTTTCAATTGTAGTAATTTTTCCTTTTTTTTTCATTATGTCGTTGTTCCTTTTTTTTCATTATCGTTTCTCTTTAGTAACCTCTCTTTTAGTTTTATCTTGCAGATATTGATGCCACTGCTTTCCAAGTTCAATTTTACTTTTTGCGATGTTTGAAGCAGTTCCGTGTGCTGGACGTAATTTTTTTAACGTCTCGGATTGCATCGTTGCTGTTACGTCTTCAATAACTTGCTTGTTTGCAGCTATATTTGATGATGGATCAGATTTCTTCAAGGACCGTACGCTTTATATTTTTCACCTCAAAATGAGATTCATGCAACTCCTTTTTTTTCTTCCTTTTATCTTCACTCTGTTCGTTAGTGGCTGTTGCGTTATATTTTTTATTCTTAGATGTCGCAGAAAAGGAAGACAACTTCGTTGAAACAGTATAAGCCGATTTAACATTGTTTTTACAATGGCGACAAAAGAACATATCTGCAATAAAAATTAATCTGATAAAATATGTACTAATAATACTAATAAACTCATCAACAAATACGTAATGTTTTTAAGCTTAGTTTTTTAAATAAAAAGAAACTGAATATTGATTACCTAAGAATTCCGGGTTCAGTACTATGTTCGAATGCAACGAAGACATTTTTTTGCAGATAAAGGATGCATTCCGTTTCTCGCATGATGCGCATGATGTATTACTTGTCATTATCATTATTCATTAAACATTAAGGATAAATGATGCATTATGCGCATTATGCAAGAAACGGATCGCATCCAAAGTGACAATATGACGGAATGTATATTAGTATCACACTTAATAAAATAATTTTGCTCGATGTGTTGGCTCTATTGACGTCCGACACGGCCAAACTTAGGATCGAGCTGTGTTTCGCAGTGTCGTTCTGTGTCTCTCTATGTCATAGATGGAAAGCACCAGTATAGACACTGTTACGTCCTGAGATGGCGTAGAACAGTTGATGAGTTGAAGAAAAAAAAAAGAGTAACTCTGGGGAGTTCTACCTTTTTTTTTGGTGGATACTAAATGTGGTTATGATATATTTAGATCAGAGCGAAATTATAATTTAGGATTATTTGGTTCACAATAAAGATAATTTTTAGATCAATGTAAACGTAAACAAAAAGATCAATAAAGAGTTATGTAAAAACAATATTAACAAAGTGGGAGTAATAATAATGATAATGATAATAATAACAATAATAATAATAATGTCAATGGAAAATATATCATAAATCATAATGGTGAATAAAAATAACATTATAGACCTAATTATATGTGGTAGAAAAACAAATTAAGTAGAAAAACAAATTAAACAATACGAAATAAGAATGGGAATAATGGCTAAGAAAACAAGGTATAAGAGCTTCAAAGGATAAGAGCTTTATATGACAAAAATTATTATTAATATATATATATAAATGAATAAAAGTATCAGCACTGTATATAATCTGACGTAGGTTTAATACTGATATATATTAATTAATCAATATAAAAGAGAAATGTCAACTAATAATGATAACAGTATAATAATAATAATTATTATTATTATAGTAATAATAATAATTATTATTATAGTAATAATAATAATAATATAATGTAAATAAAAAAAAAGAAAATATATAATATGTTATTTAAATGTTATTATAAAGAGCATATAGTAATAATAATAGTAATATTATAATGTAAATGGAAAAAATATATAATATATTATTTAAATATTATTATAGAGAGCATATAGCAATAATAATAATAATATGTAAATGAAAAAAAATATAGCATGTTATTTAATATATGTATGTTAATAAATATTACTATGAGATATATAAAAGATGATGTAAATCTAACGTAGTAGAAATTTACTTTGTAAAGAAATCAATCAATCAATAATAAAGTAATAATAGTAATAATAGCTATCTGAATAATAATAAGGGAAACGATTACTTTAGCTGGTTCGAAGTAAATAATTATAATTTTGAAATTCTACCAAATTCTCTTTCCTTTCCTTTTCCTTTCTTGGTTATTAATAGTTTTCGCCCTTAATGGTAAAAGATTCATATTTAATTCAGTGGGATGATTCGGCAACTACACTCTCCGGAGGTTCGTTTACGACTACTGCGTCCGCATCCAAGCCGTACCTCTAGGGTAAGACCCGATGCAAAGGGGAGGGGCAAACAAAGCACTCCTCGACTGAGCATTTCATTTCGTACTATGATTATTTACGCGAAAATAGGAAAAGATAAAAGGAAAAGAAAGAGAGAAAAATAAAGTTAAGACATATTTTTTTTTCGGAGGTATCGTTAATACCTAGAAATAAATCTTATTATTGCAAAACGGGAATTCATTTAATTCATTTTCGTCGGTTAAATTTCGTTGCGCAACGAAAGACTCTCCGAGCTGGCCCTTCGTTGGAAAGTTTACATTAGAAATATTTGAGTACGATAAGCCTCCCCTTTAGTATTGTAAGAATTAGACGACCGTAAGCGGTCATGAAAGAGATTCGGAATATAAACAGCCAATAGAGAGGAGCCGTCGTGGTCGTGCAGACTAAGTGTCGGATTGGTAAACGAGAGATCCCGAGTTCAAATCCAGTCTCCGTTTATTTTTCCGAATCTAATAAATATCTTTCAATCTCAGAAGTGGGATTCAGCCCATGTTATCTCAGAGAGGATACAGCCTATGTTACCTGACAGGAAGAATTCAGTCGATTTTGTGTCGTTTGTGTGTTGTTCGAAATGAAAAAAGTCGGGGAGTTAAAATACTCCAATGTCGTGTCGATCGTTCAAAAGTGAGCGGAAAAAGTCGGGAAGTAAAAGTTGTGGCGGTCCCCCGCTCACACAACTAATACTTAGCAAATCATCCACGAAAAGAACCGTGGCCCGCATGGCGCAGTGATAGCGCTCGAGACTCATACACCTGAGGACCTAGGTTCAAATCCCACCGCGGCCAACATCTTTTTTCCGTCATCAAAAATTCATCATATCGTGGACAACGCTCCTCATTCACCAACCGCCACAAAGTACTCCAATGTCGTGTCGATCGTTCAAAAAGTGGACGAAAAGTCGGGGAGTAAAAGTACTCCAATGTCGTGTCGATCGTTCAGAAAGTGAACGAATTCGGAAGCAGAAGCTCCAAGTTTCGGATAAAATTCCGGTAGATGAAGACTCGGTACATTCGGGACGAATGTAAAAACCAGAATGGCCGAGCTGTAAGAATTAAACGACCGTAAGCAGTCATGAAAGAGATTCGGAATATAAACAGCCAATAGAGAGGAGCCGTCATGGTCATGCAGACTAAGTATCGGATTGGTAAACGAGGGATCCCGAGTTCAAATCCAGTTGGTCTCTGTTAATTTTTTCCGAATCTAATAAATATCTTTCAGTATAAACTAAGGTCATCGAACGCTCTTTCGTCTCTTCTACAGTTGCAGCATCGAGAATCGAAGAAGAGATGATTCAAGAAAAGAAAATTAAGTTATAGAAATATATTTCCAAATTATACATCCAAAAGAAATATATAAAATAAATAAAATAAAATTATGTCTTATCGCAAGAGGAAGGAAAATGAATTCTCGCTTTATCATTGATTATCTTAATAATAATAAAAATTATATATAAAAAAAAGAGGAATATATATATATATATATATATATATATATATATATATATATATACAATGGTAAGACTATAAAATGATGAAAGTTATATCCTAATATTTAAATCTTAATATTTAGAATCATATATCTTAATATTTAAAGTTACGCGTTAACCTAAGATTCGACTGCACCTACATCATTTTGGATGAACATCCGCAAGTTTTAAGAAATTTTCTGCGGATGTTACAACACTGTGTTACATAGTGTCGCCTGTGTACGTTGTTGGAAAGCACCCTATATATGTCTATGTTATTTTCCATAAATACTTCTCAGCCAAAGAAGCAATTATGGTTGGGCACATAATCTAGAGAGGTAATTATTTCACTACAATGTTTGCATACAAATTTTAAAAAATATATAAAATAATATTTAACAAATTTTTTATTTAACAATTTTTTCTGTTTATTTTTATATTATATTTTTGGTAATTATTTAGAATACGGTCTTCACCTTCGATTTTGATAAAATTAGGCTCGATCGATTTCATTCAAAATAAAGGAATCTGGCAGAAAAACGCGGCAGTCTGTCTCGCGAACCGAAATATTAAACGTTAGTGTCGATCCACAATAAGTATTTAATCTTTAAACCGTAAGAAATTGACCGATCGATTATTCTTTTCATATTCGATTATAATTGATCAATTTCTTACTTCTTAAAGCTTAAATCACTTATTATGGACACTTAGTGTCGGTCCACAATAAGTATTTAATCTTTAAGTCGTAAGAAATTGACCAATCATAATCGATTATTCTTTTCATATTCGATTATAATTGGTCAATTTCTTACTTCTTAAAGCTTAAATCATCTATTATAGACCGATACTTAAGGGTCGGCAGGATAGAGACATTATAATAAGAGACTGGTCACAAAAAAGCAACTTTTGATTGGTCTGCCATCTTTTGGCTATTCCCACTTATTTTCAAATATATTAACTACGTTAATCTTAAATTGTAATATTATATTTTAAAAACATAAGCGTTAAAGGTAATAAAATGTGTATATTTATAAAACTTTATTTTACATAATTATATTATTAATTTATTAATATATTTCTTTTAATTTTAACAATTTTAAATTAATTATTAATATAATTATTAATATTTATTACTATTTATTTATTTATTTATCTTTTTTATTTATCTTTTTCTTCGCTATTTATCTTTTTCAACATAAGAGCAAGAATTAATACTATTATACTACTGTTATACTGTAATATTTTTAATTTTTTGATACACAATTGTCAAAACGATCCTCTATGAAATCAATACAATGACAGCTATTCACAAAGTTAGCGCAGTGAGAGAACCCATTGCGGAAAAGCATTAACAATAAACTACGAGGAAATTTCGAGAGATGCAAGTATCGATGTTATTTTTTTTTAGAAAGGATTATTATACATATTTATACATATTTATTATTATTATTATAAACAAACTTTATTACAATATAAAATAAAATTTAAGTAAAAAAATGAACATCCATCCATTTTTTATATTAATTTATTATAATTAATTAATTTATGACTATTTTGATTATTTTGTAATTTTAGTATCTCTATTATTTAATAATATATTATCACGTTTTCCACGTGTTTAATACACGTGCACAATACATTTAAATCAATGCACATGCAAAGTAAAAAATATTGCTATTAATTAGAGTGAGATGGTGTATATTTCTTTCTTTCTCGTATGATTTAGCCAAAACATGGCGGATCAGAGTCTCTGATTGGCGGATCAGAGTTGTGACCAGTCTCTGATTGTAGTGTCTCTATACTGTGCTATCACCGTTCGGATTATACCCACAATAATGAAGACAGAGAGAAGAGTGGTCATGGACGCGTTTTAGCTGTATTCTTATTCGCGTAATGTGCACATTCTCTTCCATGCTAGACGCAAGAGTGATAAAGACGATATGGATATGACTGTCCATCAATAAGAGTACAGCTAAAGGATACAGCTAAAACGCGTCCATTCTCAGGCTTCTCTCTGATAAAAATTAGGGCTGCGTTCCGATATTCACTACTGAAAATATATAGTTTAGGTCACGTATATTATAGATTTTCGGACAGTGAATATCGGAACGCAGCCTAGGGAAAAAAAGAATTTTCAAAAATTTTTTCTAAAATTTTTTTTTGTAACTAATAAAAAATTATATCAAACGATAAATTTAATATAATATTAACACTGGACTGTCTTTTCACGCAGATGCACACTCATTTGCAAACCTTTATAAATTAGCATCTCATTACCTATTACGAAGAAATCGCAAAATAGCATAGGATTTTTATACTTGTATGAATCACTTTGCTCTGTCACTTTAATCTGTTCACGAAAAATGCGTTGCGATTTCTAGAATATTCGATATATAAATAGGAAGTATTCTTTGAGATATTTCACTGGAGTTGCGCACATTGCGCATGTGCGAAGAATCGATTCCAAGGATGCGTTCCTTTATTCACTCCGAATGCTCATGCTATGACGTAATGGAAGTGTACTGCGACTATCGTTCCGTTTTAGTTTCGTGCGCTTTCTAACTGCTTCAAGATTATAAAACGGAACGCAGTTGCAGTATGTTTTCAAATTCCAATTGAAAATGGCTGGCATATGTAATATTAAAAAAAATATAATATATATAAATATATATATAATATATATATAAATAATTAATAATAAAAAAATTAATAATAATATTAATATCAATAATAACAATAATAAAAAATAATTAATAATAATAAATAATTTCATAATATTATATAATACCATAATAATTTTATTATATTATATTATTTCATATTATACACTTTATTTTCTTCAGCATCAATTAAGGTTATTTCAGTCTTCATGGAAGCAGCCATCTTTGTGCTTTAACTGCTTTACCTCACTGGTTGCAGTAGCCGCAACAGGAAGTACGTCAAAATCAATGACGTCATAGAATTCAAGGCAATACTTTCGGAGTGCACTCTCTATATCGGAACGCTATTCGTAGTACTGACAGTACTCGGAGTGAATAAAGGAACGCACCCTAAATGCACACGTGAAATCGCGATCAGTATGTGTTTAGGTTATTTGTTCGCTAAAGAATATAATATATAAATATATTATATATTATATAAAAGTGTGATTTGTTTTAATTTAGAGTGACATTGCGCCATGCCTTCCGTAAACAGAATCGTGTAAGTCTCATGTATTTATATATTAATATTTTACCTTAATATATAGAATAATATATAGTATCATGTGCATTATAACTTTGTATAATATTCATTTATAGACAACCAATTACACATAAGGGCAAGAAAGCTATATTGAAGAAAGAACCTAAATTAATAGAGGATCTTAAGGAAGCTTTGTTCCTCAAAGGTACACGAACATCACAAATAGTTATTGATATCATGAAGGATTTGGTAAGCAAATGTGTGAAATAATTTTTATTCATTATATTTATATTGCTTCAATATTTATAGCAACAGAAATTGACAAAATTTTTAATTATATACACTTTTCAGTATGATCTGAAAAAACCTAATGTACAAATGATGCAGAAGAAAAATGATATAATACCATTTGAAGATATTACACCTATTGAGAAATTTACATTTAAGTATAACACACCTCTTTTCATGATGGCTCTGCACAATAAGAAACGTCCTCATAATCTTGTGATGGGTCGAATGTACGAACGTACATTACTGGATATGATAGAGTTTGGCATAGAAAACTATAAAGGATTAAAGGATTTCAAAGTTGAGAAGATTACCTCAGGATTAAAACCATTGTTGATTTTTAATGGTGAACTCTTTGAGACTAACCATGAATATGGCAGGATTAAAAACTTGCTTGTTGACATGTTTCAAAGGGAAGAAGTCCAGAAAATCAGGTTGCAAGGTCTCGAACATGTTTTGAGTTTTACAGCTGTTGAGAATAAAATACTTTTACGCAGCTACAGGTAGGATAGACATAAAATTAAATATTAATTTTTTCAATTTTTTGACTGCTTTTTTAGATTAATCATCTATTATAAAAACAAATATTGCATGTAATAATTATAAAGTATCTTAAATAGGTAAAAAAGTATGCTTAGTAAGTACAATTTAAATTATTATATATTTTTAATATTTTAGAATATTTTTGAAAAAATCTAATACAAGAATACCTAAGATAGAACTTGAAGAAATAGGACCATGTGCAGATTTACTATGCAGACGCAATAAGTTTGCTTCTGAAGATTTGTTCAAGACAGCTTGTAAAAAACCTAAAGTCATCAAGGTATTGTTTTATAAATAATTTGGACTTTGAGGATTTGTTAATAAATGATACAGGAAAAAGATGGATATTTTAATTTGATGATTACAATATATTATAGGTGAAGATGAGGAAGAATATCTCTAAGGATACATTTGGAACTACATATGGCCGTATACATGTTGGATCACAAAATATTAACTCTATTCAAACAAGGAAGATGAAAGGTTTAAAGAAAACATTATCGGAAAAGAATATCCAAAAGAGAAAACTCGCTACTGATAATAGTGATGATACGAAGTAATTAAAAACTACAGATTGATAAAATTATTGACTGTCTATTATTAAATTAAAATAATTTTAATACATTTCTATGTAGGATATACATGTTATTATACATTATTTCCAACTCCAACTGCTAATATTTTGCTGATCCTGTAATCAATGTGACGCATCTTATAGAATTAATACTTTATTAACATATTTAAATACGATTACAAAACTTACCTTCACCACAATTCCACAAGTATCTAAGCACTTTCGTGCATTGTCGCATTCTTTCAACAAAACTGTATCTTTGGGATTTTGCTCAAGCGCTCTGATTCTGACAGCTTGTCTAAAGTTCAGAAAATGGTCAATAATGTCTCCAATTTGTCTGTTATCTATTGTTAATTTTGTGGATCGTGACATGCCAAGTTTCGAGAGAATATTCGAGAGATAATTCGAAACAGCGGCAACAGCACTTACATTATTGCTACGTGATATTATCTGTAATTAAAATAGAAGCTAAATGACTTGTAAATATGCGAGCAATACGAGTGATATAATAAGATTTGAAATACCATAGATATGAATTTATCAATATCTTATGCAATTGACTTACATTATCTTGATGAAGCATCTTGTTTCCTACTCCAACAAGATTTATAATAGCATGCATTGCTTTTGAAGTGTCAAAATCATCTGTCAACGCTGTGTGAATTTGATTTCTTGTGTCATATAAAGTCTAAAAAGTGTTTAAATTACATGATTAATATCAGAGTGTGTTTTTTTTTATTAATATATATGTTTTATATATTATATATAGAATGTTTCACATGTATTTTGACTATCTGCAATATTTCTATTGTTTTTGATACATAAAAATATCTGACGAAAAAGTTATACCGTTTGATAAAACAATTAATAGAAAGTTGTTTTTTTTATAGATAAACAAATTTCAAAATCAAGATAATTTTAAAAAAATAGAAATATGTTTTTATTTGCTTCATATAATTAGCATCAAAAGGAAGTTCATGTATATGGCATAAAAAATAGAATATTTATAAAATTATAATTAATTATTATAAATTCTTTATATAACTTGTATATTGTATAAAAAACAAACATTAAAAAATGAATTAATTTATTATAAAGCAAAAGATCATTTGATGTAAACAAAAGATTTTCTGTTCTTACTGTAAACAAAAGATTTTCATCAATTTCACCAGTTTTAAATGTTCCAGCAACATAATTATCACAATCATTCATGAAATTATAAAGCTTCTTATTTAACGATACTGCGCCTTGCATAATTTCTTCAGTAAATTCGATATCTGCAATAAAATTTAATTTATTTATATATATGAATTACTTAAAGTAAATATTGAGAAATTATCGTATGTACCGTTTCGATAATGAGAAAGTAGACAAAGCATTCTAAGATCATTTGCTGAATATTTTTTGAGATAATCTTGTATGCTTATAGTATTTCCTAGACTCTTCGACATTTTTACGTCTCCTTTTAGGCTTAAGTGACCACAGTGAAGCCAATAATTAACCCATTGGTTAACATCATGATAACAACAAGATTGTGCCTCTTCATTCTCATGATGTGGAAATGCCAAATCTATTCCACCACTGTGTATATCTATAGAACTTCCAAAGACTGTGCTGATAAAAGTATGTATTACTGTATAGATCAATATTGTCATACAAATAAAAATATATTTAATAAATTTTGTACAGTAGTTATAATATAGTAGTTAGTTGTTGTATAGTAGTTGTATAGTTATACAAAGGATATGTGTATATATGTGTATATGTATGTATATGTGTATAACATTATAAACAAATATATAAACAAAATCTAGAATTTGAAATCCATATAAAAGATTTCCCATATAAAACATAAAGAAAAGAACTGATTTTTAAAATTACCTTGCAATTGCACTGCATTCTATGTGCCATCCTGGTCTACCATAGCCCCATGGAGATTTCCAAGATGGTTTGTTATCTTTCACTGCTTTCCACAATGCAAAGTCTAAAGATGATTTTTTATTCAAATGCTGATCTTTTCTAATATCAGGCGTAGGAATTGATAATTTACCATATTTTTTGTACTTATTTGTATTAAAATAGACAGATCCTAAATAAAATACATCTTGTGAGGCTAGATATTTGAATAGTGCTAGATAATATTTATTTTTTATATTATCTTATAGTAACAAGATCAGGATGATAACAAATAATGTACCATCTTTTGTAATATAACCATCATCCTTGGCTATAAGTCTTTCGATAAATTCAATGATTTGAGGTATATAATCTGTAACTCTACAGCATAAATATGGCTCGCGGATATTTAATTCATTCATATCTGTAAAAAATTCAGCTTCAAATTGCCTCGATAAAGTTTTGAAATCCTTTTCACTTTCAATGGAACGTTTTATTATTTTGTCATCAATATCGGTTATACCCATAACTAGTAACACATCTATATTCAAGTAATCTGATAGAATTCGATGGATGATGTCTGATTTTATATAAGTGCTACAAAAAAATAATGAATTAATTTTTTACATAAGAAATAATTGAAACTACTAGCCAATTGATTAAGAATTTTGGATTAAATTGTAATTAAAATAAATATAAAAATAAATATACAAAAATGATATAAATTGTAATTTTGATGATAATAAAACAATCTATGACTGTGGTAAATGTAAAAAAATGTTAAATTAAATATTAATCTAATTGATGGCAGTTTAATTATAATAGTAATGAACAGCATATATGAAAGTTCTTCTGTAAATTCTGTAATTACGTTGCATGTCCAATGTGCGCAGAGTCATATACTGTAGGTCCGCAGATATACCACTTCAAAACATTATTAGTTTTCAGGATCAGTGGCACCTTGCATTTCGTTATTGGATTATATATAAATACTTCTGTCTGATGTCCTATTGGCTTTATCCATTCTGGTCTTTCGTAACATTTCGTTTTAGTATGTACAAAACGTTTGCATACTCGAATCAACTTACGCATTATACAAGTCGTATTCATTATTTTATTTTTTAATTTTTTAATTGCCCTGATGATTGTATTTAATTATTTTTCCTTTTCAAAGGATACATTCAGATTAAGTTCACTTAAATGTCTTCAATTATTTATTAATTATTTGACAGAAAATTTATTAAACTTTATATATATTTTAATACATTTTTTTATTTTGTGCAAAAACGTGTTGGGTCGACAGGAGGACGGACTAACTCCAACTTGATCTAAAATGATTATCTACTCCTTATTTACAGTGCAGATATGTATCTGTACTCAATTATATTTTGTCTTATAGAAACAATGTTTCGTCATGAAACTTTGTTAAGATAATTTCTTTTACAATTACAAAGCTACCTATAGAGCCAATTTTGCAATTTAGCTCTTAAATAATTAAAATAAAACTACCTACTCCTTATTTACAGATATATATTTGAGTGCAGATATATATTTGAGTACACCCATATATTATCTCGTAGAAGCAATATTCTGCCATGAATCTTTTTCTACGTATTTTTTATAAAATTATGACTCTTGCTACAGAGCCGGTTTTGCAATTTGGCTCTTAAAAAAAAATTTACAATAGATGAAAATATTTACACTTTATTGTCCTATAGTGCAAATCTATTTACGCATAAATGAATTATTTATTTTTACACATTTTCTTACAAAAATCGTTCTGTAGCTTTCGTCAGGCAAATATTCTGATTATAAATATCATAATTATATAGCTTTTCTCGCAGCATTTTGGCTATAATATGGGTGAAAAGAAATTTATCTCCGATAGAGGTATCTCCATAAAAATAGGAGTGACGGGCAACTCCGAATTGATATTAGAGATCTATGCGGTGATACTCCAAAACTCTGACTTCAGGTTTACCAACGCTGAGAAATAAAATCTCAGTTTCGATGTGATATATGTCCATATATGTACAAATGCCATCGCATTGTTCACGCACTGCGGAGAGGAAAGATAGAAAAGGATGCGGAATCACGGTCTTTCATGTGCCATCCTTGTTCTTCTACTATGCCAATGATACACGAAGTACCAATAGCGATCAAAGCCGAAGCATATTGCTTTGCCGAAATACGGCCTGGAAATGCTTTCTGACCTCTCGAAATAGAAATAAGATAGAAAGCATATGTATACTTATAATATTTAAAATTTATATGTATGTTTCAAAATGTATAATGATAAATAATAGTAATAGAATAATAGTAGAATGAAGTAATGCAAAATAGGGTAGGATACCTAACTTGCACATTTCGAAAAATTTGTAAATTATAAGTTGTAGAAAAAAGTGTTGTATATAAAAGTTGCAGAGCTCTCTCTTTCGAGAGAGTCACATATATAGTATACATTTAATATATAGTATATAGTATAAAGTATACACAGTATATAGTGTATACATTTTTTTTATAAGTGGCGGCATTTAAAAAATTTCAAAATCAACATCATTTTCTTAAATGGAATCATATATTTTTTTGTTATATAATATGATTGCTCTAATTATTTTGAATATAAAAGTATTAAAATACAAATGTCAAAAAATCAATAATTTAAGAGATATTTTATACTTTAATATTACATATTCTCATATACTTTTTTATAACCCCAGACCCCATATAGATCGTGACGATGTTTGCAAGATATCACAAAAGTATATCGCAATATTCGCATGATATTTGAGATACGTACATGATATATCGAGTATATACTAAAATAATTTATTATGTCCGCGTTATCTTATCTCGTAGATTTATCCCGTAATTTATGGATATACCGAATATATCTATAATATGCAATTAACTTATCTGAAGTATATCTTCAATATATCCCAATAGCAAGATGTCGACAAAATTACGGTTGCATTCCGATATTGACTGCTAGTACTAAAAATCTATAATATACGTGACATCCCTTACGGAAAATAATTAGAAAAAAATAAAAAAATGAAAAAAATGAGAGAAATTGATAAAACATCTTTTATCTCCTATCGCCGCATGTTTGTCTAAAACTGGTCACCCATCCACTTGAAGATCCTGCTCGATGTCGCTTAACATCTATATTGGGATGAAACCTGCTATTAAAATGATAATATAAATAATGCAGAATTTTCATATAAAATATGATAGATCCGGTTAATGAATGTTACTTATTATTGTATAAATAATCTCAATTTTAAACTCTCGATTGCATATGTAATTCTTGTAGATAATTTAATTACATATATAGAGCCGTGAACCTATATTAATGAGAATTATTTTTCTTATAAAAATTATTTATAAATTGTTGTATGTATGTTGTTTACTTGTTTATGAATTTGTTAATAATTGTATTAAATATGGGAAATATTTTTCTTATTTATATATTATAGTTAATTAAGAAAGATAGTAATTAATGTTATGATAGTAATTAATGTTATTTCATTATTTAGTCATTAAAAATGACTTAAAAATGACGATTAAATGACAATATATTTATAGCAATAATATTTCGTGACAAATGTTACGTTTATTTTATATCGTTTTTTAATACACTGATGTCGAATGATAAAAAATGACCTTAAATCATCATCATAATGACATCTTGCTACTTGAGATATCTTCACCAGTATATTGCAAGATGTCTCCAATATATTCGCATTATATCTGGAGTATATCTGAGATATTTTGAGTAAATTCAGTATTATCTCAGTAATTCAATATATATAGCAAAGTTTATTTATTATAGTCTATTATATCTGAGTATATCCTGAAAATATACAACAAATGATATTCTACACAGATTTTATACGAATAATCTTAGTATTTGGTATGATCACAGTACGTTTAGTATAAATACAGAATATTCGTATGATATCACGTGCTGTTAGGAACTGTATCTTAATACTTTTATGCATACAATAAAAAGACATTGATGTTATAGAAAGCTAAAAAAAAATATGTATTTACATTTTGTCTATTGCATAATTCTTTTTTAAAGCAATTATGTATCTTCCTAACCAATTGGTTTGTCTCATTATTTTATGCATAAAAATATTAAAGTACAGTTATAAAAAAAAGAAATAGTTTGTGAAATGTTTTATATTGTACATCAGAATATGTGAAACTAAAATATAAAATATCTTATAAACTATTGATTTTTCGACATTTGTATTTTAGTATTTTTATATTCAGAATAATAAGAGGCATTATATTACATATAACAAAAATATATATTTCCATTTAAAAAATAAAATTAATTCTGAAATTTTTTAAATGGAATTTAAATTTTTAAAATTTTTATAAATGGTCTTCATTTATAAAAAAAACTTGTACTCTATATAATGAGTCCCCCCTCCAAGTCATACGACTTTTATATATAACAATTTTTTATATAATTTACAAATTCTTAGAAGTCTGTAAGTTAGCTGCCTCATCTTATATACAAGGTGTTTCATTTTAAGTGATATGGTCGATTATCTCGCGAATCGATGATTTTATTGAAAAATTTTTTGAAAGTTGCATGACTTGAAGGGGGACACATGATGGAAATATGGACTTGACCTTGAGTGACCTTGTCAAAATCAGGTCAAGTCATTAATGTTTTTTTAAATGGAAACTCTTATTTTTTATTACATATTCTTGTAGCTTATCTCGAGAGCTTTCCAAATTGCTTTTTCTTTTGGATGTCTTCTCGGATGAAGAGAACGGTTAAAGTGGCTTTACGTCGGACCGTCCAATGATGTTTTTTTTTTCTTTTTTTTTCCGGTTGGAGGATGTCGGATTAATTCCGACTGTGTGTCTTCAACCCTGGGGTTATATAACACAGGTTTATTTAAATCCTTTATAAGTTTCTCTGTATCTTGTATTATTCTAGTTCAACTTTCTCTTTATCCACGTTTAGCTTTCTCTTTATTCTTAACAAATTGCATGACGCAACACAAAAATTCATGTGGGGACAAAAGACATCCCACTCACTCGGTCCAATGATGTATTTGATAACAGGTTAGATTCACGTATTCCGTAATAAATCCGTTTCATTAAATGTTTGCCATGAGGAACCCGGTCATGAAAAAATGGAATGGAATAATTTTGATTGGTTAGCTCTCCACTATGTTTCCTTTCCGTTACTATTCCGTTCCGTTATTTTCTTCTTCATGAGGATGCACCCCAAGCTACCAGTATGTTACCATTAAAATATCCCCATATATATAAATCTAGTAATATCCGCTAAAACATTTCTTCTTTTTGAAGAAGCTATATTGCCTCGTGAAACTTTTTTTGATATATTCCTTATATAATAATAATTATGTACGGCGCGTAGAGATGCAAGACAGAATGCAAGACAGAGTTTGCATTTTGACTCTCAAAAATTTATAATAAACAAAATAGGCTAACTGCACCTAACCCGCGAGGAGCTACACGATTTGCACGTTACTTAAAATTTTATTTTGATCTTTTTTCCAAAAAGTGGCTTTGTCGCGACCTACTAATGATTCTACTGATTACGAATATCACGATTTTTTTATGATTCTCTCTATATTTTAGCCATAATAATATATTAGTGTTACATCGGGTCGACCGACGGGTTTTTCGAACGCATCTGGTTTTTTCTATTCCGGATACACGGCTCACAGCTGCCCCTCCTTTCCCTTTCTTCTACGCCCTAGTGTTAGGTAGAGAGAGTAGGAGGTTGGTTAATCTGCGCGAGAAAATCACGCCCGAAGTGGAGTGGGATCGGTCAATGTATACTCGAGTCCGAATATGTTCAAAGATTTCGTCGGTCTGTTCTAATTGGACCTGGAGGTCGACAAACGTTTGGAGACAATCCGCGTAATTTTCTAGTTCCCGGACGATGCTCAATGAAGTATAACAGCACTCACAGTGCTCGACGGCTTCCGTTTGGCCCACTTGCAGATGAGATAGTGCCAGGCGGAAGGTGATGGTGCCTTCCGGAATTGACTCTTTACAGCGGAAACAAATAATTGCCGCCAATTTTCGTACTGTGGCCCGGTTTCTACTCGTCGGTAATCGAAATCAGTGGCGTATCGGATGTTGCTAGCGCGATAAAGTTAAATACGGCGGCAGGCGAGGTGGTGAGGCGCTGGACGTCGCCTAGACGTCCCGGACACATTACGGATCTGAGCCAGTGCGAATCATTATTTATTATAGTCACAATTTACGGTTTCTACAATTTGTCGTAACTGGTTGACCTTACTATTTTAAATTTTGTTAAAGAATTATTTCAGGAATATCCTCAAGCTAATTGAAAACGCGGTTGAACTCGGGGCTAGATCCGTCCGCTTCGAGTAGGTAAGGCGCGAAAAAAGAGTGCCATAAAATAAGGGTCGGCCGCTTTCTCTTTTTTTTTATCTGAATTCCTGATGAGCGCATCAGGAAAGTCTCAATTCGCGTAATGCAATATGGTTTAATTTTTTATTTTTTCCTTTCTCACGTATTCGGAATTGGGGCGGGTTCAAGTCTTGGATGCGGCTCTACGACGATGATGTATCTCCCAGGACGGATCCTCTTCTGGGATGGTGGGCGGTTGTGACCTGGGGTATGGTGACGTCTCCCGAGTGCTCGCGAGCGTTGTGCATTCGCGAGAGTTCTTGATGGTCGCTTAGTTCGTGGTAGTCCGTTGGTACGCGGTGATTGCGGAGTTGGAAAGGAAGTAAAGGGTCATGATAATAATAATGAGATAGGTGACTACTTTCAATTGATGACACTGTATTCCAAAACACTCGCGTCACACTCGGTTAATATTAAATTATAACTACAATAAAAATTAGGATTATTACGTGAATTTGAATTAAGCTAGAAATTGGAACTAAAACTAGAACTTGGAATTGTACTTGAAATCAAGTACACTAGAATTTGGAAGATGACGGTCGTAGTTAAACGCGGGAGAGATCTGAAGGGACAGGATCTCTCAGATTTAATACTGCGCACCAAGTGACCGAAGAGATGCGCCAAAACGGCACTCTCGGATCTTGGTTTTTTTTCGCGCTGTTCTGAGTAGTGGGGGAACAGAGAGGCGCGCCATGATGCGTGGCGTGGGTTGCACAAAGAATAGATCTTAAGGAGCTTATACTCCATTTACGTTCTAGCGGAATACTTAAGATCCGAATATAGTTATACCGAATATAGTTATCGCGGAGGTGCGTCGTCGCGTAGCATTGTACATTGAGGGAGCCGACTCACTACGGCGGCTTACGATGTTCGCGAGGAAGAGAGAGAGAGAGAGAGAGAGAGAGAGAGAGAGAGAGAGAGAGAGAGAGAGAGAGAGAGAGAGAGAGATAAAGTAATCAAAACGAAAAAGTAGAAAGGTAACAAAAGATTTATCCCTAGGCTCCCCCGGACATAACATCTCCCCCCTCCCCCGAAAGAAATGTGGGGCCTATTGCCCTATATTTCCTTTATGTTTCTTAGGTTGTAGGCGTAAAAATTTGATTTATGTTTTAAGAAACATGCACATTATAAATCTAATCTTAGTTCTAGACAACATCTTCACTTAGGTATTTTCGGAGTTTATTATATGATTTATCACCCATCACTTTCTTTCTCCGTTTACTGTTTGCAAGTTCCTCCGGGACCGTCGGGCGCACTGTCGGTTTTCTCCGGTGCAGGGGTTGGCATGAAGCGTTCTTTGCTTGGCGATTCGGGATTCCTCGAAGATCTTTCCAGATGTAGCAGCAGGTTGGTTACGGAGGACCACATTGCTCCCAATAAGTGGATGCTCCATTCGAAGATTTGGTGCAATGCGTAGCCATGTATTATAGTGTCAATGGTTAGTTTCACTAATCTGATTATTATGAATATTGTCAAGACTCCCGCGCTGGCGGAGCCGAAAGTGGTAAATCCGTTCCAGAGGCGTTTGCCCGCGCTTTCTGCAATTTTGTCGAGTAATTTCTCGTCGAGGAGATTCATCATAGAGATGCTTCCACTCGGCTCCTGTCCCAGGACGCCTCGTGCTATCGTGTTTAGCGAAGACTTCTCGACCGGGAACATGACCTCGGAGTCGATTGAGGTCATCATGAGGAATAAATTCCGCTCATGACGAGCGCGTCTGGGCTGATGTATTTCCACCCTGGTATCGAGAGCGGTTGGATGATTGGAGGCGGAAGCGATTCTGAGAGCTTCATAACTATTCGATACCAGGTGGCATGTAGCTTGTAGCATGTTTGACAGCAGCTCGTTGCAGTCCTTGTGAGAGTATTCTCGTACGTGGTAACAAAAATATTGCGCGTTCTTGTATGTCACCGGTAGCTCATGATAGCAACTTTCTATGTGCCTCAGTTTGCAGTCGGCTGGGACGCATTGGATGATGTATATAACTTCTCCGGCGGTTACAGCAATGTAGCCGGGAGACTTCATGATGCGGTAGCTATTTCATCTGGAGCGATGGAGGACAAGGAGAGGGCGTTCTGCAGGATTTGGCGTTCCAATGCCCATTTTTGTTCCATAATGTCGTGGTACAATCTGTTGAGTTGACGTTTTACGTGTTTCTCCACGTATACGAATTTTGAATTAACGTAGGCGAAGATGTCTAAATTATTTATGGAGGTTCGTGACTTCGCTTTGAATATGTTCCCCTTTTGCGTTTCAAAAATAATAAGTTTAGAGTACTCAGTTTGGTATAGCTGGTATCCGCAGAGGTTAAATTTCGTTATCTTTGCTAGTGCGAAAATCCGTGTCTTTGGTTGTCACAGTGTATACTATCGGGCCTGATTGTTTGAGCTTTGGTGATAGTTTGATGGCCATGTCCTCATAAAGTACGTCGTACTGGTTGAATAAGCCCAAATAAGAAGGAAGGGTGTGCGTCACGGCGGGGTCCGACCACGAACCAATCGTGAAAACGTAATTATTTTGCGAAAAAATATCATCTCAGCCAGGAATTGAACCTGGATCTCCTGCTTATCGGGCAGGCATTTTATCCCTTCGACTACCGAGGTATGTGATGATATTTATCGCAAATAACGTGTTTAGAATAATACGTCAACAATACAATGATACACATATATACGTATATTACAATATATATATATATATATATATATATATATATATATATATATATATATACCAGGTGTATGCATAAGTTTTTTCCGGTTTTTTAATAAAAAAAGACACGTAATTTTCAAGGGAAATTAATTTTTTTTTTATTCAAAATATTGGCCATCGGCTTCTACACATTTCGCCCATCTTTCAGGTAATTTATGAATACCATGCCAGAAAAACTGCTTGTCTTTTGCGGCAAACCATTCGTCGAGCCATTTTCCAACTTCCTCGAAATTGCTGAAGTGCTGCTCTGCGAGCGCGTGCATTGATGCAAAGAGGTGATAGTCAGATGGCGCCAGGTCTGGGGAGTACGGCGGGTACGGAAGGATGTCCCATCCAAGCGATTTCAAGGTGTCTTTCACTGGTTTTGCTGTGTGAGACGGCGCATTGTCGTGTAACAAAATCACTTTGCCATGTCTTCTGGCCCATTCCGGTCGTCTTTCGATTAATGCGTGGTTTAAATTAATCATTTGTTGGCGATAGCGTTGTGTATTAACGGTTTCGCCGGGCTTCAAGAGTTCATAATACACAATACCGCTCTGGTTCCACCAGACACAGAGCATGGTCTTCTTGCCGAAGCGATTTGGCCTTGGTGTTGATGGATCGGCTTCGCCAGGTGAAAGCCACGATTTTTTCCGCTTCGGGTTTTCAAAATAAATCCATTTTTCGTCACCCGTCACAATTCGATACAAAAATGATTTCCTTTCGTGGCGTTGAAGCAGCATTTCACAAGTGACTTTGCGATTTTCCATTTGACGTTCATTCAAATCGTGTGGGACCCATTTACCGAGTTTATTGATCTTTCCCATTGCTCGTAAACGTCTGCTGATTGTTTCTTGTGATACATGTAATGCTTCTGCTAATTGCCGTTAAGTTTGAGATGGGTCATCATCCAATAACTCCTGCAATTGCTCGTCTTCGCATTTTTGTGGTCTACCAGAGCGCTCACTCTCTTTCACATTGAAATCACCACTTTTAAATTGTCGAAACCATATCTCACATGTTCTAATCGATAGAGCGTGTTCACCATATGTTTCTGCCAGCAAACGATGACTTTCAACAGCTTTTTTCTTTTGATTAAATAAAAAAAGCAATGCGTGCCGCAAATGTTCTTTTTCAGGCACAAAACTCGACATGATCACTGAACGATAAAACAAAGACGCTAGTTTTTGGCGGACTCAACTTGTGTATGTTTGTAGTTTTAAATGTCAGACGAACAAAATGATGTATGTGTCAAATTAATACGCTGCGTACTTTTCGCTGGCGACATCTTTTAGTTAAATCGGAAAAAACTTATGCATATACCTAGTATATATATATATATATATATATATATATATATATATATATATATATACACACATGTATTCTCTCGAATCTCCACGACCAGTACAGCTGTCAACAGTCGGTGCCTTCCAGAATATCTCCGTGCCGTCGTAATCGATGCAGCTTCCTGATTGCACTAGGCAACGTGTCCCGGATGGTAAGTTTATGATATTGGTTGACCGTTTAAATGATGTTTCGAATGTCCTTAGTACGATTTTCAAGGATGCTTGCACCACCACATTTTCCCACGTTCCGAATCCATCGGTGTATTGCGTTCCGGAATAGCGGTCGTCGGCATGCGTTTGCCCTGCTATAGTAACACTTCTATGGTTCGTAGCGTTACGACTAGTCTGTCTACGATGGCATTTCCTATCGAGAAACTCCCGGTTTCGTGGATCTTCTGACAGGTTTGTCCTCTGATTTCCTTAACGTATTCCTTCTTCCCATCAGATACAAGTGATATGTGCGAGTGCATGCGGCAATAGTATAGCGGTCTACCTCGATTCGATTGGTATCATTGGGAATCATTGGTATATTCTCGAAATCGGATCTTTGCATTAGTTGTATGTACGTCTCCGTACTTTCGGGTTCCATGTCTTCGACGTTGCAGGTGCCGATGTCCAACAGTGACAAGATAGTGATGTTGAGCTACCCCGCAGTCGTAGCCTAAGAGTCCGTACATTATCACCGGCATTATTAATGTCACAAACACTCGGGTAAAAACCATGTTGTCTTTGCCGTATCTTCTATTAGACTGAACGGTGTTCCGGTTTAGGTTAATGTAGCGGCGCTAGTGGAGGTTCCTCCCCCTCCTTTTTTAATCTTATCCTTATGTACTATTTTAGTCTTATCGTTACTTATCGCTAACTTTACATTACTTTCGCCTATGAATTCTAAGATTTCGTACGGTCCTATGTACTGATTGTCTAACTTATTCCTACGTGATTCCTTTAGTAAGTATACCCTATCGCCTATTTTAAAAATCTGTGGGTTAATCTTTCTATCGTAGTAACGCTTTGACCTTTCTTTTGATAACCTTGATAAGGTTTTCGCGGGCAATTTCTTGTGAGTCCCTTATTCCAGGGGTCGGCAAAATGCTGAAATTGAGCACGGGCACCCGCAAGCGCTCGCCTGTTGTGCACAACTCAGGAGCGTATCTAATATTTTTAGTACCTTGGGATAAAGTTTCCGCATTTCACATTTACAAAAATAGCGTTGCGTGTATATATGAACGATAGTGTAGTCTTAAACTACTAGTACTTCAATTTTTGTAACATCATAAAATTTTTTTATAACAGTTTAGCTAAACCATTTAAAGATGAAATATGCAAAAATATATTGTAATATATTTATTTAATATAGGACTTAAAATGCATAAATTCTTATGAATTCAACTTATATCTAGTTAATTTTTTTATTAGTCAAATAAAGAAATATGCTCTAGCATGTTTTGATTGTCCTAATAATAATAATAATAAGCATTCATTATAGGAAAATTTTAATTAAAATGCTTATCTCTATTTTTAAATATTGTAAGTTGTCAAAATTTGTCCTAAATTAAAAATTATATAATTAATACATTTAAATATGTTTAACGAAAATTTAAATATAACAAAGAAAATAAAACAATAACAATGTATTAAAATATAAACTTACAATACAATAAATAATACCATAAAATTATGAATACATATATCACGTTTAATTTAGCGCTTTAAAATTATATTTTTAAATCCAGAAGAATAGTCCTTTTTCTGCGAAGAAAACTTTCAACAATTTCAAAATAAACATCTGCCAATATTAATCTGCTAAACGCTCAAAATAAAAGAAAAACAATAACTAAGCAAGAGTATAATCAAATTGTCTCTTGTCTAGAACAATCAGACATATTTGCAATCTTATAATTTAACGTTTGTAATGGATAATCAAAGGAAAAGAACCTAAGTTCAAGAACTTAAGTTCAAGTTCGGACAGTTCTTCATGGGAAGAGAAGTGGTTCATAATGAAGCATGATAATCAAGCGCAATGTTTGATCTGTGGAACCATTATGAATTCAAAAAAATATAATGTCGGAAGACATTATAACACAAAACATGGAGTCACTTATGACAAGATAGAAGAATTGGAGCGAATTCAACTTTTGCACGATTTAAAATCAGCTGTTTCCAACAATAAAGTAATTTTCATAATATACATACTATTATAATATAAAATATGCGTTTTTTACTGTAGTCAGTTTTAATTTAATTCATTATATTTAATTATACCCGGTAAAAAATGTTTTGTATAAGAACATATATGCATATAAACATGTATAAATATATATATAAATATATATAAATATATATATATATATAATATATATATATATATATGTTTTTACATAAAAAATTTTTTATCAGGTACATTACATTTAATAAAGATATTATTCTAATACAGGAAGAAGAATCGGAATTAAGTAAGCCTGCATTGTATGCCAGTTACAAAATTGCTCATCTTATTGCATGTGAATCACGTTTATTTAGCATTGGTCCATTTATCAAACAATGTTTAGAAATTGCCGCAGAAACAATATATCCTAATGATATTAATAAATTTAAATCAATTAGTCTCTCTTCTCGAACTGTAGTACGTCGCATTAAAAAATTAGCTGAAGATCTCGAGCAACAATTGGTACTAAAAGCAAACAATTTTATTGCTTTTTCATTAGCTCTCGACGAGAGTACTGATATCGTTGATACTGCACAATTGGCAATTTATTCGTGGTGTGGATAGCAACCTCTCTATTACTGAGGAACTTTTAAATATAATACCTCTGAAAAGTACTACGACTGGAGAAGATATATTGTTTAGCGTTGAAGAAGCAATAGAAAACATAAATCTATCTTGGGATAAATTAATTTCAGTTGCTACTGATGGTGCTGCAGCAATGATTGGACACAATATGGGCTTCGTAGGACGTTTAAAGTCTAAACTAGCACAATCGAAACAAGAAATACATTCGATACCCATTGTATCATCCATCAAGAGGCATTATGTGCAAAATCTTTAAAGTATGACAAAGTAATGAAAATTGTAATCAAAATTGTAAATTTTATTAAAACCACTGGATTGAATCATCATCAATTTCACGAATTTTTATCTTCTTTAGAGTCAGATTATACCGATATCTCCTATTTTTGCGAAACACGATGGCTTAGTCGAAGTAAAACTCTTCAGCGTTTCTTTCATTTACGAAGAAGAAATAATTATATTTTTAAAAATGAAAGATAAGTCTGTGCCTGAATTATCACAGCCTTCCTGGCCAATCTCGCCTTTCTAGCGGATATCACTAATCATTTAAATACATTAAATTACTCTCTACAAAGCAAAGATAAATTAATTATTCATATGTTTGATCAAATTAGATCTTTTAAAATGAAACTTAATTTATGGATCAATCAATTTCAATCTCGACAGTTGTTGCATTTTTCAAATTTATTATCTGTTGCCATGCACATTCAAGATAAGCAATATATAAATGAAGAAATATATAAATAATATAAATTCACTTCAATTATTACATAATGAATTCGATTGTCGGTTTAGGGAAATGCATGTTTTAGAAGAAGATTTACTTATTTTTATGACACCTTTTACTGTTGATATTAATATTGTTCCCGCAGATATACAATTAGAATTAATAGATTTAAAATGTGACACTACTCTTAAAAATCGTTTTGATACAATTACTGACATCGTCCATTTTTGTTCATATATATCTCAAGAACGTTTTCCTCGACTACATGCTCATGCTGCAAAAATAATGAGTATGTTCGGTTCTACATATTCATGTGAACAATTATTTTCTATTATGAAATTAAATCGCAATTACGCGAACAGTTAAGATTCACATTTAAATGCAATAATTCGTTTAAGTTGTGCCAAAACGATAACACCTGATATGTCGTATATAATATCGGAAAACTGAATATGAATCAAATATTAATTAAATGTTATAAGAGTTGCTTATTTAATATTATTGTAAGAATGATTTATTTAAAATATAGATAGTTACTAATTTATGCTAATTCTGGGTCTGAATTTGTACAACACAATATTTTTTTACTCCTTGAATAGCACGTTCAACGAACAGACGTTCCTGCTATCCCCTCTCCTCACTTTATTGCGTCTAGCCGCTTAATGCTAACCCCAGCGCGCTCGATGTTTTTTTTTATTATAGATTAAAGTATTGATTAACATTGACAAAAATATATACATTTATCAATGTATTAATTTTTTATATATTTATATACATGTAACATATAAAAAAGGAGATTTTCTCCGACTAAAAAATTGTTCGTAGGAACATATATATAAATATATATTATTATATACGAAATTTGTCCTTATCTCAGCGAGGACAATGGATGGAATAATCTCCTTTTTCATATATTACATGTACATAAATATATAAAAAATTAATATATTGATGAATGTATATATTTATGTCAATGTTAATCAATACTTTAATCTATAATAAAAGAAAAATTATGCGAACGTAAATATATATATATATATATATATATATATATATATATATATATTAGCTTAGTTTTGCTGTACGGTAACTGTTCCGTTGTTCCATCGCAATCTATGATGATGACGTATCACTCAGCGTGCGCGAGACTTGTCGGCACTTGCGAGGAAATGCCACGGTATAGGACTTACGAAAATGTAGTGGGAGAGAACGATCCGTCTTTGAGACCAGCAAACTCTTTTACAACAAACTGTCCTCCAACGAGGAAATCTTGCAGGTCTACGATCATTGGCATAGACATGACTGTTGTCAAGAAGAAAACTGCAATCGATTTCGTATCTCGATGTATCGTAGATTTTATTGTCTCTTTTATATATAGCAGCGTTGCAATTTTATGTCATTTTGCGCACTACATTGGACAGTGGACTATATTCAATCACGCGATCATGTATGATGAGACAATAGGCGGTAGTATTCGCTTTGAACTCAAATTCTAATCGTACATCTACGGTGGCGCTCTTGATAGATTCATTTTGCCGCGAATAGTCAATGGCTGCAAGGCAATAATCCGCAAAGATGGCATAGTTATATGACGGTTCGTGATATGATATTTTATCAATTTGATAATGAGATGTATGGAAACGCAAAAATATGTCACATAAGACAGCATATCTATGTTTGTCAAAGTCTAAATTCAGATCGTACGGATAAAATTCTGAGTTTAGATAGAATTTCACTCAATTTACAATGGTCGAAGCCAAATTTACGTGCTTTCATGTTATTTTTTTTGTTAATCTGCACAGCAAAGATGACGTATCGCAGCTTTTCAAGTTGAATTGCAGTTTTGATAGTCCAGGAATGTTTCGTCGTGTTCAGCAAAGGCATACAGATCTCATAAACGGAAACTCATACTCAGATCGTCCACTTTCCAAGATCCGTGGCATGGATAGTTTATTGACTTCGTTCAACATAACGTGAGGCATTCGCCATTGTACTTTGAATAATTCAAGTGTCGGGTCCACCGTAGGATTTCCCACAAGGCAATTGTTATCATTGCGCGTATCAAAATCAATTTGTAACGAGCGTTAATTACACACATTTGTAATCTTTGCAAAAGCCAAACGATATGTTGAGCGGTACACAAAAATTAAAGTATCCATCAGCTGTCGTTAGAGTTTTCGTGTTATAGCTAGTTAAGATAATACCAGCATTTCACAGAGCTACTAAATTGTCATTTGACATCGTTGTATAGCCCTTTAGAAGACTGGTCACTCCGACGTTTCTATTGCCATCAATCTCTACCATTGAGTTCATATCGAATTTCATCAAACATGAACGCGACGCAATTATTTCCCAATGCTACATCAGATCAATTAATCTCTCTGTTCTTCGTCAATCTTCCTTCAACGTAGAGAAAACTTTCAGACGGCAACGCGTACAAATCTTGCTGTTGTATGGATATTTTTATTTCATCGCTATGTCCAAATGTCGTATTAACATATGAATTGAATATGTGAGTTTCTATCTTGATAATGCGATTGTCAAAGATCGGCTGACTTCCAATGTTCAAGATATCGGCCATCTCAGATAGCTTGTACGATGAATCCCAGTGATTTCAAAAATTTAGCATTTGACGCGTTGAGTTTCTTCTTCTTCTTGATGCAACCGGATGAGCGAGTATTGTCAATCGGTATTTTCTTTATAAAAAAATGCATTATCTCTCTGCGCATACTTCGCTTCGTTCAACACGAGCATCTCAAATGTCACGCTGGCATTATCGCTGTCGCTGGCGTACATGTAATCTGTCATGACTGTATGACTGTCATCTCTTCTCCTTTGAAATCGAGCAATCGTTCGTTCTGGACAACAATGTGTATTGTTAGCTCCGTAATGCTCCGTACGATGACTGGCAGGTAAATGATCTGCATCGGCCTTTCCAATATTTTATATCCTGGCGGCACGCTCGGCGAAAATTCGTGTATCGTGTGCACACTTTTGTCGTTGCTGTACGCGTCCGCGGTCACGTTGCACTTTACACGGATAATGTTACGTTCATTATGTTGATTGACACGATTCATGCCATCTTCGCGGTTGCAGTATACGCTTCGAGAAACACAGCAGTGATCCAATGTTATTGGGCTTGTTAAAGTTTATTCTGTAGGCGCATTTAATCTCACACATCGTGTTGTAATTTGCGCGGAGCACTATCAGGTATTCTACCGGATCACTATCGGGTATTCCCCAATCTCGACATCGCCGCGCGCAGTGTCATCAGCGTTACCATCGGGCGCGTCGCGTCGCGGTCGTTTCCGTAAAATCTCACGTCTCAAAAATTCATTTATGGCCTGCAGTTCATACGATCCCTCGGGAATTGTAATTTCTGCGTCTTTGCCAAAATAAAATGTATTGTTCAAAGCGTTTATATTCGGTATCGTGTGATAAGTCTCCAAAATTATTAGACCAAGCTCGTAGTCATCGTCGCTCAAATCTATGGCTGGAAAGTAGTTTGCCGCGAGAATGCTGCTCTTCCCGCTCAGCGTAAGCGTCAGTGACATGATGGAAAAAGCGTTTGACGAATACTGAGACATCATGACATTTTGTCGATCTTCTTAAATTCACGCGCGTCGACCGTTTGGAGAAACCACAGGCACAGTTGTCTGCAGACGCTCTGATCATACGTCTGATAGGACGTTCGATTGTACTCTATCGTAACACTGTTTCCGAAATATCGCACCAGTTCCTCGCCGTCGAAGATTACCAAAACTGTTACGTGATCGCTCCTCTTTGCGTACGCTACCCAATGAGTACCGGGACCGATCATATCATCTAGATTTACGACACCGCACCCCTTTTGACGCGCGCCGTTAATTGATAACGCGTTATGCATGAAAATGTTTGTGAAGTAATGATTTGTGTTGTGATGGTACGCGCATACGCCTCGCCAGCTGGTGCAATTGTACGTTGGTGGTTATGCCCGTCGGTATTTTTAGTGTCTTTTCTAGTGGCATTTTCCCTTTTTTTTTTCGCTGTTACGCGTCGGCCGCCTTTGTACGGAGCGAGATATAATCCCCATCTGTATTTGTACGGAGCAAGATACAATCCCTGTCCGCGCGTTTCCATCACGCGATTGTGACGTTGCAGTTCCTCGAGATGACGTCGTGTGGCTTTCCTATTGTTTATTGCTTTCGCTACGCTAGCCGCTCCACCGATCAAGGATCCGAGCGCGTCCAATATTGACAGAATCGGTAACGCAGTGTTTCGCCCTCAAAAATATTCGTTCTTTTTTTGTCGGCTTTTTCCTCGTCTTCGTTTTCATACCCATGCCGATCTTGGTCTTGGCTTTCATCGCTGTCCAAACGGTTGCAACGGCAGCTCTCTCGCCCAGAGTCGAATCTCTTGACGCGTCCTAGAGCTTTATCAGCAAGTACCTTGTCTGCCGCGTGTCTATTGGCGAGATCGTTGCTCCGAGAATACGCAATGTCGTGTTCATGGCACGTCCAGTGGATTTATGCGCGTTTCACCTCTGGTCAATCACTTCTTTAGCCGAATACTCGGATTGCAAAACTGATAGCTGGGAATATATAACTCGAAGCGCATTTCTCACTCGATTGAGCAGACCTCCAACGCAGCTTTTGACGTCGCTGCTGACATATGCTACAATCCTTTATCTTCGCTGCGAGATCGTCGATGTGCGTGCGTTGCCACGGTTGATTATAATGCTCGACGCAGCTACGATAGGTTCAAACCTCCAAATCCGCATTTATATGCTCCAGAAGCTTGTCCCACACGTGATCAATATAGTCGCCGCACACGCGTAACAATACGATCTTTGATATATATTGCAATTACTCAACGCTCAAGTCCCAAATATCGGAGGAATGCGACAACGCGAGATATATTTTTGCTACTGAGCGATTCGCAGTTTCGTGCGCCTATAAATAGGCGTTCAATCGAAGCTTAGATAACGTATGTGAATATGAAATTCATGTGGCAGCCGCTGACAATATACGTCGTGAACTACGACGAGAAAGCGCGAATGATGGGGGACATCGCGACGAAGCGTAAGCATGGTAAAATGCTACCGAGTACTATACGCGCTATCATTTGTGGTCCGTCAAATTGCGGTAAAATCAACGTTCTCATAAGCTTGCTCGAGTCCGCACGGTATACGTTTCGAAAACGTATACGTATACTTGAAGTCGTTGCAACAACCAAAATATCAATATCTTGAAACTTTGTTGACATCGGTCGACGAAATCGGCTACTTTACGTTCTCCAACAACAGTGACGTCATTCCACTGAGCGAGGCACGTCCCAATTCAATCTTTGTCTTCGACGACGTTGCATGCGATAAGCAAGCTGTAAGAGAATACTTCTCGATGTCGCCACTCGAACGTCGAGTGCTTCTAGCTCTGTCAGACATACGCGAAGATACCTAAACATCTGATACACGACAATGCGAATCTGCTGATTTCATTTAAACAGGATGGTACCAACTTGTTTACAACAATCACGTGAATACCGATATGTCGTACGATGAATACCGTGCGTTATGCCGCGATTGTTGACAGCGTGAATACGGATTCCTAGTGATAGATAAGGATAGTCCGTTTATCAATGGGCGATACAGAAAAGAATTTATCACGTTCGTGACGTGATTTATCCTAACGCTATTAGTCGATGTCGATACGTCAACTAGTCAACATGGATAACATCGAAGATCGTGAGAAAATAGCGAAGCAGATTGCGAAAACGAGCGATTCGTTCACAAAAAATATCACACTAATGTAAAATAGATGAAGATGTAACGTTGGAGAGACGCTTCAAGACTATCATTGCACTTCTAAAATAGATTGTTGAAAATATCGAGGAATCTCAACCGATTAAAAAAGAAACCAATATTGCAAAGAATATCGATATTAAGAAAAAGAAATGTGAAGACAGCGATGATGACGATGACGATACTATTACTATTAACAGAGGTTTTTATTGGACGGATGTTGGATGGTTGAAATTAACGCCGCCTAAAAAGCGACGTATAAAACAATTGAGCATCGCGTTAGATTCATTCATGTTCGATTCTACACCGATAGAACTATCGAAAGAACCACCGATAGAACCATCGAAAGAATCACTAAAAATACCGCGAAATGAAGATGTTTTTGAAACAAAAGACGTCAGTGAACTGTCACTCGAAACAACCATCAAACAAAGTCTGCAAACACAAACAGGAAGCCGTGAGGAGCTGTATGGTCAACTAGGATCATTGGGACGAAAGTATGTGAGCCTTCTTCTCGACAGATAAAGCGATCGATAATGTCTACGGTGTCTATTTCGACAAAAGTATGATGCTCGGTGACAAAAAGTTTGACGTTGACAAAAATGACTTCATAATCATAGACAATGTGAGATCCAATGATGCACCAGGATTATTGCTCTTCAAGAGACTTCCCGATGAAGCTATATTTACTGAAAATGATAAACAAACTTATAAAAGTACTGTTAACGACAAATGCTCATAGACGTGGCCACAGCGCCTATAATCCCATCATGGGCAACAAGAAATACAAATACATTAATCATCGCTCTGCTCGTATCTACATATAAAAGAAGCGGTAAAAAGGATGCAGGTATGGGGCAATATACCATCCACTATGAAGTTAAATGACAACAAGATCGATTATGTGTATTGGGATGATCCTACCGACCTGGTGGATCGATTTCGATTGCGCGATGCTTCGCGTCGAGCTGGTCACAACGCTCATGACAACGAGATGCTGTTGATCATCGAGGAACTTCGCGAAGCCGGCATTATAAATTATATTATTATAAATTAATCCGCGTATCGAGAAAACGAGCCAGTTGATTGGCGCGAGTGAAGAAAAAACAATTTTTAATTGTATATCTTATTTACACATTGTTATACCCCGGATGGACTACGTTATTATTAGGGATAGTCGGGTTCGCCAAGTCTAGGGAGTTGGGACTCCGAGCAGGATCGAAGGAATGTAGGGTTTCTCTTGAAAGCACTGACACACACTTTTCTTCAAAACTGATTGATTTATTTTAACAAAGGCACAAATGGTTAACAATTGTTAACATTTCACTTGCTATATTTCTCACACATGGTCGTCGGGCGGCTCGGCGGGTCTCGCGTTACTCTGGCGGCCGACGACTGGGTATAACACTTGAGATACTGATATTATTCGCGTGAACTTAGTGACGGACTTCGGTTAATATCCTGCGCGACTTCGATTAGCTTATGAATCCGATTCCGAACAATTATAATTTCGATTCCGATTGACTCTACGCGCAACCCATTATATAAACAAACTCGATGCCTGATCAGCGTTCTGATCGGGTTCATAGATCGATTGCGCAATATTGGTCAATCAATATTGCGTACGGGTTGGTTAATAAATTAAGGAATTTGCTTTCTGATCGACTTTTCCGTAACCGTTTTACACGACACGTTTCTGCGGTCTTTTGAAAGATTGATCGCAGCTTTTGCTAGCTTGCACTTTCGCAATTTTTCGAAAGACTTCTTGAATTTACTGCTGCGGATTGCTAATAAGTATAGTTATAGATATGACTACAACATATTACTATTAATAACGTCGAAACATGAGATCATCCGATGGACATGAAAAAGTTAATTCTGAGAGACAACTCGTTGAGGAATTGCACGCTTCGGCGAGAAGAAGTTTTCCACGAAGACATATCATAATTCGGGGATACGACGATCTATGGCAGGCTGATATCGTCGAGATGCGCCCGTACTCGAACAGAGGTCATCAGTACATACTTAGCGTCATTGATGTGTTGAGCAAGTACGCCTAGGTCGTACCGCTCAAGAGCAAGGTCGGAAGCAAAACGCTATCGCTAAGATAATTCGAGAGAGCGGAAGATGCAGAGAAACTTGCAAACGGATATGGGAAAAGAGTTTTACAACGTCGATGTGCAGAAACTCTTGAAAAAACACAACGTTAATAATTATTCCATGTATACGGTGTTGAAGGCATCGATAGTCGAACGATTCAATCGCACGCTTAAGAAACGACATGTGGAAGATGTTTACACTCAACAGCACTTACAAGTTGGGTCAATGTGCTACCGCATCTCGTGTCAGATTACAACGCGCGCATGCATCGCATTATCCGCATGCGATCCGTTGACGTAACTCCTGCGATCGCCAAAAGACTCTTGGACACGGCGTGCAGCGCGATAAAGATCGTAGATCCAGCAAAATTCAAAGTAGGCGATTCGGTACGCGTGAGCAAGTACAAGACAGTTTTCGAAAAAGGTTACACGCCAAATTGGACCACTGAGGTGTTCAAGATTGTTAAAGTGCAGCGTACTAATCCCGTAATGTGCTCGAGGACTATCGCGGAAAATCCGTCGCTGAAGCGTTCTACGAGCACAAATTCCATCGTGCGACTCATCCGAACATGTATCTCGTGGAAAAAGTACTACGCAGGAAGGGAGACAAAGTTCACGTCAAGTGACTCTATGGGATTCTATGGATCACACAATTCTTGGATAAATAAAAGCAGTGTGATTAAATTCATTTTATTTTTTAATATATTAAAAACAAATATACAATGTATAAATGTATACAAAGAGTCTTTTTTTGTTCCATTACATCTTCGTAAAAACTATACATGTATGATAACAATGATGAAACTTATGATAATATATATATATATATATATATATATATATATATATATATATAAAACTACATGAAATACGTACATACATACAAACATATAAACGACTTATAGACATACATACATAAAGACATATGTATATACATACATACGGACATACGTATAAACTACATATGTCAACTATATATGTATAAAATATAAAAAAATATATGTACATTACATATGTATATTACAACGGAATCCGCCAATATCTTCACGGTAAAGTCTCTGTCGAATCCGGTACGATGTATCGTTTGTCATCGTACGGACTCAGAGCGATTTTCAATTCGAACACCATATATACTTTGTGTAGCTTGGATCTTATACACGACTGACGAGTCATTTCGATTTCTTCAAACACCGCGTATAATCGTCAAACGTTATTGTTCGCGCTACGACGTTACTCTTTACACCTTTCGCCTTTTTAATGTCTTTTCTGCCGTCCACATTCACTGCGTACATCTTCGCTCTGAGTCCGACGAATTCCGTCATTATTGCGTCGTTATTTTCGTCTTTCATTAGGCCGGGTACATTTTTATTCACAAGAGACATCCCGTACGCGTTATCCATCGGATAATCGCTCGTGTCGAATCTAGCGATATCGCGTTTCATCGTCTCGTTGCACTTGATGTGGTATATGAGACTGTCCGTGTCGGTGTACATGATTTTGCATTTCTTACGATACAGCGGTGACATGTACTCGTGGTGAAATTCGTACAAGCAAATTTTCGATATGTCAGTATACGCATACGTTACGTAAATCGGCTTGTTGAATTTCACCTTGAGTTTACGCAGTTCGACGGCGATTAAATTTTCCGCAAAGATGCTGCAGCTGTGGAAATTTGGCTTCGCGATCATTGCCTTTGCACTATATCGTCCATCCCATTTCATTATCAATTTTACATCTACGTGATTCCGAACATTTTCCAATATTTTATCAAATACCGCGTTGTTCATCAAATTTTTTTCGAAATCGTTTTTTGTGCACGTTCTAAACTGTGTATTGAGTTTGATGTACGTAATCGCGGAGCCAGGTGGATTGAGCAAATTGTAGTACGCGGTATATCTTTACGATACGAAGACCGTGGCGCGTACATTATTGCAGGTTGCAGTAGTGGATAACGTACTGCTTCTTATCATATTTCTTCGTAGCGTCGCGAAAAGTTTATCCTGCCGCATGCCGGATGGTTTATCGCGCGTCGGACAGAAAAGTAGGGCAGTATGTCGGTCGTGCAGATGACACGGATATTCGAGATCAACCTCGAGAATATAATCCGTAGGCGAATCCGAAGCGATCGCGCTCACGTCAAAGTTCGCAACGTCTTCGACCCATCGAAATTCGGCATAGGGCAGCGGTTGACACATTGCTCATCCATACAGATTATTCATGTCGTAGTATATCAAATATGATGACGGTTTCGATGAAATGATGACGGTTTCGTATGAATGTATGTATTTGTTATTAGCCTGTACTTGTTATTGGCGCATATTTGCTGGAACATTGACTGAGGCTGCCGCGTATATTGCGCTCGATAAACATAACCATATTGATGTCGGTGAGCAATTCAAATTTCACGCGCGTATATTTCAGCATGGCGTCCCATCTGAAACCTGGCCAAATATAGTAAGGCGCGGGATCGAGAGTATAACTTTCGATACAACTTTCGCGGAAATTTTCAAAAACCAATCGGCCAATAACAAGACAACGGTTTTTAAACACAAATCGTCTAGGATTTCAACCGCTGCTAGACGTTCGCAGCATGCGCGTAATCGTTCTCCGACACCGTATTACCGGTCAACGAGCTATAGAATGATGGTAAGTGATAGGCACATGTTCTGCAGCTTGTCCGCATGATCCACGTATTCGTAGGGAAAGACACTTTTGCGCGTCAACAAGTCAAAATCGTCATTTGATAATATTGAAAATTCGGAACATAAAGTTTTTAATTTTTCTTTCGTTAGAAAAGATGCCAATTTATCGAGGCTGGTACTTAAAAATTTGTACGAATCGATAAACATAGTTATCATACACAATTTCGATGTAATTTCTCGGCGGTATCTTTAATGTGTAGTAAATGAAATGTATTTTTCTTTTGTTATCGACAGCCGTCGATCCTGCCTTCGAATGCCGTAACTATTTCCGTGATGATAAAATGTGCGTCATAACCGGATAAGTTGTGAAATACTACGGGAATGCAATATGAATCTTTATAATTTAGATTGCAATTTGAATGCGTGGAATCACGGTAAGATGGCAACGATCACGTATCCACGTGTCATCCGACGCAAATGATTTCTCGCAAATATGACAACGCGTCACGCTACGGTATGCCTCCCACTGTTCTCTCGACAACATTTTTGAAGACATTTACGGATAACAAAATTTTTACTTAATGCGCCAAGTCTTCGAATTATCGAACAAACCATGCAATGCAGTCCTCACCACGTTGAAACCGATACGCCGATAATGCGCCATCATACGAGCATCGCATGTAATATCCGACGCTAAATACCTCGCGCTGCTGATAGATGTACGACGCGTCTTCCTTTTCTCCCGGTTCTGTTCGCCGTAGTACGCACTTCAAGTCCGCGTACACGATGAATGGAAGTCGTTCCTTATTCAAGTGGTTCTTAAATTCGAGCCACTTGTCGTCTTTGCTCGGCAGTCGGATGGCGCAGTCGTTCATTTGCTTGCAATTCATTGTATGCAACTGCAATTTTTCAGATGAATTGAAATAGTGTAGATATCTGCAAAAAAGGAAAACATGATTTTTTAATATTAAATAAACAATTATAAAATATTATATTGTCACGGCTATCTACATCTTATAAATTTAAATGAAGGAATGCGCGTAATATGATAAAATATTGATTTATTGATTTATTGATTGAATTCTTGTCGGTACCAGGCTTCGATTGTTACCAACGAAGATTCAGATGACACCTCTGAGAAAGAACCTTCCCCCTCTTAATTATGGGTTTGAAAGAAGGAAATAGTGAGAAGCTCACGCGGGGATTCTGACCATTTCCACCTATAAATATGCGTGCGGAAAAAGCGGCCGTGGCCTTTCTTCGGTACTAACTAGGTGGTGACATTAGTCAGTGGCGCGTGATCAACCTTAGGGTTAAATTCTTAAATTTATAATTAATTTCTGTAATATTTCTCTTAGGAGAATTTAAAAGGCCTCCTCGATTAAATAAAGATAATTTTAAACTAAAATAATTGGGAAAACTGAAATCTTAAATTCTTCTTAATTAAAATCAAGATCATAATTCTAAATCCAAAACCGGTCGCTAACAATAGCGTAGCGTACCATTTAGTCGCAGCCAATGGTGTTGCGACTGAATAATTTGAATTTAGAATTTTAATAATAAATAATTATTTTCAAACGTATTTATGCCCAAAAGAGGAGGGCGCAAAGTTCAAATTAAAAGATTAAGATTTCAGTTAAATCAAACGATAATTTTAAATAAAGATCCCTTCTCATTATCCCTAAAACTTAAAAATTTGGAAAGACAAACTAAAATAATTAAAAACTAAAATAATTAAGCAAATTCCTAAATATAAATTAAGAAAAATTGATTTCAAGGTAAATTATCCAAATTATAATCAAATTAATAAGAAAGATCCTCGATACAAAATTTATAAAATTCGTTTCTTATTCGGGGTTGATTAATTCACAAACCGGCCCAATCCCAGGGTAAAGTACTTAAATGTATTGACCTAAAAACGGACAATCAGGACGTAACAATACAATTTTTTTGTTAAAAAAAATGTGTACCGGTCGCAAAAGAATCTCTTGCATTTCTTTCTGTTTATTTGCGAATTCACGAGACGGGACAAGTTCTTGATATGCAAAGTGCCCCGCGTCTTGAACGCGCGGATCTTGAACGTACAGTAAATTTACGTGTTTCTCCATCTTTTTTGTTGTTAGCCGTATCGGGAGAATCTCCTTTTCCTTAAAGCCATAAATGTTAATGGAAATGGAGTTTTGAATTTCGAATTTTTTATTTGATCCAATGTCACTGGAAACTCAATGTCTTGGAGATTCAGAACTGACGTGTAATGTGGATACGACGATTTCCAATGTGTATCCCTTTCGGTCGGATGCAAGGCCGCGATCACCGACCACGCGAAACACGCATTGTCTCTGGATCGTACGTTGATTATCGCTTGCTTCAACATAATTTTCCGTGATAACTCGATGTAACATCCCGCGTGTAGAGAATTATGTTTATTCACATTTACAGTCAAATTTAGAATTCGCGATAGCGCCCATCCACTGTCGCGTTCTTGGAATTCTTCGAGCGATGCCAACGTGGATTCGATGACGTATTGCTCGTACCATTCATCTACATTTGACACTCAAAAGAATTCATAGTTTCTCGTGTTGACACTTTTATTGGCGCGTTTATCGCTCGTCACAAACTCGCCGTTGAACGCGGTGTTCACTTTCACACTACCGTGTCTTTTTATAGCATCTAAGTCTCGCACTCGCTCGAGTACCAGCATCACCACCAGCATCTTCCAAAAATCATCGCGGCTCGAAATAGTCCACGTTAATCCACAATATCACAAATCAGTCAATATATGGCTTTTAAACGCCGTATCAATCTCTCGCCAAATGAGAGATTCATTGTCTCTATTAATGTTCGCGTATTCGCTATCGACGTGCACGAAACGTCTTTCTAATTGTACCTTTGCACCTGCGAGTCGTGCGATTCTTGCCATCATAGATTGTCTATCTTCAATGGTAAGCCTTAACAGGGCTAAGTTTCTCGAGTTGTTCGATGCACTCGTCGCATTGTTGCAATCACGCAAAATACTCTACCAAGATAGCAACTTGGCTGCACTGCTTCAGCAACTCACGTTCCACTCACTCTAAGTATTCCATTTTTTTATCACTCTTCCATGGAGCACTTGCTCATGACTCGTTCAATATTGTCTTTCTCACTTTGTGCAAATAGGATACATATCGCACGATATTATTGTATACAGAGGCTGCCTGCAATTAGAGCAAGATCGGCCGCTTAGCGCATCAAGAGAATTTATTTCATGCTTCCTAACAGCATTGCTCTGATATTAGTGTTTGTCAGAGGAACAATGCATTCGGCACATACAACCAGAGCACCACCCGTTGAATAATAAAATTGTATCACGCAATGTTTTTTACGGAAATTCAGAGCAAGAAGTTCCGAACGTGTGACAATTTTCTCTTCACGATCCGTAAGGTCCTCACTTTGATTACTTAGGTAATCACTGTCGTCAGAAAATGCGTGTTCTTCATCGGAAAACCCTTCTTCTTCAATATCAATGTCAATGTCAATGTTTTCAATATTGATGTCTATTTCTTCTTTTTCTCCAAATACTTCGTTCATTATATCCGCGTTTTCAGGGTTCATATCCCATTTTCAATATCCTCAATTACTAAATTCTTGACACTATCAATTATTTTTTTCTACTGTAATCCCGCGCGTTCAAGAAGCTATTATATATCATTGACAATCTCCTTATCCTTTTATCTAAAGCGGAGCATGGCCATCTTCTTTATCTAAACCGGAGACATTATCATATGCCTTCCGAAATCACAATTTTGTTTATAGCAACCGAATTATCGGCGCTTTCGTAAATGTTTTTTTCCATGCCCTCTTTGTCTAAAAGACAAATTATAAAAAATTGTCCAAAAATAAATAGCCGCCGAAGTATCGACGCTTCTCTTAATACGTCATGACACGTACAATCATCGATTTCGAAGAGCCATCTTTACACGGCTCTTCTTAAACATATCCATAAAGATGAATAAATTATATGTTATGAAGATAACATTGAAATTGATATCCAGTAAAATAAATTGGTGGGGAATATAATATATAAAGAATTCTAAACAATGTTATTATAGCATTCGTTGAGTTCTAACACGCACGCACGCACGCACGCACGCACGCACGCATCTTATTTACGAATATTAATAACCTCATCGAAATATGAAATCGTCAAAATCTGAGGACGTGAAAAAAATGTTAGTTCCGAGAGGCGACGATTCGTTAGAGAATTGCACGTTCCAGTGAGAAGAAATTTTCGCGAAGACGTCATAATTCGGGGGGATACGACGAAATGTGGCAGGCTGATATCGTCGAGATGCGTCCATACTCGAGTTTCAACAGAGGCCATCCATCATTACATGCTCATCGTCATTGATGCATTGAGCACGTATGCCTGGGCCGTACCGCTCAAGAGCAAGGTCGGAAGTAAGACGGTTAATGCTATCGCTAAGATAATTCGAGAGAGCGGAAGATGCTCGTGAATCTTGCAAATGAATACGGAGAAGAAGGATACGAAGGAATTTACAACGCCAATGTGCAGAAACTCTTGAAAAAAACGCAACATTAATTATTATTTCACGTATTCGATGTAGAAGGCATCGATCGTCGAATGGTTGAATCGCACGCTTAAAAACGACATGTGAAAGATGTTTACACTCAACGGCACTTACAATTGGGTTGACGCGCTACCACGTTCCCGACGTGTCAGATTACAACGCGCGCAAGCATCGCATGCGACCCGTTGACGTAACTCCCGCGATTGTCAAAAGATTTTTGGACACGGTACAGCGCGATAAATGTCGCAGGTCCAGCCAAATTTAAAGTAGGCAATTCGGTACGTGTGAGCAAGTACGAGTTTGTGAAAAAAGTTACTCACCAAACTGGACCATTGAAGTGTTTAAAATTGTTAAAGCAGCGTACTGATCCCGTAACCTAATCTGTTCGACTATCGCGGAAAATCCGTAGTAGGCAAACAAGGGGGGCCCCATACCTCCCGGGGGGAAGGGGGAGAAGGGTTGACATCCGGGGGGAGGTGGATCCTCCTGGCGGTCGCCGGAGTAATTATTTCTCCTCGGTCGGTAGGGATGGTTTCCCGACCCGAGGGGATGGTTTCCCTCTGATGGTCGGGGAATAGTTTTTTCCCCGGTGTCACTTCTAGGGAAAGGTTCTTCTCGCCGCGGGTCCGGTGAGAGAATGTCGCGCGTCCTGTGTTTTTTAGGATGCCGTGGTTAGACGGCGTCTTCTACGGGGCTTTGGGCAGGACGCCGCGCGGTTCTTCACTGACCTACCTCTCGTTTCTAAGATATGTAAACGGACGAGGAAGAGAAAGGGAACTCCTTCTCTCGCGGTTAGAATAGCTGTAACGATGCGTATTAATGGCGATTTAAATTTTTTTATTTTAAGACTCGCCGTATACTCTATCTTAATATCTTTTTCCACTGTATTTTTGCTCCTCTTTTTATTAGAATGTTATCCTGTCCGATTCGTTCTTCGAGTTTATGTTATCTTGTCAGATTCGTTCTCCGAGTTTTCGGAATTGCTCGCCGCCGCTGATAGCAACGAGGAGGTGATTCGATTTTTGCAAATCTATGGCTACTTGGACGGCGACAACGTGCAAACGATATCGTCCGATGACGCGACGTTGGCTCTGACACGCGATCGCGCTTTTTCAGGAGTATTACCGTATACCTAGTAAGTAATGGGATTCTTAACGACGCTACGTTGAAACACATGCGTAAACCGCGATGTGGCGTCAGAGATATATCGAATTCTGCCTTGGACAAGTTTCCGAGGAAATGGACGAAGACGCGCCTCGCTTGGACCTTTCATCTGGCAAGCGAGAGCGTTCTACGAGTCACCGAGATCGCATTCGAGATGTGGGCGGCAAATTCGTCGTTGACGTTCGAGCGCGATTCGATGAATCCCGATATCGTTCTATCATTTCAGGAGGGCTTTCACACGTTCGTAGATTCTCGACATCGCGTTAGCCGAATATGTGGTGGACAGACCCGGTAACGTGTTAGCTCACTATTAGCTTTTTTACCATCCAAAGTGTCGGAGGTGCACGTAGATAACTCGGAGAAGTGGCACATCGAGCTGACCGTTAATCCTAACGACCGTTAATCCTACGGTTTATCTACTGTATACGTTGACGCACGAAATCGGTTACGCTTTAGGATTACACCACAGTCCTCAGAAGAATTCGATAATGTACGCCTTTGTTCCCTCTAAAACTTTTCCCGTGCATTTGAGCGAGGCGGATTTTCTCACCATTCAGAATTTATACGATTTAAAAAATAAGAGCGAAGTCTCGAGATCGATACTAGCGACCACCGTAGCAACGACCACGATCACGGCGCGCGACACAGACGGCTCGACGAACGTGGATATGTGCGCATTGCGACGCATTGACGCGGTGTTGGTGTTAGAAGACAGAATGTACGTGGCGTATCGACGCCACTTATGGTCGGTTAGCGTAAATGAAAAATCTTACAGCAGATCGTTGTTATTGACGGACTATCTGCGTTTCCTTCCCGATAATTTTATGCGTTTGGCGGGCGCGTATCGACGACTCTCGGGCCAACTCGTATTATTTGTAGACAATACAGTTTACATAGCAGAATATCCGAGTTTCGAGCTGGTACCGAGTTGGCCGAAGAAACTAAATCTTATGAATCTTCCTCCGAATCACGAAAATCAACACTGTAATTAATACTAATGCGGGACGAACGTTCGCGATTTACAACAACGAGATCGTGCCCGAGATCGACGACTACTCGATGATAGCCGTCAAACATAACTCGTTGCACACGATATTTCCACCCGCCGTAACATCCGCCGTTCGATACATCGACGGTAATCTGTACTTTATTGTTAAATGACAGTTCTTCAAGTACAACGAGTTTACCAGAAGTGTAACTATGGCCAGTAAATTCAACGCGGAGATTTTTGGTATCATGTGTCCAAGGGACGGACTGTTAAAACAATTGCGCGCTTCTGAAAGGACTCAGATGAGGAACGTATTTTCGAGCAAAGACGATTTAGAGAAGGAGAGGTAACGAAATTTTTCATACATTGTATAGAGCGAAGGATATGAAACGGTTACGAACGATCAGTATCACGCGATCTCTCCGGTCGTAAATATGTACGGTATCGAACTCGCAAGTTTCCGAGACGCATGGAGTCGACGAGAGCGACGACGCGAGGAAGAAAAAGAGAACGCTCGACGATGACAGGATGATCACGTCGAGTTATAACAATGTCGATGGTACGAATAGTCCAGTCAAAATTCTAGAACGAAAATATCCCTTGACTAAAACGGGATACAAGGTCCTCGACGTATGCGTCACTCTTGAACGTTTCTCGCGCGTGAATATTATTCTGGGAGATAGTCATGGCAAGGAGATCTCGATGTCGTCCGATACATGGAGGGAGCTTCTCGAGCAACGACACGTTCTCTCGAAGTATCTGCAGAGTACCAACGGAACTCCTTTCCGGCCCCGTCACATATTGGAAATATGAGCGTGCGTTTTGGAAGAATCAACAATCTGACGATATTACGCCTGGAAACGCCCGCGGCTCGCTTGGCCATGTCGAAGATGAATAACAGTGAATAACATGTTCGAGCTCGAGAATTGCATCAACCGACTCATTATCTCGTTGACCAAGAGTAGGTATACTAGGCCGGTTCTAACTCAGGAGCTCCAAGGGGGATGCGGGTGTGCGGAGAGGAACGGAGGGCGCCGGGGAGAGGGGACGGGGAAGTCAGGGACGGCGGTCCTTTGAGTCATGGGGGAAAGTGAATAATAAAAGTTATAAACAAATAGAAAATCTCGAAGGACATGACGTTATGAGGGGGAGAGGGCCGCCGCCGCGCCGCCGCTCCGCGTCCACCACCCACCGCGCCCGTCGCGCCCGCCGTCGAGTAAAAAAATAAAAAAGAAAAAATTAAGAAAGACTCACCAGGTTGAAGTTATAGAAGAGTAATAAAAAAAGTCACTTAAAAATACATATTCAAAAAAGAAATGTCACAATTCAAGAAAAATGTCACTTAAGAATACACACAAAAAGAAATGTTTAACAATCCAAGAAAATGTCACTTTAAAAAATACACAAAAGAAATGTTTAACAATCCAAGAAATAATTTTATACCCTCCTCCGGATTACCCGCAGGAGGAGGATTTCATTCATATCCCGCGAGAGATTAACTCGCGAGGAGGACTTCATCCGCATCCTCGAAATTATCCGTTTCAGAACTTCAGCTTCTGGATAATTTTCCTCCTCCTCTTCCTCCTCCTCCTCCCCTCATTCTCCACCGAAGTCAATGAACTAATAAGTTCACACAACTCTACTGATCATGGCAGTTGCACAATATCAATGAGAGGGTTGTTGTCAACGAAATAGATATACTGTTCCTCCACATTTATCACGAATGTACTCTGCGTCATTGTACTCTGCGTGGATAATATTCATCCACATGTGTACAAAGTTAAAGCGTTCCTAGGTCGCAAAATTATTTAAAAACTCTTGAAAATCGCTATTATTATCATCATCGCCATTATTATCCTCGTCGGGCACTTCACCATTGTCTAACACATTGGGCGATTCGCACACAGACGGTTCTTCGTGCATAACCGATTCTTCGCGCATAGGTGATTCTTCGCGCACAAAATTATTGCCGGGTGATGCCATTGCGAAGGCGTTTCAACGACTACCGCCGCCACAAGAGAAACGTTCAATCTCATTGCATTTAGAAAACAAAGTAGTGCGACTAAACATTATAGATAAAATAAGAAAGAGACGGAAGAGAGATAGAAGATATACGTATACAATAGAGAGAGAGAGAGAGAGCACAACGAAAAGAAAAGATGATAAATATATGAGAACATAGCGGCGCCGCTTTTTTCCAGGAAGCGCCGATACTCCGGCTGCTATAAACAAATTTCGAAGACCATGTTCCGATAGAACAAAAATTTAGACAAAAGGACAAAGAAATTACAATCTTTAATCCCCCTCCTTCTCCCCCTCTTTCTAGAAATTTCATTGTTGCAATCAAACATATTCGCAAAGGAGCGCAATGACATGTTTTAAATTTTTTTCCAGGAAGCGCCGATATTCCGGCTGCTATAAACAAAATTAAAGATAATAAAAGTTATAAACAAATAGATAAACAAATTGCGATTCGGTTGCAAATATATAATGACGCTCCGGTTTAGACAAAGGGACAAAGAAACTGTAGATGATATAAGTATATATATATATATATATATATATATATATATATATATATATATATATATATAATGGGTTATAGGGTATGCAGAATCACAGTAGACGGAACCAAATGTGAGAGAGAGAGAAAGCTGACGTGCATACAAAAAAAATGTGATTGCATACAAAACGCAAAGTATCACATTGATTGATACTCATAACGGTGCTCCATTCCTGTCCATGATAAGAAGGAAGTTATAATATTTTATATATTATAAAATATAATGAGGTATATATATATATATATATATATATATATATATATATATATCATATAATGATTCATAGTTTTTTTGAACCTTTTTTATTTATATAGTGAGGATACCGCTAAAAAAAGACAAGAAATGAGTTTTTCATTGAGAGAAATCGTGACACGCAGTCATTGTGAACACTGTGGGGCTGAATTAATAAATGATGAGATGTGCAGTTGTCGACCAATCGAAGAATTAACGAGTTCTCTGTTACGGAACGTGATGGCCTATCCATCGGTGAACGAAACGAATTATTTTTTAAGAAGATATTACACCCCGAATCCCTACAATTTTGTGAAGAAACGTAATTCCCGATTCCCCCACTTCTCGATTCTTCCCAAAAAATTTCTGGAGGCATGCGTATACCACCATTATAGAGGAAATGCGTACAATATATCATTGTCAATGGGCAAAGAACAATGGGCAATAGATATCGCTGACTCTATGATAGAAATTTGTAAAGAAGCTGAACGAGCATGTTATAGCGGTCAAGAAAAAGGCAAAGAATCGGAGGTGTTCAATAACATAGAGCATTTCGCGACAGCTATGACTTTTATATCGGCTATGTTCAGATAGAAGAACAAAGAAGAAGCGCGCCATTACAAATTATTAGATAATCAGGATTAAAAAAATGTAATGTAAAAATCACGCTCGCGTTATCGCTGTCGCCGTACGTGCTATCTGACGGTGATCTCTTTTCCTCTGAAATCGAGCGTTCTGGTCAACAATGCGTATCGTTAACTCCGTAATGCTCCGTACGATAACTGGCAAGTAAATGATCTGCATCGGCGTTTCCGATATCTTATATCCTAGCGGCACGCTCGGCGAAAATTCGTGTATTGTGTGCACTTTTGTCATTGCTATACGCGCCCGCGGTCACGTTGCACTCTACACGGATAATGTTTACGTTCATTATGTTGATCGACACATCCGATTCATACCACCTTCGCGGTTGTACTATACGCTTCGAGAAAGCGTAGCGATCCAATGTTAGGCTTGTTAAAGTTTATTCTGTAGGCGCATTTAATCTCACATCTTATCGTGTTGTAATTTGCACGGAGCATTATCGGGTATTCCCCAATCTCGTCATCGCCGCGCGTGGTGTTATCAGTGTTATCATCGGGCGCGTCGCGTCGCGGTCGTTTCTGTAAAATCTCACGTCTCAAAAATTTATTTATGGCCTGCAGTTACGGTCCCTCGGGAATAATTTCTGCGTCGTCTTTGCCAAAATAAAATATATTGTTCAAAGCGTTTACATTCGGTATCGTGTGATAAGTCTCCAAAATTGTTAGACCAAGCTCGTAATCATCGTCGCTCAAATCTATGGCTGGAAAATAGTTTGTCGCAAGAACGCTGCTCTTCCCGCTCAGCGTAAGCATTAGCGACGTGTTGGAAAAAGCGTTCAACGAACGTACTGAGACGTCGCGACATTTTGTCGGACTTTATAAATTCACGCTCGTTGACCATTTGGAGAAATCACAGACACAGCAGTCTGCAGACGTTCTGATCGTACGTTTGATAGAACATTCGATTGTACTCTATCGTCGTAACACTGTCTCCGAAATATCGCACTAATTCCTTGGGCGGTCGAAGATTACCAAAACTGTACACAACGCGATTGTTTCTCTTTGCGTACGCTACCTAATGAGTACCGGAACCCATCGCGTCATCCAGATTTACCGCTCTCCTTTCGACGCGCGCCGCTAATCGATAACGCGTTACGCATGAAAACATCTCTGAAGTATGGTACGCGCATACGTCTCGCCAGCTGGTCCAATTGCACATTGATGATTACACCCGTAAGTACTTTTATTGTTTCTTTGGCGTTTTTTTTTCCTTTTTTCCTTTTTTCACTGTTACACTGTCGTCCGTGTTTGTACGGAGCGAGATATAGTCGTCCGCGCGTTTCCATCGTGCGAGTGTGACGTTGCAGTTCCTCGAGCTGACGTCGCGCGGCTTTCCTGTCGTTTACCGTTTTCGCCACGCCGGCCGCTGCGCCGATTAAGGACCCGAGAGCACCCAAAATTGGCAAAATCGATAACACACTACTTCATTTCGCCGTTGGAAGTATTCGTTTCTTTTTTGCCGGCTTTTTCTTTGCCTTCATATCCATGCCGATCTTGGTCTTGGCTTTCATCGCTGTCCAAACGGCTGCAGCTTTCTCGCTCAGAGCCGAATCTCTCGTGTCTTAGAGCTTTATCGGCGAATACCTTGTCCGCCGTGTGTCTATCGGCGAAATCGTTGCTCTGAGAATACGCAATGTCGTGTTCATGGCACGTCCAGTGGATTTATGCGCGTTTCACCTCTGGTTAATCGCTTCTTCAGCCGAGTACCCGGGCCGCAAAACTGATAGCCGGGGATATGTAACTCGAAAGGAAGCGCATTTATCGCTCGATTGAGCAGACCTTGTTTGACGTTGCTGCTGACATACGCTACAATCTTTTATCTTCGGTGTAGGTCGATGTGCGTACGTTGCCACGGTTGGTTATAATGCTCGACGCAGCAACAATAGGTTCGAACCTCCAAATCCGTCTTTATATGTTCCGGAAGCTTGTCCCACACGTGGTCGATATAATCGCACACGCGTAATAGTATGACCTTCGGTATATATTGCAACTGCTCAGCGCTCAAGTCCCGAATATCGGAGGGATGCGACAGCGCGAGATAGATTTTTGCAACTGAGCGATTCGCGGTTTCGCACGCCTAAATAGGCGTTCGATCGAAGCCTAGATAAGTGCGAACATGAAATTCATACGGCAGCCACTGACGATACGCGTCGCAAACTGCGACGAGAAAGCGCGAATAATGGGGGACATCGCGACGAAGCATAAGTACGGTGAAATGTTACTACCGAGTACTATACGCACCATCATTTGCGGACTGTCGAATTGCGATAAAACCAACGTTCTCATAAACTTGCTCGAGAGTCCGCACAATGTACGTTTCGAGAACGTGTACGTATACTCACAATCGTTGCAACAACCAAAATATCTATATCTCAAAACTTTGTTGAGATCGGTCGACGAAATCGGTTACTTTATGTTCTCCAACAACAGTGACGTCATTCCACCGAGCGAGGCACATTTCAATTCGATCTTTGTCTTCGACGACGTTGCGTGCGATAAGCAAAATGCGGTGAGGGAATACTTCTCGATGGGCCGCCACTTGAACGTCGATTGCTTCTATCTCTGTCAGACGTACGCGAGGATACCTAAACATCTGACGCGACAATGCGAACTTGCTGATCCTATTCAAACAGGATGGTATCAACTTGAAACATGTTTACAACGATCACATGAATACCGACATGTCGTACGATTAATTCTGTGCGTTATGCCGCAATTTTTGGCAGCACAAGTATGGCTTTCTAGTGATAGATAAGGACAGTCCGCTTATCAATGGACGATACAGAAAAGAATTTAACGTTTGCGGTACCATAACGCGATTAGTCGATGTCGATACGTCAAGCAGGCAACATAGATAACATTAAAGATCGCAAGAAAATAGCGAAACAGATTGTGAAAACGAGCGATTCGATTCGCAAAAAATATTGCGCTTTGAAAACTGAGATAGCTGAAGATGTAGCGTTGGAGAGACGTTTCAAGCCCATCGCCGAACCTCTAAAACAGATTGTTGAAAACATAGAGGAATCTCAACCGATTAAAAAAGAAATCAATGTTGCAAAGGATATCGGTATTAAGAAAAAAAAAACGTGAAGATAGCGATGACGGCGATGATAACATTATAACAGGGATTCGTATTGGACAGATGTTGAATGATTGAAATTAATCGTCTAAAAATCTACGTACAAAACAATTGAACGTCAGATTCATTCACATACGAATCTACACCGAAAGAACTGTCGAAAGAATCGCCGAAAAAATTATCTAAGGAACTACCGAAAATACCGTCGTTTGTGCAAAACGAAGATGTTTTTGAGACAAAAGATGTCAGCGGTGAACAGTCATCGAAAACAACCATCAAACAGACTCTGCAAACGCAAAGAGGAAGCCGCGAGGTGCTTCATGGTCAGCTAGGATCGTTGGGACGAAATACGTGCGCCTTCTTCTCGGTGATGACATAGATAAAGCGATCGATAATGTGTACGGTGTCTATTTCGATAAAAGATGCTTGGTGACAAAAAGTTTGACGTTGACAAAGGTAACTCCATAATCATAGACAATGTGAGATACAATGGTACACCAGGATTATACGTATTGATCTTCAAGAGACTTCCCGATGAGGCTATATTCACCGAAGATGACAAACAAACGTATGAAAGTATACTGTTAACAACGAATGCTCATAGTCGTGGTCACAGCGCCTATAATCCCATTATGGGCAACAAGGGATACAAGTACATTAACATCATCGCTCCACTCGTATCTATAATACATATAAGAAAAAGCGGTAAAAAGGGTGCAGGTATTGGTAATATACCATCCACCACATGAAATTAAACGATAACAAGATCGATTACGTGCATTGGGACGATTCCAACGAGCTGGTGGACTCCTATTACTCGACGCTTCGCACCGAGCTGGTAACAACGTTCACGAGATGCTATCGATCATTGAGGAACTTCGCGAAGCCGGCATTATTATAAATTAATCGCGTATCGACGAAACGAGTCAGTCGATTGACGTCAGTGAGGAAAAAAACAATTTTAAATTGTATATCTTATTTACTATTAAACATCGTCGAAACATGAGATGGACGTGAAAAAAATGTTAGCTCCGAGAGGCGACGACTCGTTGAGGAATTGCACGCTCCGGCGAGAAATTTTCCGCGAAGACGTGTCGTAATTCGGGGATACGACGATCTGTGATAGGCTGATATCATCGAGATGCGTCCGTACTCGAGTTTCAACAGAGATCATCACTACATACTCACCGTCATCGATGCGTTGAGCAAGTACACCTGGGCCATACCGCTCAAGAGCAAGGTCGGAAGCAAAACGCTATCGCTAAGATAATTCGAGAGAGCGGAAGATGCAGAGAAACTTGCAAACGGATATGGGAAAAGAGTTTTACAACGTCGATGTGCAGAAACTCTTGAAAAAACACAACCATTAATCACCATTATTCCACGTATACGGTGTTGAAGGCATCGATCGTCGAGCGATTCAATCGCACGCTTAAGAACGACATGTGGAAGATGTTTACGCTCAACGGCACTTACAAGTGGGTCGACGCGCTACCTCGTCTCGTGTCAGATTACAACGCGTGCAAGCATCGCACTATTGGCATACGACGCTGACGTAACTCCCGCGATAGTCAAAAGACTCTTGGACACGTTGTACAACGCGATAAAGATCGCAGGTTCAGCAAAATCAAAGTAAGCGATTCGGTACGCGTGAGTAAGTATAAGACAGTTTTCGAAAAAGGTTACACGTCAAATTGGACCACTGAAGTGTTTAAGATCGTTAAAGTGCTGCATACTAATCCCGTAACCTATCTGCTCGAGGACTATCGCGGAAAAGCGAGGATTGTCGCTGAAGCGTTCTACGAGCACGAGTTGCATCGTGCGACTCATCCGGACGTGTATCTCGTGGAGAAAGTACTGCGCAGGAAAGGAGACAAGGTTTACGTCAAATGGTTGGGATTCGATGGATCGCACAATTCGTGGATAAACAAAAGCAGTGTGATTTAATTTTTTTTATTTTTACAATGTATGAAAAAATAAATATACAATGTATAAATATATATATATATATATATATATATATATATATATATATATATATATAAAGAATCTTTTTCTTTCATTACATCTTCGTAAAAACATATAATACACATATACATACATACATATACATACATACATACATACATACATACATACATACATACATACATACATACATACATACATACATACATACATACGTACATACATACGTACATACGTACATATGTATATACACATACACATATATATATATATATATATAAACTATATAAAAATATAAAAATATATGTACATTGCATGTACATGTATATTACAATGGAATCCGCCAATGTCCCCACGATAACGTTTCCGTCGAATCTGGTACGATGTATCGTTTGTCATCGTACGGATTCAGAGCGATTTTCGACTCGGACACCGTATATACTTGGTGTAACTTGGATCTTATACATGACTGGCGACGAGTCATTTCGATTTCTTCATTCAAGCACGCGTGTAATTGTCGAACGTTATTGTTCGCGCTACGACGTTACTTTTTATACCTTTCGCTTTTTTGGTATCTTTTTTATCGTCAACCCTCATCGCATACATCTTCGCTCTGAGTCCGACGAATTCCGTCATTATCGCACCGTTATTTTCATCCTTTATTAGGCCGGGTACTTTTTTATTCATGAGAGGCATCCCGTACGCGTTGTCCGGCGGATAATTGCTCGTATCGAATCTAGCGATATCGCGTTTCATCGTCTCGTACACGTCATCGCACTCGATGTGATATATGAGATTGTCCGTGTCGGTGTACATGATTTTACATTTGTCGCGATACGGTGACATATACTCATGATGAAATTCAACAACAACCAAATTTTCAATATGTTGAGTATACACATACCCACATAAATCGGCTTGTCGAATTTCACCTCGAGTTTACGCAGTTCGATGGCGATTAAGTTTTCCGCAAAGACGCTGCAGCTGTGGAAATTTGGTTTTGCGATTATTGCCTCCGCGCCATACCGTCCATCCCGTCCACCCCATTTTGTTATCAGTTTTACATCCACGTGATTCCAAACATTTTCCATTATTTTACCAAATACTGCGTTGTTCGTTAATTTGTACAAATTTTTCTCAGAATCATTTTTCGCGCACGTTCTAAAGTTTGTATTCAGTTCGATATAATCGCGGAGCCAGGTGGATTGAACAAATTGTAATATGCGGTGTATCTTTGTGATACGAAGACCGTGGCGCGTACATTGCTGCAGGTTGCGATAGTGGATGCTGTACCGCTTCTTATCATATAATGTCGCGAGAAGTTTATCCTGCCGCGTGCAGGGTGGTTTATCGCGCGTCGGATAGAAAGATAGGTTAGTGTGTTGGTCGTACAGATGATGTGGATACTCGAAATCGACCTCGAGAATATAACCCGTAGGCGAATCCGGAGCGATCGCGCTCGTGTCAAAGTTCGCAACATCTTCAACCCATCGAAATTCGGCATAGCGGTTGACACATCGCCTATCCGTACAGATTGTTCACGTCGTAGTACATCAAATACGTAGTACCCAAATAAGAAGGGAGGGTGTGCGTCACGGCGGGGCCCGACCACGAACCAGTCGTGAAAACTCGTAATTATTTTGCGAAAAATACCCCTCAGCCAGGAATCGAACCTGGATCTCCTGCTTACCGGGCAGGCATCTTATCCTTTCGACTACCGAGGCATGTGATGATATTTATCGCAATAACATGTCTAGAACAACAAGTCAACAATACAATGATATACACACATATACATATATTACAATATACATATATATGTGTATATTCTCTCGAATCCCCCCGACCGGCACAATAAAGTGGCCCATGAATAAGAAGACCTATAGTCTGAGGTTCGACATCTACTACTCAGCAATTGAGATAGGCTGTTATACGTTGCTTCACCAATCCTATAGGGAACGAAGACCCAAATAAGAAGGGAGAGTGTGTATACTCTCTCTCGAATCCCCACGACCGGTACTCCAGAGCGATGTTGGTCTCTCACTCGTGGATGCAGGTCGGACTGCAGCGGCGACACCCTCCAACGCCATTGGCAAATATACAAATAATCCTCCTGGAGCACGACAGGAGAGATTGCATCAAGCATGGCTCGAGCCCCCGAATAAGAAGGGAGGGATAGTTTCGACGGGTCGTACGAACACATGTACTTGTTATTGGCCTGCACGTATCTGCCGGAACATTGACTGAAGCCACCGCGTATACCGCGCTCGATAAACAAAACCATATTGATGTGGGTGAGCAACTCAAATTTTACACGCGTATGTTTCAGCATAGCGTCCCACGTGAAACCTGGCAATGTGTAGTAATGAGCGGGATCGAGGCTGCAACTTTCGCGGAAATTTTCAAAAACGTCGGCTAATAACAAGCTATCGATTTTTAAATACAAATCGCTGTACTCGGCTAGGGTTTTAATGGGGAACCGCTGCCAGACGTTCGCAGCGTAATCGTTCTCCGACATCGTATAACCGGTCAACGAGCTATAGAATGATTCGCGCGATAGTAAGCAATCTTCGCCGTGACGAAATCGATATACCGTTAACGCGTCGTCGTACGAGCATCACACGTAGTATCCGATGCTAAATACCTCGTGCTGCTGATAGGTGTACGACGCGTCTTCCTTCGCCAGTTTCGTTCGCCGCAGTACGCACTCAAGTCCGCGTAAATGACAAAGAAAGTCGTTCCTTATTTGTATGGTTCTTGAATTCGAACCACTTGTCATCCTTGCTCGACAGTTGAATTGTTCATCTTTTCGCAGTCCGTTGTATGCGACTGCAATTTTTCAGACGAACTGAAATAATATAGACATCTGCAAAATATGATTTTTTTAGTATTTTAGTATTTTAGTATTTTTAGTAATAATTTATAAGAGAAATAATAAAATTTGTTAAAATACATACCGATCGCAAAAGTATTTCTTGTGTTCTTTTTTGTTTATTTGCGAGCTCACAAGGCGGGACAGGTCTTTGGTGTACGCGAAGTGCCCCGCGTTGTCGTCGCGCGGATCCTGCACGTACAATAGATTTGTGTGCTTCTCCATCTTTGTCAACCGTATTGGGAGTATCCTCTTTTCCTTGATACCGTAGACATTGATTGAGATGTCGTTGAGATGTTCGAACTTTTTAATTTGGTTCAACGTCATCGGAAACGTAATGTCTTAGAGATTTAACACTGTCGTATAATGCGGATACGACAATTCCCAATCTTTATTTCTTTCGGTCGGATGCAGAGCCGCGACCACGCGAAACATGCATTGTCCTTGAATCGTACGTTGATTACCGCTTGCTTTAACATAATTTCCCGCAGCAATTCGATGTAACATCCCGCGTGCATTGGATTATATTTATTCACATTAATTGTTAAATTTAATATATGTGACAGCGCCCATCCATTGTCGCGTTCTTGGAACTCTTCGAGCGACGCCACCGTGGGTTCGATGACGTGCTGCTCGTACCACTCGTCCAAATTTAACACTCAAAAGAGTTCAAAGTAGTTTTTTGTGTTTATACTTTTATTGGCGCGTTTATCGCCCGTCACAAACTCGCCGTTAAACGCGGTGTTCACTTTCACACTATTGTGTCTTTGTACAATGTCTCGCACTCGCTCGAGACTACACCACCAGCGTCTTCCAAAAATCGTCGCGGCTCGATAATCCACGTTAATCACCGCATCTGTCAATATATGGCTTTCAAACGCCATATCAATCTCGCGTCAAACGAGAGATCCAGTGTCTCTACTCGCGTACTCATCACCAACGTGCACGAAACATCTTTCTAATTGTATCTTTGCACCCGCAATCCTCATCACCACAGATTGTCTATTTGCAACGATGAGTCCAGGACGCTTAACACGACTAAGTTCCTCGATTGTTCGATGCACTCGTCGCATCGTTGCAGTCACGCGAAACACTCCACCAAGGTAGCGATCTGACTGCACTGCTCCAGCAGCTCGCGTTCCACTCGCTCTAAGTGTTCCATTTTTTTATATGTTATATTACGTTCCCACTGAGCACTTGCATGTGATTTGTCCACAATATTGTCTTTCTTACGCGGTGCAAATTGGGCACATGTTACATATATGGACTGACTACAATTGGAGTAAAATTGACCGTATAGCGCATCAAGAATATTTATCTCATGCTTCCTAACGGCATATACTATTCCAATGTCAATGTCCGCCAAATGAACTATTCGGCACATACAATTATATAATAATGCACCACCCGTCGAATAGTAAAATTGTATTGTACAATGTTTTTTATTACCATTCAGTGCAAGAAGTTCTGAACGTGTAACAATTTTCTCCACATATAATCCTCGTCTGACAACAGTGATTACCTGAGTGATCAGAGTGATTGTCTAATGCGTGCTTTTCATCTTCATCTTCAATATCCATGTCAATATTTTCAATATTAATGTCCATTTCTTCTTCATCTCCGAACACTTCATTCATTATATTCGCGATGTCTTCTTTCATATTTTCAAATCACAATATTCACATGGTCAATTATTTCTTTCTCTCACATTAGACTTCCATCTACTGTGATCTCGCGCGTCCCATGACCCATTATATATCATCGACAATTTCTTTGTCCCTTTGTCCCTCTGTCTAAACCGGAGCGGCGTCAGACATTTACAACCAAATCGCAATTTGTTTATCTATTTATTTATCTATTTGTTTATAACTTTTATATCTTTGCAATTTTGTTTATAACAGCCGGAGTATCGGCGCTTCCTGGAAAAAATTTAAAATACATCGCGCTCCTTTGCGAATATGTTTGATTGCAACAATGAAATTCTTAGGAAGAGGGGGAGAAAGGGGAAGGCGGTTTGCAATTTCTTTGTCCTTTGTCTAAACCGAAGCATGATCTTCGAAATTTATTTATAGCAGCCGGAATATCGGCGCTTCTTTCTTAACACGTCGCGACACGTATGTTGATTTCCAGGAAAAAAAAGTCGTAATAAGATGGCTTTTCGTGAAAAAAAATTTAAACACGTCATCGCGATTATGTCGCCTTTGCGAACACAACAATGAAATTCCTAGAAAAAAGGGAGGAAGAGGGAGGGATTAACAGTTTGCATGTCAAAATTTACGCGGATGCGATCAGTCTTCCATCGAACGATCTGCACGAAAAAAATACTCCGCTCCTCATTCGTTTGTACGAACGATCAACACGCAATGTATTCCGCCAAAGGAAGCAGCGCACCGTACGATGACGAAAAACAAAAGAAGAAATGTAACGCGTAAGTTTCAATTGCATTTTTAATTTTTTTTCTCTCTTTTTTTTCCAATATTGTGCATATTATATATTTAATTTCCACAGTATTTCGATGGAACGTCGCGCAGTGCGCTTACTGAGCAGACGTTACACTCTGACGACCACGGGTTATAAATTTTTGGAAATTGGAATCAACATTAGTCCACCGAGCTACATGGAGATCGCTCTGGGAGATCATCGAGGACAAGAACTCTCGAAACGTGGAAGGGACTCTACGAGCGATGGAATATCTATAAATTGCTGTGAAACGATTACAAAGACGATTTTATAAGCGTTGGACCGTTAACCGTCAGAGTTTGCCTGATGAACGACGTTACACTCGTACGTCTTGAATCTTTGAACGTACGCATAACGATGATCGTATACTTGGCATCGATCATATCGACGAATCTGACAAGTCGATCGAACGTCACATCGATACATTCGTCCAGATCAAACATTCGACGTTATGTCGAATACGATCGATGCCAAGTATACGCGATGCTCCAACATCGCGTCTGTTGTAACAGATCCCGAGGAAATACCGAACGCGATACGCGATTGCGATATCTTCAATAGACGGCAACTCGTTGATTGCGAGCTGTTTTTAGCTTTAGTTTTTAGTGTGTAAAAAAAAATGTGAATAAAAAAAAGTTTCACGCTTAAATGTATTCAATTTGTTAAAAAAATATAAACATATATAATATGCAAAAAAAACATTTCTTTCATTCCTTTCTTCCCACCATAAAAATAATTAGCCGAAAAAATAACATTCGTCATAAGAGAGAGAGAACCGCAACGGAAAAGATAATAGATATACGAGAGAGAGAGACAATAGATATACAATAGAGAGCCGCAATGGGAGAGAGAGAGATAGTTGGTAAAGAAAAAGAGAAGATGAGAACATGATAGGCGGCGGCAGTGGCGGTGGGCGCAACGGCGGCGGGCCTGCCCCCCCCTCTGACGTCATGTCCACGCGCCTAATTTCTTCTTCGTTATTTATCTTTTTGTTTATCTTTTTATTTATATCACCTTCACTTTGCTACTCCTCTCCCCCGTGATGTCATGTCCTTCGAGATTTTCTATTTGTTTATAACTTTTATTATCCACTTTTGTTTATCTACTTCTTTATCCACTTGTTTATATCACCGAATCCTACTATCTTATCTACCGCCCCCCCCCTCCACGACTCAAAGGATCGTCGTTCTTGACTTCCCCTCCACTCTCCCCCGCACCCTCCGTCCCTCCGCACACCCGCCCCTCCTCGGAGCTCATGAATTAGAACCGACCTAGTATACCTACTTCCACGATATTAGAAAAAATCGACGCGAAATTGGCGCATTTCAAGAATATCGCGTCCACAGCTAAGAATACGGAGAACGTCTCGAGAGTCACACGCGATAGCGATGCTTTCGATCATAACAACATTATTGATTGCGAATTCGTTGCTCTGTTCTTTGGAATGTAAGATTGAGATGAAATAAAATGAGAGAGATATTTAAAAAATGTTTTTTTATTTGTACTCTCCATGCATTTATGAAATGATACGAGCAATAGAATATCATATAGTATTTATATTTTCAATACTATTACTTTTCGACTACTTAATGTTTTGATATGAATAATATAATTAATAGTTTAAAAAATCTGATATATAATATGATATAACATGATATAAATCGTTAACACGACATTACAGTTTTTGATACGAATAATTAATAGTTTAAAAAAATGATATATGGTATAATATGATATAATATGATATAATACGATATAAATCGTTAACGCGATATTATAATTCGGTGACACATTCCTGTTATTTCGACCACCAGTCGTACAGCTTGCACACGTTCTCCATGGCGCAATTCTTCGTGTGACGCTCGCAGTGAAAGGCGCGAACGTCGTCCAGGGTGTTCAGGCGCCCTATATCCTCGAAATCTACGTCGATAATCTCGACGATTATGTCGTGATCCGCGATGGTGTCACCGAGAATTTCCTCTAACCACTTCTTCTTCTCCAAGCCTTTGACGTACACTCATCTAGGCGCGTCTCGCGATCGGTCGCACACGCCGCTTCGAATCACGGATTTCGAAAATCTGTAGGCGACGTCGCTCCACTGCAGGTCGTGATGATTGGTTACCCAGCACACTCTAGATTTCTTCGCCTTTGTAAGAAGATTCCAGGTTATCGCTTCTCGAAACACTCGATGAGTCAGCTCCTTTCCATTTCTCAATATCGCCACCTCTTTAACCGTAAATTTCTCCCGAACGATAAAACCTTGCAGATCGACGAAGACCGGTACGTTCGACATCATCGCGAGATGGGGGAACTCGATATCTTCGCACTCCGTTCTTTTTCTTTATACGTTCGTTATTGATATCGCATACCAAGGAAAACTACGGTTTCTTGTTTTACGTGAGTTTACGTACGACGTTCGTCAACGGGTTATACTCTATCGTGAATGATGAGACAATAAGCCGTTGTGTTAGCCGGAACGTTCTCCTTGCATTCGAATTCTACACGAACATCGATGGTGGCGCTCTTGATCGATTCGTTCTGGCGGGAGCAATCGATGACCACGAGCGGACCGTATTGCAGAAATCTAGTGATAGTCATGAACGGTTCGCAAGTCTCACACCCGTAATACGCCTTTCCAAATTTCAGATACATATCGTATAGCACGGCGAACTTGTTACGCTCGAAATCTAGGTTCATGTCGTCGTAGGGATAACACTCGGAATTCAATTTTACATTAGTCAGCTTGCAATCGTCGAATTTAGAAACGTCTTCCGACGATACGTTTTTCCTTCCGATCTGTAGCACGAAGATCACGTATCGCGGTTTCTCCAATTGCGTCGCCGCTTTTATTGCTCATGAATGCTTGGTCGTACTTTGCAATAGGGGAAATTCGTACAGATCCCACGAACGAAAGCCCATGCTCAGATATCGTTCACTCTTCAACGTTCGCAGAAGCGACAATTTGTTAATGTCGTTCAGTATCACGTGCGGCATTCGCCATTGTACCCTCAATAGCGTGATCTTTGGTCTCTGATCCGGATGCGCCATGACGCAATTGTTATCGTTGCGAGCGCGTATCAGACTGAGTTCATGCCGCGTGTTTATCACTATGCGCTTGTAATCCTCGAAATCGAAGGAATACGTTAAGAGGCACGCAAAAGTTGAAATCGTCCAACGTTGTAGGCGGAATCTCCCATTCGGAGTTTTGTAAAGCTCACTCGTAGCTCAACGATACGTAGTTTTTCATCAAGGTCATTATCCCGATGTTTCTGCTCTTATCGATCTTCACACCATTGAGCTCGTATCGAATCTCGTCGAACATAAATGCGATGCAGTTGTTGACTAGCTTTGCTTTCGTTCACCTTCCTTCACCGTACCTTCCTTCGCGCTCTCTCTCGTCGCGAACTTTCCCTCGATGTACAGAAAACTTTCGCACGGCAACGTGTACAGATCCTGCTGCTGTACAGGTATTCGTATCTCGTCGCTGTATCCGAATGTGGTGTTAGCATAAGTGTAGGTCTCTATTCTCACGATATGATCGTCAAAGATCGGGGCACCTCCGATACTTAAAATGTCGCTCGCCACGTCGATTCTTCACGACGAAAACTAAAGATCTTAAGAACGCGACGTTCACGGCGTTCAACTCGTTCGCCCTTCCCTCGCGCACTTTCCTCGTTGCGTCGTTCCGCGGTAGAATAGCGGACGTAGCGTTTGCGTCTCTTCTCGCATACGACGTTCAGAATGAACATCTTTCGCTCTCGCGCATCTCTCTACTCCCTTCGTCGTCGCACGTGAAGTCGCACCGTTATCTCCTCTCCGCGAAAGTCGATCGGTCGTTTATCCTGATCCACGATTCGAAGCGTGATATCGGTGACGTTTCGCGCGATGATCGAGAAGTAAATGATCGTTGTCGGAGCGTCCGACAGTTTATATCTCGGAGGAACGTTCGGAGAAAACTCGTGTATCGTGTGAACCGGTTCGTCGTTGCTGTACGCACCCGCGGTGATATTGCACTCCACCCGAATGATGTTCACGTTCATGATATTCATGGGTCCGTCGGACGTGTGCCATTTGTTCGGTCGTAACACGTGCGACGACGAGACTCCCAGGAATGAACTGATTAATAACCGATATACAGTAACCGTGTTCTTGTTAGAGCGAATGATCAGAGGTCGCGTGCCCCTCTCAACCTCGTCGCTCTCGTCATAGACGAGACGACGTCGCTCTCGTCATCGTCACTCGTCCTCTTGCTTTCGATCCTTCGTCTCTTAGAGATAGCGGCGTTCAGATATCTGTCTATCGCGTTTAACTCGTACAAACCCTCGGGAATCACGATCATTTTGTCGTCGTCGTTGTAGTAGAACTTATTATCCATGAAATCGACGTTCGGTATGTGTTGTATATCTCGAAATTCGTGAGACCTAACTCGTAATCGTCGCTCAGATTTAAAGCGGGAAAAAAGCATGCCGTGAGGACGCTACTCTTTCCGGTGAACGAAAGGCTTAGCGACCGATTCCCGAGAAAAATCGCAGGCACAACTGACCGCAGATGCTCTGATGGTACGTCTGATACGATCCGCAATTGTATATTATATTTACGTCGTCGCGTCGAGATATCTTTCAAGTTCCCTCGGCGGTCGAAGATTGCCGAAACCGTCGAAGTAAACCGCGTCGTTGCCCGTTTTCGGCGACTCAATGAGTACCCGAACCCGTCGAATCGTCGAGATTCACGATGCCGCTCTCGTTGCATCGCGCCTTCGACGGTAACGCGTTACGCATAAACTCCTCTGCAAAAGAATATTCGCAGACGACGTGCCGAGCGGCTCAGCTGCTCGTTTGTCGTGATGCCAGAGAGCGGTAACTCGAACGATCTTAACGTTTCCTTCTACGATTTTTTTTTCGTTCTTCTCGTCACACCGCTGCCACGTTTGTAAGGCGCTAGGTGCAATCCGTGACCTTCCATCGCCCGATTGTGACATTGCAACTCCTCCAGTTGACGCCGAGGCCTTACCGGCGTTCACCGCCTTCGCGACGCCCGCCGCGCCACCGATCAAAGAACCGAGCGCGCCTAGTATCGAAAAAATGAGCAACAAGACGCGTTTCGCCGTCGGAAGTATCCTCCTCATCTCCTTCCTCTTCTTTCTCAAACCCATGCCCACCTTTGTTTTTGCTTTCATAGCCGCCCATACGGCGGTCGCGGCGGCCCCTCACCGAAGATAGAATCTCCAGCCGTTATACGTTCGTGCGCCTTCTCGGCGAGAACTCGATTGGCGACGTGGCGATCGGCGAGTTCCTTGTTTCGCAAGTAGGCGATGTTGTGCTCGCGGCATGCTGCGTCCAACGGGTTGATACCTCGATCGCCGCGCGCCAATCGCTTCCCGAGACGGGTGCCGGATCCGCAAAATTGATACCCAGGAATATGTAGTTCGAAGGGCATTTATCGCCGTATTGAGTAATTCCGCGCCGATGAGCATTCGCTACAGTTCTTGATGAGAGGCGCTGGACCGTCTATGTGCGTTCGTTGCCACGGACGATTGTAATGCTCCAGACACACGCGACAACGTTGCACCTCGGGATCCGCTCTCAGATGATCGGGTAGTCTGTTCCACAGTAGCTCCACTTATCTGTCGAAATCGCGCACGAGAACGATCTTCAGGAAATCGCAACTGTTCGGCGGATAGATTGAGAATATCGCGTTTGTCCGTCAATAGGGGAAACATATCGATCACTGTGCGCGATCGAATCGTTATCGAGTATAAGTAGAGCGATTATCGGTCGCGTCTCCTCGAAGCGAGCGCAAATGCGCGTGCGTAAATGCGATTCGTTCGACGGTTGCCGGCTATAGGAGTCCAATTTCGACCATAGAGCTCGACGAATCTCGAGTGATGCGGTTGGGCGCGTAGACTACCGAACACGATATGTTGCATCATTTGCGGCCTCTCCAATTGTGATAAAACGAACGTGTTGATAAGCATGCTCGAAAGCTCGCACGGCGTGCGTTTCGAGAATGTGTACTCGAGATGTCTACTCGAAATCTTTGCAACAACCGAAATATCGATACCTGGCGGAATTGCTCGAGTCGATAGACAAGATCGGCTATCGCGCGTTCTCGAACAATAGCGATGTCGTGCCATCGAGCGAGACGCTTCCCGATTCGATATTCGTGTTCGATGACGTGGCCTGTGACAAGCAGAACGCGATCAGGGAATATTTCGCCATGAGTCGACACTCGAACATCGATTGTTTCTATCTCTGTCAGACGTTACGCTAAAATTCCGAAATACCTGATATGCGACAACGCGAATCTCTTGGTTCTGTTTAAGCAGGATGGCACTAATCTAAAGCACGTTTACAACGAGCACGTGAATACGGATATGTCGTACGAGGATTTTTGCACCTTGTGTCGCGCGTGTTGGAAACGCAAGTACGGTTTCGTAGTCATCGATAAGGATAGCGCGTTAAGGAACAGTAGATACAGACGAGGATTTAACAATTTCGCCGTGGTGTAGAGCGATCAGTTGTGCGACGAGAATGAGCGTCGACATTGCAGCGAGTATGGACGTCGATGCTACGGCGAGTACGGACATCGCTCGATGGGAAAAAACGACGCGAGAGATCGCGAAGACTCAGGACTCAGGACGTAAAAAGCACAGAGCGTTAAAGATCGGTGAGATAGAGAAGGAGATCGCACTGGAGAAGCGACTCAAACCGATCGTTCAGTCGTTGAAACGAATCGCCGAGAACATCGCGCGAGACGAGTCGACCGAGGATCGACTCCGATCCGCATTCGTTGGCGCTAAGAGAAAACGCGAGACCGACGACGAGCCGCCGTCGAGACCGACGAAGAGACATCTCTCGACGAGATCGTCCTCGATCGCGACGACTAGTCCCGCAACTAGAAGCGAATCGGAGGAATCGATCTCGAACGCGCAATGGAGACCGTTAGGTTGCAAATATATGAGCGCGCTTCTAAGCGGGGACAGAGCGACCACGTTTACGGGGTGTATTTCGACGAGAGCTCGATGCTTGGCAACAAGCGATTCGACGTAGCCGCCGATGACAGCGTGATCATGGACGACGCGCGATATCCGGGTACTCCGGGCTTATATAAGTTGATCTTCAAAAGACTTCCCGACGACGTCATGTACACGGAGAACGACAAGCAAACGTAATATAAGAGTATACTGTTGACTACGAACGCTCATCGGCGTGGTCACAACGCGCTTATGTCCGTTCTAAGGAACAGAGGTTTCAAGTACAAGCACATCATTGCGCCGCTTTTGCTCGATAGAGACAAAATTGGCGCTGATAAGGCGCTGATAAGGCGAGAAAAAAAAGAATCGACTCTGTTCCATCTGCTATACGGGTGAGATACAATAGAATTGAATACGTTCATTGGGACGATCCCAACGAGTTAGTCGACTGTCTTCGATTGCTCGATGCCCTTCGACGACGCTGACGACAATGAGAGTCTGTCGATCGAAGAGTTTCGCAAGATTGAATAAAACGCGGCGCGCGCTCGCGGCGGCCGGTATTTCCGTTATGTTGGTGAATAAGTTCGGAAGAGTTGGAGTCGTTCGACGGAGGCGACAGGGTATGCTCGCGATCGTCGATCGAGTCCCTACGTCATTACGTACGTAATAACGCACTCTGTCTGAGCGACGATTACTACAACGCGAGAGACAGAACCATACGACGTTTAGCCGAGAACCGATAACGACGCTGCGAGGAAGAGTTACGTGGATAGCGCGTTTCGAGACGCGGAGACTATCTCCGAGACGAGAAGCGACGCGAACGAACTCTTGGCGAGCACCTGAGCGTTGCTGTTGGAGACGAACGAAAGCACGGCCAAGTCGATCGGCGAATTGGAGTAATCTATGGCGCGCGTAGCCAGATTGTTTCTAAAGTATGATACGCAGATCGCCGAGATTACGAGCAGATTATCGCGCGTGGTAGAGTCGCCCGCAAAGACTTGATGTCCGTGAACAAATTCGGGAAGTCTCTGGAGAGGCAGCGCGACGTCGACGATCGAGTCTCTACGAGCATACGTCGCAACGCGCTCTGCTTGAATCCGGACGACGTCAACAGACGCAAGATACGGCATCTGGACGCGCCGATCGACGGAACGACCAAGGGTTACGTCGACAACGCGTTTCGCGTAAGGAGCGAGAAGTCGAAAGCTCTAACGAACGAGTTATGAAAACAGCTGGAAGATATGAACAAGCGGATTTGGAACATTTTCCTAGTATTACGACGTAAGAACCGAAGTGGACGTTCTGCGACACATCGAAAAGAAGAGGGAGGCCTCGCTCGTCGATCGCGACAAACGAATAGGGAAGATGAGAGACGTGGTGGAATGAGCGCTCAAGAAGCGAGACGAATTGCGAGAGAGAGACTTGAGCGAGATTCAAAAGGTCGTCGACACTCAGGAGAAACGGATGCGAAATCTAGAGGAATCCCTGTGATAGATCGAGGAAAGGAGGGAGGCCTCGCTCGTCAATCTCGATAAACGAATAGGAAAGACGAGAGACATGACGGAATGAGCGCTCGAGAAACGGGACGAACAACGAGGTAAAGACCTGACCATGATTCAAAGTGCGATAGAACGAGCACTCGAGAAACGGGATGAACTGCGAGCTAGAGACTTAAGCGAGATCCAAAGGGTCATCGAGACGTTCGGCGACGCTCAGGAGAAACGAACGCGGAACGAAGAGGAATCACTGCGAAATCTAGAGGAATCCCTGCGAAACGAGCTCGACGCGTCGTCGACGAGCCGCGAGAGGATCTCGATAGAGAATCTCGCGCGTAGCATGATAGATCTGACGAGAATCGCGAGAGAACTGACGGACAAAGCGATAACGAGAGAGACGCTGAACAAGACGCTGGCCTCGTTGAACATGGATAAAATGATGATTAGGGAAACGATAGACGAATTACTAGTCACGCTAAAAACGGATATCCCGAAACATGCGATTAACGTTTGGAACGAGGAACAAGAGCGAACGCGCGAAGCGACGAGTACGAATAAAACTAGCGCGAATCGCGCCTCCGCGTAAATCAACGATGAGCGTCGAGAAGAAGAGACTCGTCAAGGAGCTTCACGCACTCGCGCGAAAAAACTTCCCGCGTCGTCGCGTCGTGATGCGCGGATATGACGACCTGTGGTAGGCCGATGTCGTCGAGATCCATACGCGCGACAAAACAAAGGTTACAACTACGTGATGACGGTTATCGATGTGTTAAGCAAATATGTGTGGGCGGTACCGCTGAAGAGCAAGAGCGGAAGCGAGGTAGCCGCGGCGTTATCCAAGATATTTCGATGACACTCGATATCCGCGAAATCTACAAACGGACAAGGGCAAGGAGTTCTACAATGCCTCTGTCATGTGGAAGCTCTTCACGCTCAACGGGTCGTATAAATGGCTCGACGCTCTACCGCGTTTAATCTCGGAGTATAACAACCGCGCGCATCGAACGATCGGAATGCGATCGGCGGACGTAACTCCAGCCATTGCCAAGAGACTCCTCTCCACGGTATACAGTCACTTGAAGATCGCAGCCCCCGCGAGGTTCAAGGTGAACGATCCGGTACGCGTCAGCAAGTTCAAAACGATTTTCGAGAAAGGATATACGCCTAACTGAACGACCGAGATTTTTCGAATCGCCAAAGTGCAATGCACGAATATCTCGTGACGTATCTGCTGAAAGACTACGGCAGAGACCCAGTGGCTGAAGGATTCTACGAACACGAGTTATTGCGAGTTTCCAATCCCGATAGCTATCTCATAGAGAAGATGCTACGTAGAAAGGACGATAGAGTTTTCGTCAAATGGTTAGGAATGGACAATACACATAACTCTTGAATACATAAAATGGCTGTATTGTAATGAATAAAGAGTACAAAGATATCTTATGTGAAACGATTATTTATTCTACATTGGTAGAAAAAAGTAAGATAAAAGGTAAAAGTATTTATACTACACTGGTATCTGATAACGGCATCTTATAATGACCCCACGGTAATGTATCAGTCGGATATTACGTATCGCTTGTCGTCGTAAGGACTCAAGGCTAGCTTTAGTTCAGACACGGTGTAAACCTCGAGCGTACGCACGCCTGACATCTCGATTGCTGCGATTCGTTCAAGCAATGCGCAAAATCCTTGAACGTATCGTTTTTGCGACGATACTCCTCTTGACGCCCTTTATTCTCTTCGTATCGTTCTTTCCCAGAACTCTCAGAGCGTACATCTTCGCCCTGAGAACCCTATGAACCCTATGAACTTTGTCATGATCACTCCGTTGTTCTCGTCCTTCATCAAACCGAGAACCTTCTTGTTCGCATGCGATATATCGTACGCGTTGTCGTCGGGATAATCGCTGGTGTCGAATCTCGCGACATCCCGCTTCATATTTTCGTAAATGTTCTGACATTCTAAAAAATATATCAAGCTATCAGTGTCCGTGTACATGATTTTGCATTTAGAGCAATAAAGCGGGATCATATAATCGTAATGAAAATCGTACAAACGCGTCTTAGATATCTCTAGAATGCACATAAATCGGATTAAACTTAACTTCGAGTTTGCGCAATCGAGTTTTCGGCCATGAGATTCTCGTCGAAGACGTTCCTGCTGTGGAAGTTCGGTTTCGCGATCAGCGCCTCCGCGCCGTATCTTCCCAACGCGTCACGAGCCTCACGTCTACGTAATCGCGCACATTCTCCATAATCTTGCCGAAAACCGCGTTGTTCATCAGTTTATACAGATTTCTCTCGAATTCGTTGCTCGCACGAGTTCTCCGTTCCGTATTGAGCTCGATGTACTCGTGCAGCCAAGGAGACTGCGCGAACTGCAACACGCGATAGACTTTTGTCACGCGTAAACCATGTCGCATTGCTGAAGATTGCGATAGTGCGTCACGTAACGCGACTTGTCGTAGAGCGTGGTGAGTAGCTTTTCGTTTCGCTTTCCCGGCGGTTTCTCGCGCGTCGGACAGAACGGAAGATCCGCATGGCCGTCGTGAAGATATCGCGGATTCTCGAGATCGACTTCTAGAATATAACCGATATCGGAGTCAGGTGGCATGGACATAATGTCGAGACTCTCGACGTCCTCGACTCACCGAAATTCCGCGTACGGTAAGGGCTCGCACATGGCCCAGCCGTAGAGATTGTTCACGTCGTAGTACATGAGATACGACGACGGTTGAGACGAGTCGTACGACGATTCGTATTGGTTGTTAGCTCGCGCATATCTATTCGAATATTGACTCAAACCGCCACGTATACCGCGCTCTACGAACAACACCATATCGATATCGATAAGGAGATCGAATCAAACGTGTATTTCAACACAGTGTCCCACGTGTATCCCGATAACGTGAAATAATGCGCTGGATCCAAATCGTAACTCTCCATACAGATGTCCCAAAAATTTTCAAAAACAAAGCCAAGAGAAGCACTTCCGTTTTCAAATATAGATCGCTGTACTCGCCGAGAGTTCTCACGCGAAAACGCTCCCATATCCTTCGCGCGTGCTCGTAATCGCTAGCGCTCACAGTTTCGCCAATTAAAGAACTGTGAAAGGCTTCGATCGGCGGTTATTCGGGGTCTCGAGCCATGCTTGATGCAATCTCTCCTGTCGTGCTCCAGGAGGATTATTTGTATATTTGCCAATGGCGTTGGAGGGTGTCGCCGCTGCAGTCCGACCTGCATCCATCGAGTGAGAGACCAACATCGCTCTGGAGTACCGGTCGTGGGGATTCGAGAGAGGATATACATATATATATGTATATTGTAATATATATATATGTGTGTATGTCATTGTATTGTTGACTTGTTGTTCTAAACACGTTATTGCGATAAATATCATCACATGCTTCGGTAATCGAAAGGATAAGATGCCTGCCCGGTAAGCAGGAAATCCAGGTTCGATTCCTGGCTGGTGGTATTTTTTCGCAAAATAATTACGAGTTTTTACGACTGGTTCGTGGTCGGGCCCCGCCGTGACGCACCTTCCCTTCTTATTTCGGTCTCTAATAGTTTATCAACGTTGTCGACGTACTCGTACGGAAATACGCCCTTGAGCGTAAGCAACTCGAAATTCTCCGCGACGAGACCGGAGAATTCGAATCGCGCGATCCTCAATTTTTCCCGATTTTTCTAAATACGAAGCTAATTTCTCTAGACTGATATTGAGAAACTTAAATGAATCTACGAAACGTAGCTTAATGCAATTTTTCCATTTTCCATACACCGAATCGTTGAAGGTTTTTGAAAACGCGATGTAATTCTCCTTAGTCAGCGATAACAAGTCGACTTTACCCTCGAAAGCTACATCCCTGATAATAAAATGCGCGTCATAACCGGATAGATTGTGAAAGAATACGTGAATAACGAACGCGTTCTGATAGTTTAAATTGCAGCTCGCGCGGGTCCTCTATAATACGTCCGGTAAGATGATAGTGATCGCACACGCGAACGTCGTGCGACTCAAAGATCCTTCTGCACACGTGACAATTTGTCGCCCGTTGAAAAGCTCGTCCGGCGCTCCGACATCGGTACGCTCGCGCAGAGAACCTTCCTAACGCGACACGCGAAAGCGCGCAGTTTGTTCGACAAACCACGAGACGCAGTCGCCGCCGCGACGAGATTTATACGCGAATACGATTCCATTGTACGTGCTACGCAAATAATATCCCACGCTGAACGCCTTGTGATGTTGATAGGCGAATCTATTGTCAAGATTCCCCGCGAACCGACCCCGTCGATCTCCCTTTTTTAAAACGTACTTCAGATTGGCGTACACGACGAATCGTAGTCTCTCCTTTCTAGCGTAATTGCGGAAGGAGAGCCATTTGTCGTCCTCGCTCGGAAGAATAACGGCGCTGTCGTTCACTCTTCCGCACTCGACGCTATGCACGACCAATTTCTCATTCGAGTAAAAGTAATGCAGATATCTGAAAAAAAAAAACGATTTATGATTAATATAAAATTTACCTCGCGACGAGCATAGTCTCTCATACACTTACCGATCGCATATGTACTTTTTTTCCTTATGCCTGTTTATTTGGGATGCCAACAGTCGAGACAGGTGCTTTATCCATACGAAGTGACCGACGTTATTGCCGCGCTGTTCGTTCGACAGATAGAGCAAATTCACATGCGTAGACTTCTTGTTCCCCGTGAGCAACAAGGGAACGACCATAATACCGTTCTTCTCCCTTTTCTCGAATGGCAAATACGTTGATAGACAAATCGTTAAAACGCTCGAATCTAGCGATTTTTCGTAGCGTCATAGGAAAGTCGATACCGTCAAAATTCAACACCATCGAATAGTGAGAATATGACGAAGGTCTCTCCGAGTAGACCGACGGGATACAGAGCGGCCATCACCGCCCACGCGAAGTACGCGTTGTCGTTTGAATCTACGTTGATTACGGCTCTCTTATTCCTTATCTCCAGAGGAAATAACATCCAACATCCAGCGTGCATAGGATTATACTTGTTTTACATTGATCATCAAATTTAATATCCGAAATAACACCCAACCGCTGTCGCGTTTCTGAAATTCTTCCAGCGACGTCAAAATAACATCTATAACGTCTCTGTCGTACCATTCTCGTAGATCGGACATATCGAACATAGCTGACAATTCCTCATGCGAATGTTCTTAACAGCGCTC
>JAECZD010000018.1:2912500-3005000 GCA_024349325.1 Pogonomyrmex californicus | reverse complement strand
ACTCACTCACTCACCACTCACTCACCACTCACCACCACCACTCACTCACTCACTCACCACTCACTCACCACTCACTCACTCACTCACCCACTCATACTCACTCACCCACTCACCCACTCACCCACTCACCCACTCACCCACTCACCCACTCACCCACTCACCCACTCACCCACTCACCCACTCACCCACTCACCCACTCACCCACTCACCCACTCACCCACTCACCCACTCACCCACTCACCCACTCACCCACCCACTCACTCACTCACTCACTCACTCACTCACTCACTCACTCACTCACTCACATATATATGTATACTGGAAGAATGTGCAATGTTATCGCAAAATCTACTAAAATTATATATATGTTTGTATTAGATATCATAGATAACTAGTCAATAGCAATAATACTGTAACGTCCGCAGAAAATTAAAACTTGCGCACGTTTATCCGAAATGACGTAGGTGCAGTACCTTAAGTTAATGCATGCGCGATTTTAAATATTAAGAGATATAGCTTTTATCATTTTACAGTTCTATCATTTTATATATATATTTTATATATATATTTTTTTATATAACTTTTATTATTAAAATAATTAATAATAAAGCGAGAACTCATTTTCTTTCGTCTTGCAATAAGATATAATTTATTTTATTACTATTATTATTATTTTCTTTTGGATATATATTTGGATATATAATTTGGAAATATAATTTTATAACATAATTTTCTTTTTCTCGAATCATCTCTTCTTCGATTCTCGATGCTGTAACTGTAGAAGAGACAAAGGAGTGTTCGACGATCTTAGTTTATATTAAAAGGGAGGTTTATCGCACTCAAATATTCCTAATATAAACTTTCCAACGAAGGTCTAGCTCGGAGAGTCTTTCGTTGCGCAACAAAAATTTAACTGACGAAAACGAATTAAATGACTTCTCGTTTTGCAATAATAAGATTTATTATTAAGTATTAACGATATCTCCGAAAAAATATTAGGTCTTAGCTTTATTTTTCTTTCTTTCTTTTCCTTTTATCTTTTCCTATTTTCGCGTAAATAACCGTAGCACAAAATAAAATGCTCAGTCGAGGAGTGCTTTGTTTGCCCCTTTACCACGGTTTAACCATTTACTTTGAATTATTTAAGGTAAACATTTCTATTATTATTATTATTTAGATTATTATTATTACTATTATTATTACTATTATTACTATTATTTGATCGGTTGGTTTCTTTATAAATTAAATTCATATCACATTAAATTTATATCACCTTTTCGTATAACTCTTTATAGTAACACTTAAATACTATACTATATTTTTAATTTACATTATATTATTATTATTATTATTATTATTATTATTATTATTATTATTATTATTATTATTATTACTATTTGACATCTCCTTTTTTATATTGATTGATTAATATATTATTAGTATTAAACCTATGCCAAATTATATACAGTGCTGATACTTTTATCCATTTATATAATAATAATAATTTTTGTCGTATACCTTTAAAGTTCTTATACTTTTTTAGCCATCATCCTCATTCTTATTTGATATTGTTTGATTTGTTTTTCTACTCCGCATATAATTAGGCCTATATCACAATGTTGTTTTATTCACCATTATGATTCATAATATATTTTCCATTGACATTATTATTATTATTATTGTTATTATTCTATCTGCATTATTATTATTATTATTATTATTATTATTATTATTATTATTATTATTATTATTAACTCCCACTTTGTTAATTGTTTTTACATAACTCTTTATTGATATTTCTGTTTACGTTTACATTGATTTAGAAAATTATCTTTATTGCGAACCAAAAATCTTAAATTGTAATTTCGCGAACTCTAATTCAAATATAACCATATTTAATATCCACCAAAAGTAGAACTCGCCAGAGTTCCTTTTCTCAAACGCATCAACCGTTCTACGCCATCTCGTGACGTAACAGTACAAATAGTTCCATGTCTTTCTATAGACATAGCAAAAAGTCGCTTAATTACGTATGTGCGAATATACATGTTTTCTTTGAGAAAAATGTATGTAGTGTATCCTTCTGACTTATAAGGATATTGGACATAGCGAACGTTGTGAAGAATGACTACTGCATTGACAATACATGTATACAATATATACATGTGTTTTCATTTATTTAGTAAAATGATAAAAATTAATATGACAGCAAACGGAATTAGTCATGTCGATAATATAGACTTTTTAAATTGTCGATAATATCGATTTTTTAAATTGTCAATCGTTACCGACATTTCTTTAATTTCGTTTAGATGGCATTAGCGGAAGGCCGTCGGAGTTCGTCTTTCGCTTTAGGATCCCCTTAACACTCTCGAGCATGCTCTCCTTGTGCCGGTTAATTCTGAGGATCGGATAAGATTTGACAATGAAGGTGCGTGGATGCTATTGAAAAATACGCGTCAGCGATTATTAACAAAGTTTAATACACAGACATTATCACTATCCATACATGAGCGATCGCGACTAGGACAATGGTTTTTATTTTGATATCAGGCAGCGGAGATGTGTATAGAACGTGATGACCTACGTCCTATAATAGTGGATTTCACACTATAACGTCGAGTCAATTTACAGAAATATATATATATATATATATATATATATATATATATATATATATAAATAAGCGATTGATTCCGATCTTCGCCTATGGAGAGAAAGACAGAGAGAGCAGCAACGAATCCGACCTTCCGTCGTCCGATCCAGGGCCAACTCCTTATCTCGTACACCGGCAAAACGGGAGATGCGGCGTCCGGTTAAGCCTCCGGTCGTCACCAGCCAGGTCACCTCCCAGCGCTGACCTCCTCCCCTCAGCATCCGTAGGAGCCTCCGATATTACGCCAGAACCGGCCTCTCGTCTCTCCTCATGTAACGCTTCGCTTCTTTGGTCCTCTCGCCACCCAAATCTCAGGGTTCGGACTCGCCTGGTCTCTAGCTCTCGTCACCAACTCTCAGGGTTCGGACTCGTCTGGTCTCTAACTCTCGCCACCAAATCTCAGTGTTCGGACTCGTCTGCTCTCTAACTCAGAAATCTCCTCTCGCCGAAATCTCTCTCTCCTTCATTATTTTCCTCCTCTCCATCCAATTCTCTCTCTCTCCATCTCGTCAGTTGTCGTCACATATAAATGTACGTAATATTCTACACTTATCTAACTAACACTTAACTAACACTTATTCTGAACTTATTCTATTTATTACTTTTAATATCGCTACATCCTCCAAATCTCTTAATACTAAATCAGCTACGATCGGAGATAATAGGGAACCCATCGGTGTTCCAAAGGTTTGCTTATAAATTACATTGTCAAACGTAAAGAAGGTAGAATTTAGGACAAATGAGACCGCACCTAAAAATTCATCTTTAGGGATGTCGCGGTTCTTTGAGATGTCTCCCCAGCGCCTAGCAATACTATCAATTGACAGATCGAGAGATCATTGATGAACAAAGAGACCACATCGAAAGAAACAAGTATGTGATTATCAGTCAATTGTATGTTAGATAACTTGTTAACGAGTTTAAAACTATTTTCTATATAAGTTGAAGGCTTTGGGATACTTCTTGATAGGAGTTTGTTCAAGAAGGATGCCAGATTGTAAAATGAACTATCAATCATGAGACAATTATTCGAATCCATGACATGGGACATCCATTTGTGTAGCTTAGGGAGCCCGTAAGTCCTGGAGAGAATCCCGTCGGTACAGTAGAGGTGCTTGTACAGAGTGTCAGATATGTAGTTAGAGTTTTTCCAGATTTTGAAAATATCTCGCAACTTGCCAGTAAGTCTTCGTAGGATCCTTCGTGATCACGTTATAAGTCTGAGTATCGTGTAACATATCTTTCACCTTCGTGAGGTAACTGTCTTTATCTAACGCGACGTGGTGACATTATTTTTCTGCTCGGGTGAATATGATGTCAGGATGGGTGCGTGTAAATTGTTGTGTGGATTTTAGTGGGGGGGGATAATCTGGCGTTAATACTGTTTTTTGGAGGGAGAATGTTGAGAGATTATCGATGATGGGTATTAGCTTGTTCTCGAGTTGTACAAAGGTAAGGCGAAATTTTCGCCAAGTTGAAGCAAACATTGGACTTCTTGAGGAATATAGGCGGTGAACAGGTTAAGAAATTACCTTTCTCTCAAAGAGAAGGTAGGGGGGAGGGTATCTTTAAGGTAGGAGAAAGACAACGTAATTTGAGATACCAGGGGGTGAGTGTATTATTGGTGAGAATGAGAAAGAGGCAGGAGAATGCGAAGATGTTGTGGCATGAAAGAAAGCAGTAGGAAAGTGTAAAGATGTAGAGGTTGAAGAGAGAGAGAGATTGAAGAGTGTGAAAATACAGAAGAAGTGGGGGGAAGAGAGCAGAAATATTTAACTGGTTTAATGTCTCTAACTTCCCGTTCTTCTTGTTTTTTGGTTAACCATTCAAATTTCCGATGCCTTTTATCATTTAATTGTATGTAAAAGTGATACAGGGACTTATTCTGCGTGATGAAAAAATTATGGCATATGTTTCTGGGAATGTGTTGCGAGATCTTCCTCTCCAACCGGAAAATCTCAGTTTGTGACTGTTTTACGGTTAGATAAGCATCTTTTAATTCAATCTTGAGCATTCTATTCTATTCTTCAATTCTAATGATGAGCGTATCTTTCATATGTTTAATGGCTTTGCTCATATGATGGTTAAATGTTAAGGTAAAGTTAAGGTAAAGGAAAAGGAAGTAAGTGGAGGTGTAATATAAAATTCCAAACACTTCTTAACAAACTTTATGCGTGTGTTGTTCATGATAACGCTCTTGCGATGCTTAATCTAATTCTTTAAGTCAACGGAATAAGGGCCGAAAATTACAAGAATAAATTTAAAAAATATAAATTGACGCATTTTCTAGTCAGTAATATTATAGTTAAATATAGATATGCAGTAATTAAATATTAATGAAGTGATTCTCGGTATTAAATATGATATAAATGAGCAAGTGAGAATCAGCGCTGTTTACGGTGCGCAATTGACACTCTTTATTACAATTTAAATATATAAAACATACGTTTCGATTTTAATTTGAGTCATCTTCAGTGCATACAAAGACAGAGATAAGGTCTGCGATGTGCTCACCGATGTGCTCACCGATGTCTGAAATATTTTTTTGAAAGGTTTTATATTTCATTGACAGTTTTCTGAAAGCTTTCTGAAATTTTTCGGTGCTGTGTGGGATCTATTACATTCACACTTGCGTACACTTAAGCGCTACCATATATAAACACATTTACATTACATACCCAAAATATAAAATCAATAATGCAACGCGTTGCATGATACAAAATATGATAAGTGGAGCGATTTTCTAAAAGAGAAATAACGTGAGAATTGGAAAATGTATCGATATGTATTGCTATTATTTGTTTGAATAGAATTAGTAATAAACCTCGTAATCAGTTACGAAGTAAGTTTGTCAAAATAATTGTTTGGGCCTTATTTGTTGAAGAAAAAAGAGGAAAAGACGTTTAAAATTATTTTAGTATCGGGACACTTAAAATCGACAAAAAAGGAGTAAGGGAAAGAAAGTTCTCGAATACCGCGGCACGTAACAAATAGTATTGTGTGCGCAAACGTCGCTCCGTCTTTAAATTCCTTATTTATATATTTATTATTTATTTTTTGTTTATATAGTGTATTTTGTTTATAAACATTCTATATGCAAGTAGTAATTTTGTAATTTTTGTACGCAAATGAACTGTTGGCAAATGAAATGTAGGCAAATGACACTGCTAGCAATTAATTTTGTGGATTACATTCTCTCACAAAAATATCTTTATAGAAAAAAAAGTTAAATCATTTCTAAACCAGCAGCTTTTACACAGATATTTGAAAAAGATACTTAGAAAATATTTAGAAGAGCTATAATTTAGAATACACAAATATTTAGAAAAAAATAAGTTGATAAAATCTTTATCATTTTGCCAATGTTTTAATGTATAATATACATCCTTAAATAACTAAATATCAAAATTAGAATTAAAGTTAAGTAAAAAAAGATTTAATTGGAGATTTAATAATTTAATCAAAGAACGGAAATTAAATAATTAAAATTAGAAGAAAAGAACAAATATTATGCTCATGAAAAAATGAAATTTATGTGGCTAAATGTAAAGGTAGCAGTCACGTATTTATTTAATATTGCATGGGTATAGGAAAAACTGGGTTATCAATTTTATAGTTTATTCTTGGACGGTATCTGATATTTTTGCACAATATATTAACAATTATTATTTTGTCAACTCGATAAAAAAATACATAGAATATTGATATATTATAGTAATATTAGGACACTCTGAACCTTACCCAGGTCAAAGTTGAAAGTAACAAAAAAAAAACATACACACGCACACGCACGCACAAACACACACGCGCATGTATTTATTTATTCTTTTATGTACGATGATTTGTGGAGAAATTGGGCCAGCATCCGATAATTTTCTTCCCTTAGTTCATTAAACATATATGTACAATATCATAACGTTCATCTTTTTATTTCTATCGAAATACACAGATTATCTTTTATAATTATCTTTATATTCTAAACTTATTATTTTGCAAAAACTCACATTTGTGCTTCTTCTTCAAAGTTAAACTATATTGTATTTGCAAAACTAAAGAACTTCTTATTTCAAAATTACAATGTTACAAAGTTGAAAGAATTTGAAGAATTCCATGGACCAAATTTAACATATCTAATTTTTTCGTAAGACTTGAAAATTTAATTATTGGATAAATTATCAGGATACAAAAGATGTTGCGCAGAAATATTGCGCAGAAAAAAAGTTACATTCACTGATCATGCAAAAAATATATATATTAAAAGGAATGAACGAATATTCGTTCTATATTGAATATCTCGCTGAGCATTGAGTTTAAAATAATTAATACTAGCATGTAATTTAAATTCTCTCAATATCTTTTTGATATTTTTTATAAAACTAATTTTTACTATTTTATTTATAAATCATTAAGAATTTGTAAAAAATTAGTACCTTGATGTAGATTAATATAAATATAAAGGTTTTCTTTGATTTTATCTATTATTTGCCATTTTTATGGAAAAGACAAAATCTTTAGAAAATGCAAAACAGAATGCTTAGGTGTCAGGAATGATAGAAGAATAGGAAGGTATATGCAACTGTTGAAATAAATCTCTAAATTTCGAAGCTTAGGAAGTTGATCTCACAAAATAAATTCTCGATTCCTTTTAATTCAGCCATTTTTTGCATAATAGAAATATCTTATATAATCTAAAGAAATACAGGATGATTCAGAACAACCGTTTGTCCGTTGCGTGCGCGCGCGCATGTGTGTGTGTGTGTGTGAGATAAGCATGCATGCATGTGTTTCATGTATTCATCAATACTCGCGTCTAGCGATCAGCTGATTGCATCGAGTGCCTACGTAATCGTTCTGAATCCGTCCTGTATACAACAACATCGATCGAGAAAATGTTCCGAATGTACGTTCATCAAGATGTTTCTTTCTACCATAGTAATATTCGCAAAAATAACATCTAATAACATTTAATTTACAACAAAGAATTATTTCGAAATATTTAAATGTTTTTTATAAATTTTTTGAAACTGCAAAACAAATTTTCTAGCACGTTTCCAAAATAATTGCTTTTTGTAATATTTAAAAATTTATAAAGAAGTTTAACGATATCTTGAAATTCTGATCAAAAGTCATATAAATATATTCATCTTCTATAAAATTTATTTTTTTTTATTTTGACATCTTACTTTTTAATCATATTATGAAGAATTTTAAAAGTCTATTATTCTTAGCAAAACTTTATATCAGAGATACCTACCTTTTTATCTGATCATGCCATTATAGATCGGAATTTTTGGTGTATCATCATTTTTGATGTATTTGCCAGAATAAGGCAAAAGGAATAAGGCAAAATAAGCAAAAGGAAAAAAAAAGTCATAATCTTACTTATACTTTCCTCTTTATATTGAAAGAGGAAAGATTTCTTTTGTTTAACAAAGTTATCATTTTTGTTTTTTTAATTTTTTTTTTAGTGCATTTTTTGCATGATGTGCATGATATATCAGTTATCCTTGGGCTTTCCATTTAGTGACACAAGTCGACACAAGTATTATTTTGTCCTTGTTAATCATTGAAAATCAAGAAAGATAGAACAATACTTGTGTCGACTTGTGTCACTAAATGGAAAGCATCCCTTGTTATTCACTGCATATTAAACAAAGATAAATGATGCGCTATACGTATCATGCAAGAGATAGAACGCATCCTTTAACAGTGCGTGGTTCTTCAGTCGCGTCACTAATTGTAAGAGTGTCTTTGCGTGTCATTAGTGGCACGCCTACTGCCAAGTTGGCTATTCCTGCTCTTTTGCAAAATTCTTCATAACATGAACATTCTTCATTCACTAAAACGTAAAATCGAAATAAAGAAGATACATTTTATTTAAACAATATTTATGGTTTTGATCAGAATTTTAAAATATTATTAATTTTCTTTATAAAAAATCTTCAAATGTCACAAACATTTTTTGCATATTACAAATCATTATCAAACATCATATTCAATATCCAAAAATTTATAAGAAGCACTTCATCTGGTTCAAAATATTAAAAAATATATTCTTTTGTATTCTAATGTAATTTACATGTAAAATATTTATCTTCAAGCTTGCGAACTTCTATTCACCGTAACAAGGAAAACGTCACTTTTTTCAACATAAAAAACTATATAACGACACGCCTTACAAGAATACTCCGCTAAGAATACAGCTTTTAGAATGTTTAGGATGTACGTGCATTAAGGGGGGATTCTGGTCTAGAAGCTTGATTTTTAGGTTATCTTCATAAATTTTTTCTGAAAAATTTATAAGGTCTCATTCAAATTAGGGTTTCTGCTAGATATTAGTACACATTTCAAGTATCTTTCAGAATTTTTTTATTGTAATATTCCAAGAAATAAGCCCTGTATAATAGTTTTTGTGAGACCGTGAAAAAAATAAGGCGCTGCATGATTGCGACTCATCCGAAACAAAAAAACCAAAGAGATTCTTATAATATAAACTATTATACAGGCTTATTTCTTGGAATATTACAATAAAAAAATTCTGAAAGATACTTGAAATGTATACTAATATGTAGCAGAAACCCTGATTTGAATAGACCTTACGAATTTTTCAGAAAAAATTCATGAAGATAGCCTAAAAATCAAGCTTCTAGACCAAAATCCCCCCTTGACAGTCAATTAATATAACTCAATCTCGCGACTGTACATTGTAGGATCATTTTCAACCCCAAGAAAACTGTTCCATCAAACTTTAATTCAAATCTTGTGATTATTAGAGATAATATTAAATTTTATCATCTTTCTTTGTTTTATAATACATAAAGAAAAAGCGGATAATGGATATATTAAATTGAAGGGAAGAGAACTTTTGAATTTTTATAGATTAAAGTCAAATTTGATCCCACTGTATTACAGTTGAGAATAATAAATTTTGTACGTACACTAAATGCTCAAACTGTACAATGAAAACAAACGAGACATGCTTAAATTATTAAATTATCAAATTTTAGAAGTTATCCAACTCATAAACATTTTGTATTTCAGTTTTTTAAATAAAATAATGATAAATCTTTTTCATAAGATTTTTTCATATAATTTTGCCATTTCATTTGCCTATATTTTACAAGACAGATTGTAAAATATTGAAAACGTAATGTATCATATGATAAATATTTTAAAGATTTGTTTCATACACTAATTTGAGCACTATGCGCACATACGTACACACACATATACACATATACATACATATTCTACTTATTGAAAATGTCCTGCGTAATGTCGCTACATTTTAAGCAGCAACCTTGCAAAAGAATGGAATGTGTTGCGCTTTTTATGGTACATAGATAACATGAATGTTATACTTTGTTAGTAATTATATTTACAAGATTTATAAATCACACATCTAATAAAAAGTGACACAATCGTGCCTATTGCAATTCGCTTACGCCCTATCCTCTCCGTGAAATCGATATTATCGATTCATCTGATGATTGTTTTGTTGTCTGACAATCATTTCGCAATTTCCAAAATTTCAAGATTCTAAAGCCAATTTACAATTCCTGGTTCAAAGAATTTGAAGATTTATGAGAATCTATGATTAGAAATTTTCATAAATCTGAGGATTTGGCAAGTTAAAAATCTAAACACATTGAGTTTCTTAGATGCAAGGATATACAAAGTTTTAAATTTATAACTATCAGAGAAGGAAATTGCTTATGTTAAAAATATTCAAAAATATCTCTTTATTTAAAATCCTTATTAAAAATCGAGAAAAAATACAAAACATAAAGATTTCTGAATTCAAACACCCAATTATTTGAAGATTTTATCGTCGAAATTCTGTTATGAACTCATGCATCTAAGATTCTTTTTTTTTCTCTCCATAACTATTTATAATATTCTTTCCTTTTCAGAAATCTCTTCTTGCCTGATTCTTCTATTCTTCCAGAAAGAGATCCCAATATTCTCATATTTGTGGATCACTAGATAGAGACTTAAATTAATCATCATCTGTTAAAAACATCTCATACGAATAGCTTAATAAATACCGACCAGTTACGAAAATAATCCGCACTGTTTACGTAGAAGTAATAAACTAATTTACGTTTATGTCCCTATGTATTCTTCGCAAACTCATAAAATATTTCCACCCTGCATTTCAAGTTCGAAACACAACAGATTTGAAGGAATTCTTAAATAGAGAGAGATTATAATCCTAGCACTCGGACTTGTCCTCCTCGACCAGTTGTTGGGTATCCTTTCCTGAATCAATGGGTGTAGGATCTAGTTCTCTCCTTTTTAGATGCAGTTGCGGGGGTTCTTTGTGTTGTATACTAGAAGGTTTCATTTCCGCCGGTACCTCGTACATATTACCGGCGCCAGTGCCGTTTGTAGCGCCGCTCTCCATATTTACCGCGTCGTACATGGGATTGCTGAAGTCTCGATTCTTATTAACAGTAACATCGTTCAAGTTATATTCCACGTCAAGAGGTTCCTGTAGTTATGACAATATGATAATAATTAGAACAAGCATAGATATAAATAAACTTTATCAATATATTACACTTATACATGATCCATTAATTTAAAATGATATGTTCAATGCAAGCAACTTACCATCCTTTCATGAGCTTCTGCACCAAACTCTACATTGCTGCCTTGTCGGAAGGAAACGCTTTGAGCACCTGTGAGACTGCCAAGACCACCAGGCTTGCCACTATAAACAATGATAAATAACAGTTTTATAAAGAAAAAAATTATTGTAACATTTGAAAGTTATACTTACAATGGTCGCTTTTTGAGAACCATGAAAATCGCAGCAGCACAGAACAACACCAACAAACATATAACTATAGGAATAACTATAGCTGCGGTAGATCCATTCGCTCGAGCGGCAACTGCCGCCGTTTCACAGAATTCACCGCGGAATCCTTCGTGACAATTGCATGCCAGCTTATCATCTAATTCTTGACATCGTCCGCCATTCTGGCAACGACATATTCTGGGCGCCGGTAGAGGCCTTTCGTTAGTAGCATCGCAATGTCTCTCATTATCATCTCTCATCAGACGTTGAAGAGGGCCAACGCTATCTGAGCAAAGACAACGATGGCCGCCAGGAATTGTTACGCACAGATGAGTACATTGATCGTTATGGCATGGATCTCTGAGGCTAGTATTGTATCTCAGCTGATGATAGACTCTGATACCTCCAGGACTAGGAAGATTCTTAATGATAGTTTGCGGGACTCCTCTGCCAAATTTATCTTGCCGAATAAGTTCACCTGTTTGTTTAGTAGTCCAATAAAGGTTGTTTTCGAAAACATCCAATGCTATTGGATTTCTAAGTGGTCTGCCCTTCAAAACTATTCTTCTGTTGGTACCAACCAAATTAATAGCCTCAATAGTGTCCAATTTGCTGTCGGACCAATAAAGCGTATGCTCCATGGCATAATCAATAGTAAGCGACGAAGGACTAGCAATTCGTTCTGTCACAAGTGATTTACGTCTAGCACCATCCATCCAGGCTATCTCAATCTTTGGTTGATTACCCGAGTCAGCCCATATAACCTCTCCTCGTTCAGGATCAACGACCACTGCTGTTGGTTGTTCGAGATTTGATGTAATAATACTACGCCGATATCTACCATCCGATTTGGACACGACAATTTGACCACGAGGAGTGATTCCTGATTGATCAATTTCGCTCCAATATAAATTGCCAGATATCCAATCTATTGCTAAACTTGTTGGCCTAGAGTCAGCTATAAAAATTGATATTATTAGTAAAATACGTCATGTTGTCTATCTTTTAAATAAAAGACAACTATAATTGTAAAAAATTGTAAAAAATATTAAAATTTAAAAGTTGTTTTACTCGTAATGCAAAAATTTAAAAATTTTAAAGTTCCAAAGATTTACAAAAACAGTGATTGATTATGTTGAAAGAATCAAAATTTTAACTAAAACCTGAAGGATTAAAATTTGTGCAAAACTAAAAACATCATTTCAATGAAATAATTAATAGATTACAAAATTGAAAGGTATATGTACTTCTCATATTGAGATCTTGCGCATGTCCAATCTTTGCTTCGCCTTTTTTAGCGTTTATCATATAGGACCGTTTGATAGTATTATCATATGAGTCAATCCAGAAAATATATTCCGATCTAGGATCGAAATCAATGGCTTGTATCCTCTTCTCATTGTCTATGACGTCCATTTCTTCTCTCGTGCGCAGATCATAAGCTCTGAGTTCAGGTCCGTTAGCAAATAGCAGAACAATATTATCATCTTTAGTTCGACAGACACCACTGTGTCTATCTGATAATTGGAAACCTTGGCGGCAGGAGCAGGCGTATGTGCCATTTAAGTTCGTGCAGATGTGAGAGCATTGATGCTGACCCGTTTGACACTCGTCGATGTCTATACAGTGCTTCCGATTATCCTGCGAGATTATGTAACCGGGATAGCAGCCGCAAATATAACCGCCATCAATGAGATTATGACACTCGTGCGCACAACCGCCACGGTCATTATCTGAACAATGGTGACTGTGATCTGAAAAAGGTAATACAATGTCTGATGATTCTAATCATGGAACATAATGAAAGGACATATGATAGTAATAAAACTCACGGCATCCCAACTCATCTGACAAATCCTCGCAATCATCCGCGAGATCACAAAGTTTCAAACGGTCGATGCATTTCTTGTTCGCACAGGTATATTCTGAAATCGGATCACATGAACGAGTCTGCTTCACACACATTGTCATATTATTCTCGTCAGAACCATCGCCACAATTGTCGATCCCGTCGCATAATTGATACCTAGCAATACACTTGTGATTGGCGCACTGGAATCGTCTGTGTGTATCACACTGAAAGTTTGCTACAAAGAACATACACAGTAACATTACCACGTTATTTTCGTTACACAAAAGACTCGAATTAGTAATGAAGTTTACCACACATAGTGGGACTCTCGTCGGAATTGTCACCACAGTCGTCGGTACCATCACAGATGTCATTCAACGAAACGCAAAGGTTATTATTACATTGGAATCGTGATTGCGGACAATATTTTCCTCCAGGATATCTTGGTGGGCAATTGATCTCGTCGCTCATATCACGGCAGTCTCGCGCACCGTCACAACGAAGATACGACGCGATGCAATGTCCGCTAGCACATTGGAAGCTTTCGTTCTGCAACAAATATATATATTTTATGCAAATTATATTTAAAATATATAATTATAATAATACTACAAATCAATTAACGCGTTTAAATACTTTGCATGTCCATTGATGGCATTGCTTCTCGTCGCTGTTGTCGCCACAATCGTCCTCGTTGTCGCATCTCCATCTGGATGCGATACATTTGCCGTTTCTGCATTTGAATTCAGACTCGGAACATTGACGATACTTGTCCTTACACATCGTGCCAGCCTCGTCGCTGCCATCTCCACAATCATCAGCAAAATCGCAAAGCCACTGTTTTGGTACACATCGATTATTGTTACACTTAAAGTCCATGTTGAGATCACACTTCGGACAATTTTCCGGACGTTCGTCGGAACCGTCACGGCAATCATCCTTGCCGTCGCAAAACAGCCATTTTGGTATGCATCGATAATTCGCATGTCCTGGACATCTTTGCCATCCGGTCGTACAATTTCTTTGGCGACACATATACGCTGGCTCGTCACTATCATCACCGCAGTCATTATCAGAGTCGCACATCCATAACTTCGGAATGCACTTGCCATTTTTACAACTAAATTCGGTGCTTGGATCGCAGGTACGATTGTCTAAAACGTAAAACAGATTATATAAATCATCGCAAAAGTACATCGCAATCTGTAAATTTCGAGATAAAATTGAAAACAATAAAGAACAATAAAATAAACAACAATAAAATGAAAAAAATATTTCGAACATCTTTTATTCAAAATAGAGTTCTTTATAATCAATACAGCACTCTGCTCTCGTTAATCTTCGTATCGCAATTGAGTACTCCTCTTTCGTAATCCTCTTCTGCTAATCAGTCACAGCGGCTTGAATTTTTAAAATATAAAAAAAATTACAATTGCGAATTGCAATTTTTTTCATACTAACATAGTCATGCTAATTTCTCGTTAACCCACAGACAATGAGTACTTTGTCATTTCATTTCGGAATTATAGATGACACACCAGCTTTCATTGCCAATAATTGAAATTAATATAAATTTATAATTGAAATTTATTATAAGTGAAAGACTAAAGATTTTTGATAATATTCCAAAAGTTCAAGCTACTGTAACCGATCAACAAAAAACGATTATAAAAAGGAAGTCGTGAGCGAGCGAGCGCGTGCGCGTGTGTGTGTGTGTGTGTGTGTGTGTGTGTGTGTGTGTGTGTGTGTGTGTGTGTGTGTGTGTGTGTGTGTGGTGTGTGTGACTTCCTATAATTTATATTTTGTATAAATCATAAAATTACAAAGATACCATTTATTTGTTAATATTGTTAATATTGTTTTAAGTTTGTTAACATCACTTTTAAATGTTAAATTTTCATATAACCGATTATAGAGAAAAAGTATTATTAGTTCTTTATTCAGTGAATTCTTATTTACTATAAAAAGCTTAAAAGCAATCCTTTATGACTTTTAACACAAAATTCTTGATACAAAATTCTTTTTTCAATTAAAAACTTTAAAAGTTACATCATTGTTACACCGTTTTATTAATAATAAAAACTCTAAAAACTTGTTCTTTTTTTCTTGAAAATAACGCTCAAAAATGATAATCTTTGAATTATGTCATTGTGATAAATAAACTAACAAATGTGGATAAAAAATATTAAATAAAAATATTTACGACAAATAGAAGGATCTTCATCGCTGCCATCTTTACAATCAGCATCTCCATCGCATTTCCAGGAATCATGTATGCAACGACCATTGGATTTACACTTGAACTCGAGTTCCCCGCACTCGAGTGCGCATTTAGCTTCGTCGCTTTTGTCACCACAATCGTCGGCTCCGTCGCAAATTGTAACGCTCAGCGTACAATTACCATTCGCGCATTGAAACATGCTTGGCCGACAAATCCTCGTTGGACAGCTTGATGACTCATCAGAACCATCTTTACAATCTTTTTCTCCATCGCACCTACGCGTGCAATTCTTATTGTCATTTTTCTGTTAAATGCTCGGCAAAAGGAAATGCGACTTAATATGAACATCTTACCTCCAATACCAGGGAATGCATTTTTCGTCAGGTGGTCCACAACGATGCTGACCTGTAGTGCAGTTTGCTATACACGTTTTACCATCTTTGTCCAGAATGAACTGATTTGGGCATTTGCATTTATAAGAGGTGACTCCAGGCTGGCCGTATCCCTCGAGCAAATATGAACTAGCAGGCGGTGCGATTAGACAGAGATGTGAACAACCGCCATTGTTCTCCGCACAGGGATTGTTATAAGGCAACTGCCGAAGAGGATGATATGCGTGGATGTCATAGGGTCGATGGGTGGTATTGCGAAGTACTTGTAGGCGAGCACCGGAGAACTTTTCCGCCCTGCTAATCGCTTTTAGATTCCAATCGGTCCAATAAATGAAATCGTCGAACACAGTGATGGCAAACACGTGCGGGACTGAGGCACCAGATAAAACAATCCGACGATTGTGACCTTCGAGATCGGCAAAGGCGATATAATCTAGATGAGCATCAGCCCAGAAGATACGATCAGTAAAATAATCGATTGTCAGAGCGTTCGGCCAGGCGATATCGTCTTCCCACGTCAAAATTCGAGTGAAATTACTGCCATCCATGCCTATCTTACCGATGTACGCCTGAAATTCAGATCGTGATTCGACGATTATTGTTTTGTAATTGTATTTACAGTACAATTATATGAAAGAACTATGACACTTATTATTAATTATAAAATAATATAAAATCTACCTGAAGATGCCAAGATGTAAAATATAGATATCCGGTACCGGGATGAACCGCGATTGCACGCGGATCCGCTATTCCATTCTGCAAAGTTTTTCGGTTTGTGCCATCAAGTTCGGCAACGTCCAAATGCTTTGCGTGACGATCTAACCAATACAATTTCCGACCAATCCAATCGATAGCGATTCCTTCGAGACCCAAACTGTCGTGACGGATGATAGGTTCTCTCTCGCCACCATTCACTGGTGCTCTAAATAACAAAGACATTTAAATAAAATAATCTCGTTAGCAAGAAAAATATCCGTTTTCGTGTAATCATTAAACATCAAAATGAATATATATCATGTATATGCAGTATGGATTGAAAGATATCTATTAGATTCGGAAAAAATTAACGGAGACCGACTGGATTTGAACTCGGGATCCCTCGTCTACCAATCCGACACTTAGTCTGCACGACCACGACGGCTCCTCTCTATTAGCTGTTTATATTCCGAATCTCTTTCATGACCGCTTACGATCGTCTAAATTCTTATAGCTCGGCCATTCTGGTATTACATTCGTCCCGAATGTACCGAGTCTTCATCTACCGGAATTTTATCCGAAACTTGGAGAGCTTCTGCTCCCGAATTCGTTCACTTTTTTGAACGATCGACATTGGAGTACTTTTACTCCCCGACTTTTTCCGTTCATTTTTGAACGATCGACAACGACATTGGAGTATTTTTACTCCACGACTTTTTCCGTTCACTTTTGAACGATCGACACGACATTGGAGTACTTTTACTCCCCGACTTTTTCCGTTCATTTTTGAACGATCGACACGACATTGGAGTATTTTTACTCCACGACTTTTTCCGTTCACTTTTGAACGATCGACACGACATTGGAGTATTTTAACTCCCCGACTTGGTTCGTTTCGAACAACACACAAACGACACTCACAAAATCGACTGAATTCTCCCTGTCAGGTAACATGGGTTGAATCCCACTTCTGAGATTGAAAGATATCTATTAGATTCGGAAAAAATTAACGGAGACCGACTGGATTTGAACTCGGGATCCCTCGTCTACCGTCTAATCCGACACTTAGTCTGCACGACCACGACGGCTCCTCTCTGTTAGCTGTTTATATTCCGAATCTCTTTCATGACCGCTTACGGTCGTCTAATTCTTACAGTATAATGAAAGAGTGATTTTAAACTATTTTAAAATATTTGGTCAAATATAAATTTAAAAATAATTTTATTAGTTTATTTAATTTTTTTACTTTTAAATATTTTTATTTATTTTATTTTTAATTTATTTCATTAAAATTATCTATATAAGATCTAAATATGATAATAATACTGATAAAAATTTTTCATATTCTAATAATTAATTTATATGTTTTATAATACATAATTATTTTGATGGTTTAATAAAAATATTTTCAAATCTAGCCAGATCTTCAAATACTTCAGCAAAACCATTCTTTCCGTATATATTTATTATTGCGGTACCTGTATATTGTTTTCGCGGTAACATCGCAAAAGTATAACATCTGTTGGCCGTAATCCGCATCAAGTGCAACAACGTTAATCAGATCCTGATGCATCAAGCTATAATTGGATGCGTCGGTCGACATATTTCTAACGTAATACTTATTCGTAAATATAATCCATGGCTGAATATTGTCTCTTCGCTTGCACGTATGTTCGTCAGCCTCTCTCTCGTACCAACGTTCGTTACACTTGCAATAGTAGCCGCCAGGTGTGTTTTCACATTGTTGGCTGCACACTTGAGGCGTCTCGATGCACTCATCAATATCGTCACAGGCCTTGCCATCGGCCAGCAGTTTATAGCCAGGGTTGCACTCGCAATAGAAGCTGGTAGGTGTGTCCACACATTTGTGTCCGCATTGATTCAACTCGACACGGGCGCACTCATCCACGTTACAGTGCAACGGCTCGTCGCTCTCGTCAGCGCAATCAGGCTCCTTGTTGCACACCAACTGCGAATCAATACAGTTGCCGTTCGCACACATAAAGTCCTTTGGATTCGGACATGTCGCGTTTTTCCCTTTAGATGCTAAAGAGATTAAAAAGAATGTTTTTGTTAATTGCAATAATACTTCACACCAGGAATAAAAATTATGTTTAAAATGCATGGATTTACTTAAAAATTTGAACTTATACTTACGACATCCTACTTCGTCCGAATGATCGCCGCAATCGTCTTGCCCATCACAGCGGAATTGTTTGCGTATACATTTAGAATTTTGACAAGTAAATTCTTGGCTGTTACAAGGTTTATATTGAGAATTACAAAACTTGCCCTCATCGCTACCGTCGCCGCAATCATTATCGTGGTCGCATAACCAGCTGCGGTTCAGACACCGTCCATTGTTACATGTAAATTGATTGTCGGCGCAAGGAGTTGGCTCTGGACAGTGATGCAGAGTTACATTTTCATCGGCTCCATCGACGCAGTCCGGATCTCCGTCGCAAAGCCACTTCTTCGGAATGCATTGAGCACGATTCCATATTTTATTCGCGGTACAAGTAAACTCCGTTTCTTCGTCACATTTCCTGTCATCTATATCGAAATAAATTAATTACATGAAATACAACAGGATACAACATAGATTTGCATTGTAACATAGAATTGGAATATTGCAAGTGTCGAAGATCCAAATAAATGACGATGAACGCATGATTAAAACTTACTGCATTGATGACGTTCATCTTCATCAGAATTATCCAGGCAATCATTGTCCCCATCACAGATGTAGATTCTAGGAATGCAGTTACCATTATCACATGTGAACAAATCGCCGAAGCATGTTCGACCTTCAGATTGACAATAACCAGGAGGCTCGTCGCTTCCATCTAGACAGTCATCGTCTCCATCGCAATACCAAGTGGCTGGAATACATCTGAACAATACACGCATGCATTTAAAAAATATTTTCTGTATAATAGAAAGATTACATAAAAAAAAAAACAATTTTATAAAAATCTAAAAATTTAACCAAATACAAATAAATAATTTTATTGGGCCATGAAGATAATTACTTCAACAGCCAAACCTAAAGAAACAGATTATGCGCAGAGACTTGAAGAGACAGATTCTGCTAAAAATTTTTGATGCTAGAAAGGCAACAGATTTCACATAGATTCTGTAATATCGGCGAATTGCTGCCAGAAATGTAGAATCTGTTATATTGCTTGCCAGCAGATTGGCAGCAGAAATTAAGCAGAGCCTGCTGACCTGCCGGCAGATTAGCGACAGAAATCAAACAGAATCTGTGTAACGCAATTTTATAATAGATTGAAACCAAAAACCGAGCAGTTTCTGCACAATCACTAAATACAATATATAATTGCAAACCTGTCGCTAGATTACATTAATTTCTCGCATATTAAATTTATCAGGTTCTCTATATAATCAAAATTGCTATAACTGTTGTAAATTCAAATAAATTATTATTTACGAATCTTTTATGTATGCTATTATTTACCTATCTTTTATGTATGCATGTAGTGCAACACATAATTGTTGTGTAGCAAAGAAATTAATGAGTATAGTAGGAAAATAATCATTGATACATATAAAAATCAACGTACACAATATATAATTTTAAAAAGAATTTCATAATTTACTTGTATTGTAAAATTATTAGTTTTTATATTAATAAAAAACAGTTACAAATTTTATTCTTTTAAAATAAGAAATAAAAAGATAAAAACATTATTTTTCAAGATTAGAATAATGTTACAATTAAATGATTATAAAAGAACAGAGCCTGCTCGATTTATATTGCCAGTCTGTCAGCAGGATCTGCTCGATTTCTACTGACAGTCTATTGGAATAAAATGTCAACAGTTTCTGTTAACAGAGCAAAAGAAGAATGCGATTTCAGATAAGATCAGTCTGCTAACATTTTCTGATTTGTTGCTAGTCTGCCGACATTCTGCTAACATTTTGCTGACTGGGTATACAGGACATTTAAGCATGATGATAATATTACAAAAATTTTTTTGTATGTTCTAGCAACTAATGTAAAAGTCTTACATAATTATGTTGATAATCAAATCAAATTATTTTCAGATCTGGCCAAATTTTTATACTTCAACAAAATCGTTTTTTTTTTCGTGTACAAAATATACTAATATATTATAACTTTTAAAATAATTTTGATAACGCATTCAACTATATTAAAATTATTCATCAAATACAGTGTTTTACCTATGATTGGGACATCGGAAACTATTCTGAGGGCAAGTTCTTTGAGCGCAATGAACAGGATTCTCATCACTATTATCACCACAATCGTTGTCGCCGTCGCAAAGCCAATAAGGCTCCACACAAATGTTTGTTTTTTCACATTTGAGATGATTCAATGGACATGTAGTATTGCGAGGGCATCGTTCATGCGTTTCGTCGGAAGTGACATTGTCTTTGCAGTCATTAATGCCATTGCACACCTGAGATTGCGGAATGCAACGGAAGTTAGCGCAAGTAAATTCTCCTGATGCACAGGGCGGATATACGCAGCCTTCCTCATCGCTACCGTCTCGACAGTCGTTCTCGTGGTCGCACTTCCATGTTTTAAAGATACACCGACCATTGTTGCAACGGAATTCATTCGGACTGCACGAATGATAAGCTGAAACACGAAGATTCACATAAACATCTATGTAAGAATACTCTTTAAATTTATTTATTCTACTGCTTTGTGACACTCACAGCAATAACTTGTGTCTTCGTCAGACCCGTCGCCGCAATCATCATCGCCGTCGCACGCCCACATTCTAGAGATGCATCTGCCATTTCTACAAGCAAACTTGTTTGCGTCACAAGTGACATTTTTTGGTACGCACATTCTGTCTTCGTTTACCAGCCTGCTGTTATCATCGCATTTGCACTCCGCGGATCCATTGTGGCTTGGATGGCAAGATTGGTCACAACCGCCATTATTAATGTTGCAAGGATTAACAGAACATTGCTGTCTGGTCGCAGAAAAGATATGAAGATCTCGAGGTGAGTCCTCCAATCGCTTCACCAATTCGATCTTGTCAGCTCCAGTGTATTTCTCCGCTCGATAAACTCCACGAAGTTGAAGATCTGTCCAATAAATATGCTCCCTGAAGACAGTGATAGCGAAGGGATAAATAGTAGCGCTAACCAAAACTTCCCTATTCTTCCCCTCAAGATCAGACCGTTCGATTTTTTCGCGCACAGCATCAGTCCAATACAACATCCGATCTTCGTAATCAATTGCCAAACCACTGGGTTGCGAAAGGTCTTTGTCGATAATAGCACGTTTTAGAGATCCCGCCATAGTGGTTTTAAAGATTTTCCCGGATGTCCCGAAACGACCCCAATCCGTGAAGTAAAGCGAGCCGTTGCAGGGATCAACGACGATAGCGCGTGGACGATCCACACGTGCAATCATCACCAAATTAGACCCATCAATATCCATTGCGTAGATGCTGTTATTAGATGAATCTGTCCAGTATACCTTCTTCTGAGTCCAGTCATACGAAATACCTTCGGGATTAATCCCTTTACTAATTAACGTGTGCAAATCGGAGGAAGATGGTCGGTCTGATGGTGTCCATGCAATTTTCGCCCATGGGCGAATCTGAGTGAACAACAGTTTCTTATCTTGATAATCAAAATCTACTCCGACCACATTCGTTAGGTTTCCAACAGGTGCGAAGGGTACATTAGTATTACGTGGATCTATATTAATGGCGCGAATCTCAGTTCGTGTGGCAAATATCAAGTATTCTTCAACATTTTCGCAAGTACGACTATCGGAAGAGAGTTTACCCATTGCACAATCGCAGGTAAATGATTTAGGATTGTCTTTCGGATAAGCAAAGCACAATTGAGAGCATCCACCATTTGTCACCTAAAGAAATAAAAACCATTTTTTTTCTTGTTTTATTTATTTTTGATATTATTTTTCTTAATTATTTTTTAAAATAGTTTTAAGCTTCTTTCGCAAAAAAGTTCTATATTTTTAAATAAAAAAAGTTAAATGTCTCGATTTACCTGCGAACAAGGATTTGTGGGATCCGGTGGCTGACTGTTTTGATCAAAGATAGCGATGTCCCTAAGCTTTTGTAGATTTGTTCTTACGGGAATAGGAAGGCTAGTATTGCCTTTTAGTTTGCTCGCCTTAAAAACAGTGGCCAAATTTCGATCTACCCAATAGACGTCTCCGCCGAAAATGGCAACGCCCATTGGATTCGGAAGATTTCTGCGGATGATTTCTCGATTTCCACCGGTGTAGGATACTTTTTGGATAGTATCCAATTTTGAATCTACCCAATAAACATCGTGTGTTGTAAGATCAATCGTTAGATCACGTGGTGTGCTAATACCGGATGTCACAATGGGAGACCAATTGCTACCGTCGAGGAAGGCCTTGCCTATTCGAGGATATTGCCCATAATCGATCCAATATAAGTATCGTTTTATAGGATTCACAGCCAACTCTCGAGGCGCATCTGTTGTTGTTTTCACAAGCACTTTTCGATTGGAACCATCCAACCAACAAACCTCTACATAGTTGTCATGAGGAAAAACATTGGCAAAATACAAGTTTCCTGCAATCCAATCCACAGCCAGACCACGGATTCCATTGGAACCGATTCCTTGTTTAACTATTTGTTGCAATTCTGTACCGTTGGGTCGTATTCTAAAGTATAATAAACAAAATTTAATATTTGTTACACCACTTTCGTAAAGAAATCATAAATTTAAAGATTGGTATATCTTAGTTTGTATAAAAACAGTTAAAATAATCTTGTTTTACCTAAAGATACCATTCCAAATGCCTCGATTGAATTCCACCCAATAAATCCAATTATCTGCATAATGTACGTCCACATGAAGGATATGATGACCAACTCCGGCAATGGGTATCATAGCTTCCTTAGAATCTTTAAGACTGTAACCTCTGGCAACATCCAACTGAGTTACCACCGCAAAAGTTTTGTAAGGTTCACATCTAGTTTCGGTGACTTTCTTGTATTCCATTCCGCAAGCACAAATGCGTGTACCTCCAGACGCAGGTAAGCAAAGCTGTTCGCAATCACCATTATTTATAAGGCAAGGATGAGACCCAGTTGCACGTTTTTTATAAATGGTTAAAGTACGAAGCTCAGAATCATTATCAATAATAGTGACTGGATTATCGCCATTAGGCAAGTCAACACGCTCAATTTTATCATAAAGTGGATCCAAATAGTACAAACGAGACTCATGAACAGCTATTGCTTTAGGCAATGCCATATTATTTGCTGCAGTGAGAATGGTGCGGACATTCAAACCATCCGTTGACATGGCTTTGATGAAAGCCGGATTTTGACAGGAAAAGTATAGCGTCTTGCTAGGTATATCGATGGTGATTGCTTCAGGACGTTCTAGATTCTCTGCAAGAACTAACGGATTGCTACCATCCATATTTACTCGCCCGATTTTTTGGGGCACTCCAAAACCTCCTTCGTCTACCCAAAACACTTGTCCGTCAATAGGGTCCACACACATTGCCTTTGGTTTAGATACTGATGATCGATTTCCATCGTTCGACAAAACGATTGTACGATATCGCGTCTTTCCATCTAATTTGATGGCCTCAATATTGGATGCGAATTTATTGCCAATAAATAGATTGCGTCCAAGCCAATCCAATGCCATCGTGGATGGTGAACCGACAATACCAGTATCGCCAGTAGGATTTGGAAACTCTGTCCGATTACCACCGTTATAGGAAATAGTATAAATTGTGCCATTTTCGTTGTCACTATCTTTACCTGATGTAAAAAAAAATATTTAAATTTCTTAAATTTCAAAAATCTTGGCGGAAAAAATTCTATAACCTTTTATGTAATAATTCCACGGAACTATAACTAATTTCGACAAAAATACACGGAAACCACAACTAAATCAGATACAACGTGAAAAAAAGTTTTAATGTCAAACTACGCTAAAATTACAATTATTTATCAGAAAAAATGCGTGATCTTGCGGATTTTCTTCATTTATTATTGATAAGCATACTATGATGTAGAAATCGGTTTTTTTCTTACGCGTAAAAACTTGTAATTATGTGTAATTTTTACCAGTTTTTATATGTTTAATTATAACTTACAGACATAGATCTACAGACATAATAATGTTCACTTATTCGAGCTCACTATATCATAATTGAATGATATTGAATGACATTGAATGATAAATGTTATATTAATGAAATACCCAATGGCTGTCTTAGCGATTAATATCAATATTATTTTCTTCCTAATTTTGTAATATTTATTATAATTCTTTGTAATAAAAATCACATTAATGTATATTATAAAAAATTATATTTTTTATTTCTCGAATTGTTTTCGAACCAACAGACTGACTATTAACACATTTTCCAAAATAATATGTCATATTTCATAAATGATTACAACAATATTTCATCAACATTTTTGCTTATTGTTTCGCTAAGCATAAATAAATAATATCTAAATTTGTATAATGTTTGTTATAATACATCGTAAACAATTATAATTCTTTAACAGATTTTGGCCGATCATTGTAGAAAGTTAGGTGATTGGTTACATTGAAATTTCAAAGTAACTTTTTGAAGTAATTTGTAATTCCATTTTTGAATACTATTAATTATTAGACAAAACTATTTCTAATAATTGTCTATGACAACTTTTGGATTTTCAAGATAATGCATAATAAGTTATATGTTTTTGAAAGATTAGTAATTAAATGTTATGTTGCTTATACTTTATATTTTTAAGATAGCATTGATTGTTATAACTTATCACTAAAAATTATAATTTTAATCAATCAGTTTTTTAATACTACAAACTTCTACAATAATCTATTTAGATGGCACTTAACTCTCTATAGTTCTACATGGATATTTCGAATCCGGATGGTTTTTATTCACAGAAATTTCCCAGTTGAAAGATCCCGGATTTATACTATATTTTAATTTCGTGTACAATGAAGTATAAATCCGGGTATTTGTTCTAGAAATTTGAAAGTATATCTGTGAATTTTTAAATGAGAATGTAATGTTTAATTACGTCTCGATTGCAGAAGTTCATTGTACATTTTGAAAAGTTGTAGAAATCTTCTTTCTTATGCGAAATTACATTCTATTAAGACATTTACAAATTTCGTAATATTTTGTAGTATTTTCTATGAAGTTATAAAAATGCGTGAATTAGTAATAAAATTATGTAGTTTGTAGATTTTTTCTGCCAAGGTCTAAATCATAAGAATCATAAGAAAAATTAGTAAGCTAAGAAGTAAAAAGTTATTACTATACCTTGTAACCAGTAAATAATACGGTCTCTTTTGTCATATTCAATAAATCTTCCGCCTTCCACGCCTACAATAGGCGTAATGTATCCAGTCTTACTTTCTCCGGGTGTTAAAGAAACATCGATGATCTGAGATCCTCGGAGAACCATTAAATATGGCATCTCTTCTTCCATACAACGTCCATCAGATAACAATTTAAATCCAATCTAAAATAAACATTAGAGAAAATGTTATTCAATTTAAGTAAATATAATTTCTGATAGTTTCATACTTTGAAATTTCAATGTAACCAATCACCTGACATTTGCAGTTGTACCCTTTTGGATTACTGGGCGATAAAAGACAAAGATGTTCGCAAGATGCATTAGCGCAAGGATTCGCAGTAATCGGCTGTAATACTGGATGATGGACATGTATAGAAAGAGGCTGTGAGATTAGATGCGAAACAACTGTTTGATTAGAGCCCTTAAATTTGTGTGCAGAGAGTACTCTATTGAGTTGCCTATCAGTCCAATACATAGTATCTTCGAAAAGAGTAAGCGAATGAGGATGTAAAAGATAGTGCGAACTGGCTAAAACTTGAAGTCTCTTGCTACCATCATAGAGACAAGTATCAATAAAATCTAGCTTGCTGTCTGCAAAATATATCCTACGATTTGCGATATCTAGAGCCAGACCATTAGGCCAATAGATTTTTGTGCTGATGACAGTTGATCGATTAGTGCCATCCATTCCAATTCTTTCAATTCTAGGGTTCTCACCCCAATCAGTCCAAAAGAGCCACCTCGCGCCTGGACTGGGATCTAGACACATTCCACGTGGCTGTGTAATATTCTCTTTAACGAGAATCATCCTTCCAACTCCAGTCTCTTTAGCTACTTCGATCGTATTAAGTTTTGAATCTAACCAATATAAATTCTGGCCAATCCAGTCATAGGCAAGACCTTCTACCAAATCTAAACCGGTACTAATAATATCTTGAGGATCACTACCGCGATCCAATCGCGAGATGCGCTTCAATTTCATGTCTGACCAGAAGATAGTACCTGTATGCATATTACTAGCAGTTGCTACAACGTTTTCTACGTTAATAGGAACTCGTTCCAATGCTTGGTCCTGAAGATCAGCCACCAAAATGGTATGTCTATTAGAGATAATCAAAAACGCGGCACTGTGATTGAATGCCTTGCACGTATGCTTATCCGCATCTAATGTGTAACCATCTACACAGCTGCAATAATAGCTGCCCTTTGTATTCACACAGATCTGTGAACATTTTCCTTGTGGCTCACATTCATTCATGTCTTGACATGTAAAGCCATCACTATTAAGTTCCTCGCCACCTGGACAAAAGCACTGCGCGCCAAGCGGAGTTTGCATACAACTCTTGGTGCATAATCCAAACTGATGCATGCACTCGCCGAGATCACAGCCGGGTCCTTCGTCTCCCCCATTGGGACAATCCAGCTTACCGTCGCATACTTTGTCAATATGTACGCAACGATTTGTTACGTTTGGACATTTCCAATGCTCGGCTTCGCATTTGAATATAGGAGGGCCGCATGCGTGCAGCTCAGTATCTTCATCGGAATTATCTCCGCAATCGTCCTTGCCATCACAGATATATGCCTTGAATATACATTTCTCGTTCCGGCATCTGAAAAATATATAAATTAGATATCGATCGTATCTCGAGATGTATATTCGTTTATCTGCTTTCTAAAAAAGGATAAAAATCCAAAAAAATTTAATTATTGAAGTCAAACCTGAAAAATCCATTCTGACAGTCAACCTTTCCGCATGAATCCGGTTCATCAGACTTGTCCGGGCAATCCGCAGTACCATCACAATACCAACTTCTTGGTATGCAGATAGCTGAACTAACACACTGAAATTGTTTATCAGTATTACACTGATCCGGTGCCAATGATGGACAGCCTACTTCGTCCGATCCATCATTGCAATCACTAATACCGTCACACTTATACGATGCTAAAACACACATTTTTTGATCCGCGCACGTAAATTGCGTACTAAGACAAGTAACTGGTGGACAATCCATTTCGTCCTGTTGATCGAAACAATCACTGTCTCCGTCGCATACCCAAGATTGCGGTATACAGTGACCGGAACGTGGGCAGGTAAATTGAAAGTATGAACAAGTTTTCGCTGCGCAAAACTCGCCCTCGTCAGAGCTGTCGCCACAATCATTCTCGGAATCGCATTTCCAAGTTGCGGGTATGCAACGGTTATTGGCGCATGCAAATTGGTTAGCACTGCAAGTTATATTCGGGCAACCCATTTCATCACTGTAATCGCCACAATCGTTTTCAGAGTCGCAGTGAAACGTCATCGGTACGCATCGACCAGATTTACATTGGAATTCATTTGCGCTGCAGGTTGGTTTTGTACAATTTTGCATTTCATCACTGTTGTCGAGACAATCATTTTCACCATCACATACCCAGGATTTCGGGACACATCTAAAAATAAATTCATAAAGATTTAAAATTTGCAAATTCATAAAAAATTGAAATTGAAATTTAATCACTCTAATTATATAAGATTGTATCATTTGTTTTATTTCTTAAATAAATTAGATGTTCAAACACAGCAATAATAAACTGAGACAGAGACTGAGATAAAATTCTTAACTTTTTTGAGAATTTTATTATATATGTTGATTGCAAACAATTATCTCTAATTATTAATTAAGAAAATTAAATTACCACATACCTTTGGTTTGCACAAGTAAAGTCCCAAGTATGTGGACAAGCCTGCAAAGGTGGTTCCCCATCAGGATCGGCTGCACAACTCCTGCCGTTGCTTTGAAGACGTTCTCCATAAGGACATCCGCATATTTGCGTGAGTTTTGGTAAGGATTGCATACCAGGAAACGTAATAGTATCAGAATGCGTAGAATTATCCGGAATAGCAAAGCAAAGTTTCTCACAGCCACCATTATTGATGATGCAAGGATGATTAGCTGCCGTTTTTTGGATGTCACGGCTGAAGACTTTTACGCCATAAAGTCTATTGGTAGCAGGTTCACGGACTAAAATAGCTTCTTGCTCGCCGGTTTCTTTATGCAGGCGAATAATGGCGTCAAGACGCCAATCAGTGATATACATCCAATTTTCATGAATGGCAATAGAAAATGGATGTCGGATTAATCTGGAGTTCACCGTTCGCACATCTGTTCCATCCAAATTCGAGTGCTGCACGTGATCTAAAAGAGCGTCACACCAGTATAATCGATCTTTGCTAAAGTCAATCGCCAATCCATTTGGCCAGCCCAAAGTTAGGTTTCTAAAGACAACTAGATTAGAGCCATCAGCATGAGCTCTACTTATGTTAGCTGGACGATCCCATTCGGAAAAGAAAATGTAACCTTGATTCGGATGGATCACGATCGCGCGAGGACGCTTCAGATTCTTCAATAGCGTACGACGATACGTGACATTACGAGTGCTAAGTACATTTAATGTTCCTAAAAAATAAAAAAAATTCTAATTGACTAAATAGACTTGCTACTTTTCTCGGCTTACAATTTTTATTATCTCTTTATCAAAAGATTAAATAAAAAATTAAAAAGTTAACAAAATTTCGTATTATAAATTTCGAATCAAAGATTAATTACTTAAAGATGCAATAGGATTTTCATTAACAAACCTTTACGTGAATCGATGTAGTACAAGTTTTTCGCGGCCCAATCGACTGCGAGTCCTTCCACTCCTTCATTTTGACTAGCCAGAACAATTTCACGTCCAGTCGCGTTTTGGTGTATCCTGTATATAACGTCTTGGAGAACATCACTGTAATAAATATATTGGTCGTGTGCATCGTAGTCTAAGCCAACAAATCGCGCCCGCCTAGATACTACCGGCAGAATAGCATCGCTAAAACCTTCCATTACAGGATTGAGTACACGACCTTTGATGAACCTCTGCTGCGAATACATAAGAAACTCCTGCACCAAATTGCAATTTCTCATGTCACTTGCTAATCGCCAGCCAATATGGCAAGCGCAACGATAGCCTAATCGATTATTCTGATCGCTAGAAGCCGTAACGATGCACATGTGTTGACAACCACCGTTATTATTGCCGCAAGGATTGGAGACACTGGGTTGCAAGAGTGAATGTAAGGCTTTTATAGCTTTGGCATCGCGTACCTTAAAAAAAGATTAAATGTTATAATATGAGTTTAATACAAAATCTTTATCTTTATTTTCTTTTTAATCTCTCTCATCTTTCTCAAACGAAAAATATTAAAACAAAGGTTGTTCTATTGAATAACATGACACCATCAGCAACTAATTGAAGAGAAAATCAATTTATAAATTGCTGTAGAAATGAATTAGATTGCTTTTTATTCGCTACTAAAATGTGTTATCGATATACAAACTCCAATACCTGATTATCATATACATACTTTAAATACATTTTGAATGGAATAATCTCCTTGAGTCTTGTCAACACTCATAATAGCTTGTTTAGTGCCGTCCGTCCAGAATATCCTGTTTTCGAAAAGAGTGAGTCTGATTGGAGATGGCACTTGAGACCCTCTAAGAATCATCACTCTGTTTTGACCTCTATAATTCGCCGTCTCAATGTAGTCCAATAAGGAATCGCACCAATAGATTCTCTTGGCAATAATATCCACAGTCACGCCGGAAACTTTATAGGCTGCTTCGGAGACAACGGGGAACGCATTGGTACCATCCATGTTAGCGCGTAAAACTTGCTTGCTGTCAGCGATAAACATGAGACCCTTCGTGGGATCCAGCGCGATATCGGTCGGACTGGTGAGATTGGAACCTACTACAATTCCATGATATCGTCCGTCTAACTCGAATACGTCTACCTTTTGTACAATGGAATCTGCCACATAAAGTTTATCGCCGATCCAATCTACTGCGATGGATATAGGTCCCCAAGAGCCTGCCATACTGATGTCAACTTTAGCTGGTGTTTCATCGCCGAGATTGAGGGACTCCGAATGCACTTTCCGTGTCTTCATATCGCTCCAAAAGAGCAGATTTCGCGAATACAAATAATCTATCCCGCTTGCACCAGTGGTGTTCGCGATTATCTTGCGGTCTTCGCCAGTCGCACTCAATCGCCACACTGCGCGATCTTGCGCAAGCAAAAGCTCCAAAACCGAAATGTTCTGAGCACGACATTTATTATGTCCGTGAAGAATGTAACCGGGTGCGCAATGACACATATACCAGCCATCCGTATTCTCACACAACTGTTCGCAGAAGCCCCACTCGGAGCACTCATCTCGATCTACGAAAAGGAAAAAATACTTATGGGCGATGCAAGAAGGAAAAAAATACAGAAATACGGGTGTACTTCACAAATAAATTTTTAAACCAATTCTTTTTATGTAAAATTTTTAATTGTATTATTTATATTATTGAACGTTTTATTATTGAACATATTATTGAACATTTTAATTTGTACATTTTAATTTGTTAAATAACTTACCAACGCAGGTACGTGAATCATTGGCAAGGATTCTTCCTTCAGGGCAGTAACAAGTCCCTCCAGTGGGAGACGCTTGACATTTATGTTGACACCCAAGTGAACCGCACATGCTCGTCGCTATACATAGAATTTTTATCTCTTTGTATATTTACAAATCTAATCAGAATCTGAATAATATAAACATTAAACGAGAATTGTTTGATACAATTTTCGACATCATCTTTTTTGTTTTTGTACATTGATTACTCCACAACTGCTACAAATCAGATTTATATAACTATCAATGATTGCAATTATGCAATGAACTTGTGTTTTATATAATCTTTTAGTATTAGTTAAAAAGATAACTAATACGTAATCGTAAATTATGTAAACTTTTTATGTTTAGCATTGCAGTTAAATATATAATTAAACTACAACACTTACAACATGCCGCTTCCTCGTCCGCTCCGTCCTCGCAGTCCTGTTTTTCATCACATAACTGAGATCGGTTGATGCATAATGGTTTACCATCCGTTGCGCCTTTCGGGCACATAAACTTATTTCCTGGACAAACTGTCAAGGTGCAGGACTTTTCGTCGGAACCATCCTGGCAGTCTTTATAACCATCGCATTGATATGCTATGGGAATGCAGAGCGCATTGGCGCATCGAAATTGGTCACTAGTGCAAGGCGGAAAACCTGTGCATTATCAAGAAAATCTTTTATTAACATTATTTGTAGGAGTTGTTATAATTTAATTTCATAGACGTAAATTAATATCATCTATTAAAAGATATCTTCTAATAATTTCATATTTTAAATATAGCAAATCAACAGGAAAAAATATTATTTACCTGAAATTAATATATTATCGAACAAATTACATTGAACAATCTTTTATTGATATTATTTGTAGAAATTGTTAATTTGGATTTTAATTTCGAAGATAATATATTACGCATTCATCAAAAAACACCTTTTGATAATTTAATATAATCTAAATATACGAAATTAACAGAAAAGAAAGAAAAATTGCATTCAGTTGAAATGCATTATTGAAAAAGTTTGTTAACATTATTTGTAAAAATTGTATCTAGGATATATGTTGATGAGATGAAACGGAGGAGATGAAGGATAAAAAGAAATACTCAAGAAAGCAAATAGAACAATGAAGTAGAAATCTGAAGTGAAAAAAGATTTTTTAATGAAGATTAAGGGACTATTTGAGAGATTTGTTGGTTCTTGTAATGATATGTGGAACTAAGATATGGCTAGAAAAATTGGAAATGGAAAAATTGGAAAAAATTTAATTGAAATATTTAATAAAAATTCTAGGTTTTAATTCCTGCACTAGGATATATTATACTTAAGCAAACAAGATTAAATTAGAATTAAATTAAGATTAAGACTAAATAAAAAGAAAAATAAGAATAAATGAAAGCAAAAAGTGTTTAATAAGATATACAAATCAAAATATCCCAAAATATCTCAAAAACTACAAATAACCCAGATAATCAAGGGTGCTTTCCATTTAGTCAACACAAATATCATTTTGTCCTTGTTAATCATTGAAAGCCAAGAAAGATATTTGAGAACGATACTTGTGTCGACTTGTGTCACTAAATGGAAAGCATCCCAAATGTCTTTAAAATTGCCATCATATTGCATATCAACCGTTGAAGCAACCAATTTGTAGAAACTCGAGACAAGATGCTTCGTCATTGTGGGTCTTAAATCATACTCGCGTGAATTCGATTGCAGATCGACATCAGATTGCAGCAAATTGATGGGCAACTTGTTGACATTGATTTGCTCTCCCCCCCCCCTCCCAAATTAATTGACAATAGCATGATAGTAACGAGTTGTCATCGATTTGCCATCTACGATTAACATTTTGATTGCAACATGATAGCAATATGAAAACAACTTGTCATTATATAGTATTCGTAAAACAATCTATTGACGGCAACATGATGGCAATATTTGCCAAATAATAAATGTTACATATCTCAGACAGCATCAAGTTGTCTAAAGGATAATTTAAAAATGTGTAAATTTTTATAAAAATATTTTTAATGAAAGAATACGTTTTAGTAAGAGCTTGCGAAGAGATGACTTATTGTAATCTTTTAGTCGCCTTTAAAAATTTGTTTCATATATTCTAGTTGTCTCTAATATTTTTTTAAACATTTTTTTATCGTCTTAATTAATAATTGTATTGTCAAAATAATATTTAATTTACTTTCATCTTGGAGTCTCCCATCTGGAAAGAATTTTGTTTGAATAAAATCTCATTTTGAAAACTCGTCTTCAAAAAATTATTTCACTAAAAGTGGTTGAAATGAATTCATAATATTACATCGTTATTCTATCGTGTATAATTTACTTAGAAGTAGAACTTTGTTGCATCCATCTGTTGCATACATTTTACTGATGAGCGAAAAGTATAATTCTTAAAGTATACATCTCTTTATTAAACAGTGTCGTAAATGTGTGACATTTCATATTATCAACACTTTGGCTGCGTTCCGATTTTCATTGCCAGTACTGAAAATCTATAATACACGTGACATGAACTATATATTTTCAGTACTGCAGTGAATATCAAAACACAGCCTTTGTTAGCAACGAGCTACATTTGGAAAACTTTATAGCTTAAAGCGCTATATACGCAACAACAAATGAAAATCATTATATGTTTTATTGCCGTCATATTTTCATCATGATGTTAAAGATGAAACAGCTAATCGTTCATTACTGTTATACCGTTATACTGTCATATTGTCGACAATATAACGTATCATTATTGCTGACTTTTGCTCTTAAAATTTTGTCAACTAATTGCATGTATAGCAGTCATATTGCTGCATTCGTAACGTGACCTGATGTGATTTCGATGTCAGCAAATAAATAAAAACATATGCAATGCATTAGTTTGCTCAAGATGCTATATCACGCTTGGTTAAGGAAATATGCTGGAAATATGCTAATAAGGGCACTTATTAACATATCTGAAGAAAAGGAAAAAAGGGAAGTCAAAAGCGAGATGTGGTAATAAAGAAAAAGAGAGTAGATTTTTGGAATCAGAAAATAAAAAGTCATTTAAATTATATAAAGAAAACGAGAACATTCTATTAATCATCAAAGATAAAAAATAATAAGGGAGGGTATGCGTCACGGCGGCCCGATCACGAACCAGTCGTGAAAATTCGTAATTATTATTTTTGCGAAAAATATCACCTCAACCAGGAATCGAACTTGGATTTGTTTAAAAGAAAAGATAGATGTAGCATGAGAGAAATATTCGAGAAAGGAAAATTGTGACATGATTAAAAGAAATTCACTACTACACTATGGATGTATAAGAGAAAAAGATTGATAGATAGATAAACAGATAGATAGATAGATAGAGAGATAGAGAGATAGAGAGAGAGAGAGAGAGAGAGAGAGAGGGAGAGGGAAGAATAAAAGAAATATTGTGAATTCATATAAGTCCATTTCTTTGGTCATATAAGTCCAATTCTATAAGTCCAGTTCTTGACTATTGTCCGAACATTATAAATAAATAATAATATTTGTAAGAATTATTATAATTTAAACTTTAATTTTAAACAGATAATATATATCGTAAAAATATCTTTTAAAAAAAGAAAGTTGTACTCAGTTGAAGTCAATACATTATTGTCAAAATCTCTTAACATTAAAAGAATTGTTATAATTTAAATATCAATTTCGTTAAATATTAAATAGTATATCGCGCATGTATTTATTTTTGATAATTAGATATAAATGGATGAAATTAATTAAAAAAAAGAAAATTTTATTCTTTTGAAAATGATGGATAATCCGTGAAGCATCGGCAGTTTAAAATCGTGACTCACTGCAGTGTTCTTCATCACTGTTGTCACCACAATCGTCCCAGTGATTGCACTTTGCACTCTGCTCGACGCAACGTTGCGTGGTATTACACCTGAATTGATCCAATCGACAGGCTGGTTTCATGTTATTTTCACATCTCTCCTCGTCTCTACCGTTCCGACAATCTAGATAACCATCGCACTTCTTTTCTTTGGGTATGCAAAGTTCCGGTGTAGTTCCAACGCATCTGAAGTCATCTGGCTGGCACTTCCTGTAGGCTGTAACACATCGGATTCTATTTTTTTACTCGGTCATTTCTTATCATTTCTTTATTTTTGTAAACTTTTTTTTTACAGCATATTATGTAATAAAATTAATATAAATAATAATACAAATAATAAAATGAATATTGTTTTCATCTTTCAAGATATTTAGCTTTAAAAAAATTCTTATGTATTGTTGCAAATAAAAACTACAAAGTGTGAAATGTACATATTATGTATGCTTTTTGTAATATATTTGAGAAAATAATTTCCAATAGTGCGTTTGTAAACATGAAATGTTTACAAAGTGGAGTGACACACACATCGTTTTTATATAATGTGTCAAAAAGCAATTTGAAATTAATCACACTTTCAGGTTCAAACCGTCTCGTGTAATAATTCGTATTAGTCACACAATGTACGACTATATCTTAACAATCATTTGATATAACACGTCCACATTATAGATAAACACGCAGAGAGAAACCGATATAGTAATCCAGAACGTGATTTTTCTTACTTTGGTCCATACAAATCCAGATAAAGTGAGTAATAAAGAAGAAGTGAGTAATAAAGAAGAAGCCAGGCAAAGAATCATGTGAATTTTTAAAATCATGATCAATTAAGTTTTAGCTGTTGAATATCTCAGTAAGATTATTTTTATTCTTTGTAAAAAAAATTAGAATTTAACATCTTATGCATAAAATTATAATAATATACATGTCCTGAATATAAATCATATATATGTTTAACGATTATATAAATCATATATGTTTAACGATTTTTCATTCTTGAAAATATTTTAATTTCTATTGATAATCAAACGATTAAAAAATATCTATCAAAAATTTAAATGAGATATAATGATTTAAGGAATCAATGAATTATAAATAATATAAACATTTTTATAAATGTAAATTTTACAAATTTAACGATTCCTCACTCTTAAAAATATTCTAATCGATATTGCCTAGAGAATATTATGACGTCTTAAAGATGTCTAAAAGACGTCTTAAATATTATAAGACGTCTTATTAAATTATAAAAAAAGACGTCTTTAAGACGTTTTTAAGGCGGTTCTTATGACTTGATTTATGATGTCTTTGAGATGTCTTTAAGACAAAGAGATGTCCAAAAGATATATTTATGATGTCTTTTGGTAAAGAGACGTCTTAAAGACGTCTCTTATAAGACATCTTTTAGACATGCGTGCTGTTTGGGTGTCAACTAGAAAATAGAAAAATATCTATCAAGAAATAAAAAATAAGATTTTACGATAATTCTTAAAATCAGATAATAATAAATAATATAAATTTTTTCAGTAGGAAGGTCAAATAAGTAAAAAGAAAATATTGTCACATTAGGATGTTTACAAATCTTAGTTTTCATTTATACGGTTCCAATAATCACAATGTCGTTGATTTAACAATATGTAGTGCGAGTTATTGTGATAGCGCAATAATTTAATGAAGAAGAAAGTGTGAAAAATCTGCCTAACTGCTGCACGGCTACCAGTTAGCTATGCTCTTATGCGAGTGGCCTTGTCACTGACATAGGCTGTTAACTAGAACACACTCATACTGTGTTATACTGTGTTATACTGTTTCACTATAAGATCTTTGTTGGAACGTAAAACTCTATACATAATTTCAAAGAATATCATTAGAGTACCTTTTTTTTAATTGACATATATCACAAATATTTTTAATCATTTTCATTTTTTTCGTGAAACGATACGTTATTTATTTACGCTTCTAATATAAGCAAGATTTACTTGAAAACAAACCTACAAACTTTATACCAAAAGGTAAAATATGCAATACATTATTTTACAGTTATTGATTTAGAAATGACCTATGATTGAGAAATGATGATTACTACATGTTAAACAAAATTTCTTGAAAAGTTGATAACACTGACATATTTTACATGCTCGTACTTAGCTTTTACAATATCAAGTAGTGTAAGAGCTAAGTGTAAGAGCCATGGCACATAAAAAAACTTAAGCAGTCAAACAAATCAACCAATCACAGTCGAGAAGTCTTACTGCTTAAGTTTTTTTATGTACTAGAGTCCTAAGTTTTTTTTATGTTAGAATCCTTAAGCAGTAAGAAAATCAACGTTATGGATTTGCTATTGCTTATGTTACTGCCTTACGTTCTCAACTGTGATTGGCTGATTCGCTTATTTCTTCAATTTAATTGCTTAAATTTTTTTATGTGCCACGGCACATAACGGCCCTTACACTGGTTGCGTTTCGATATTCACTGCAAGTACTGAAAATCTATAATATACGTGATCTGAACTATATATTTTCAGTACTGACAGTAAATATTGGAACGTAGCCACTGTGGGCAGATATGGAACACAGTCATACACTGTGTTACACAATATTGACTTGTAATTGAAATACTATTTAGCTTTTTTATTTCACCGTCAGAGTACAGGACAGTCATTTAACGAATTTTTTTAGCCGTACTAACTCCCATAAGATCATCGATCATTAATAACTTTGTATATTGTCGGTGGTATAGTAATTGCAATGTTTGCATGTATTTCTGTATTAGAAAATATATAATCATTAAAATTATGTTAATATTTAATCGCATATAACGAAATATAATATTTATATTAATATTACATATATAAATATTATATTTTATTATGCAATTATAAACATGTTGATATTTTAAGAATATACAATACATAAGTGTATCGATTGATTAATCGCATAATGCGCAAATGCTGCTTTTAAAGCAAAGTTGCATTTGCGCATAATGCGATTATTAATCGATGAATTAAAAAACTCGTTTAAACTTCGATGGAAAATGATATCTGCTCCAGTGATACTTGGTATCCATAAAGTGACACAAAACAACACATATAACATTTTAGCTGTGTATGATTGTGTCGACTCGTGTCATAGTTGGAAAGCACCGGGTTATACACTGTATTACACAGTATTACACAGTATCGCTTGCGCACATTGCTGAAAAACACCCTATGTCATCTATATATCTTGCTGAGGAAATCCATAACAGGGTGCAGTATAACATCGTGTTCAACACGGAACGTTCCAACAATAACACAATGGGGCTAGAACCCAAGTAAAACAAAAAATCATATAAAAGTCAAGATGACATGAAAATGATAACAAAAATTCATTTTTTGATCATGATGAAGAATTGATGAAATTATGATTGTGAAACTTAGTATATTATTTTAAATATCCATATATATTTTATATATTGTATGTGTATATCTGCACATAATAATGTTTTATGTATACACTATGTGTATATTTTATAATTGTTCAATTTATAATTGTTATATTTCATAATTATATTATAAATATATTATTAATTATTGATATAAATTTTTTCAGTTAATCAAAACCTCACTTGAATATATATCTATTTTACATACAACGATAAATTATTAGAAGAATAAAATAAATCTATAGTCTCTTTTCTGATACTAGAATATTTTTTATACGCTATAAAATGCAATAGTTTAGTAATTATATATTATTGCATATTATTGCATTATTGAAATATTTAAATATTATTGTATATTATTGCATTATTGAAATATTTAAAATAATATGTTAAGTTCCACAATCATAATTTCATCAATTCTTCATCATGATCGAAAAATGAGTTTTTATCATCATTTTGATGTCATTTTGATTTTTATATGATTTCTCGTTCTACTTGGGGAGCGCAACCGCTCACTAAGCAGTTAGATAGTGGCTATTCGTGAGTGCTCAAAAAGTGATCTTTCACTGGATACAGACTCACATGTATTTACATCATCCATTATGGCGTTGTCTATTATCTGATTTATAAAAAAGTCGCCAAGTGTACGCGCAGTGTGTATGTGAAAACTCAAGTATATATCTTTGCACCAAATATTATATTATAAAATTACATCATCTTACTGATGTTCAAATAATATATAATACTCATCTGTAATAATATGTATTATTTGTATAAAAGATTTGATCAAAAAGTGGCGCCAAGTTATAGTTATAGTTACGTTATCTCGAAAGTTCAATATACAACTGTTTTTAAAAAATAAAACCTGTGTGATACGTATCTTTATATATATACTACTCACTTCTAATAACATGTATCATTTATATAAAAGATTTGATATTAAAAAAGTAGCGCCAAGTTGTTACAGTTACATTTGAAAAGTTCAATCTTTTTAAAAAAATAAGAATAACATTCGACACATATCTTTACATCAAGAATTTTCAAAATCAGTTGAAAAAGAAATCAGTATATTGACAAGGATACTAATTAAATTCTCCTTACTTAAAAAAAACTGTCTATTGAATAATTAAATAAATAAAACAATTAAATAAATAATTTTGTTAATAATTGTATTAAATATGGGAAATATTTTTCTTATTTATATATTATAGTTAATTAAGAAAGTTAGTAATTAATAATATTATTTTATTATTTATTCATTAAAAATTACTTAAAAATGACGATATATTTATGACGACAATATTTCGTAACAAATGTTACGTTTATTTTATGTCATTATTTAGTACACCGATGTCGAAATGATGAAAAATGACCTTAAATTATCGTCATAATGACATTATCTTGCTACTTGGGAAAATGGATTCTGGTGGATTCAGATGGATTCAAAAATAAAAATATGAATCCATTCCTTATGCCTGTAATTATATACAAAATATTATATACTCGTAGACTCGAGTGGATAATAAAAGTAAATGACTAATCCACAATTACGAATTGAAACGGATTGGAAGCAAGTTTTATTTTGATGTTCATTAGATGCAATACAAAAAGCAAATGGATAATCTGTATTTACGGATTCAAATGGATTGATCGCATGTTTCATTTCTATGTACATTGGATGAGATACAAAAAATAAATAGTCAATCTATAATTAGTGATTCAAATGAACTACGGATAGAAAATATTGGGTTGTCGGAAAAGTCATGACGCATTTTTGTAACAGATGGCGCTAGTTTATTTTTGGAAATACTAGAGTCATTCGTATCTATGTTATTGCTCATTTGATAGCTGACAGTTCTAGCTTCAGTCTAAAAAAAAAAAAAAAAATTTGAGCAATTTGATTGAGTTTTGGAGATGTTACAACAAGTGAAAATGAAAGACCAAACTATTTTCGCCATATATTACTGTTTTACTTCTATAAAGGAAAGAACGCGCGTCAAGCTTGTAAAAAGTTGTGTAAAGTTTACGATGACAATGCTCTACAAAAACGTCAGTGCCAACGAAATAGTTCACGAAATTCCTGCTGGTGCTGATGATTTTGATCTCAACGACACTCTTTGGTCAGGGAGGCCGATGGCCTTCGGTCACCAAGGTTGATGATGACAAAATGAAGGCATTCAACGAGTCAAACCCACGTTACACGACACGAGAGATTGCAAACACATTGAACATCCATCATTCAAGCGTTTATGACCACCTGAAGAAGCTGGAATACGTAAGCAAGATTCCTCATGAACTCAAAGAAGTTCATTTGACGGCGCGTATAAACATCTGCGATATGCTCATTAAACGTGAGGAAAACGATCCTTTTTTGAAGCTTTTTTGATAACTGGTAACTGATAACTGGTGATGAGAAGTGGATTGTTTACAACAATGTGATGCGCAAACGGTCTTGGTCCCGACGTGATGATTCGCCTCAAACGACATCAAAAGCAAACATTCATCAGAGGAAGGTTATGCTCTCAGTGTGATGGGATTTTAAAGGTGTCGTGTTTTTCGAGCTCCTACTAAGAAACCAAACAATCAATTCGAATGTGTACTGTCGACATTGGATAGTTTGAACGAATCCATCATCCAGAAATGTCCAGAGCTCGTTAATCTAGAGCTGGTAAAGGAGTTGTGTTCCATCACGACAACGCGAGATCACACACAAATTTGACCACCCGTCAAAAATTATTAGAGCTTAGATGGGATATGTTGCCACACCCATCATACTCGCCTGGCCTTGCGCCGTCAGACTTCCACTTGTTTCGCTCTCTTCAAAACTCCTTGCATGGTATAACGTTTAATTCAGATGAGGTTGTAAATCAGCACCTTGTTCAGTTTTTTGCCGATAAAGATAGGTCCTTCTATGAACGAGAAATTATGAAACTCACTGAAAGATTACAAAAGGTTATTGAACAAAACGGACAATATATCATTGATTGATCTTTGTTCTTTATATAAATAAATGACCTTTGAAAAACATAGAAAAAAATACGTCATAACTTTTCCGACAACCCAACAGACAACCCCACATTCAAAAAAGCTAAAAACTTCGACTTCGACTTCAATGAATAATTTTCAATATTTTCCAATTATTTCTCGGTTAGTTGCCGATATGTTATGCCAGCAAATTGGCGGGCAGAAACCGAGCAAAGTTTGTTGATATATTATGCGAACAGATTAGCGGCAAAAATCGAGCAGAACTTGCTGACAAAAAAGAAGAGCTTAAAGAACAAGCATATTTTACAGATTTTCGTTAACTTCTTTATTGAACAATTATGTTTTGCATACATAAAAATACATAAATAATAAATGCATGTTTAAATTTTGATTATGATTTCGCTTATATAGAAAGTTTGATAAATTTTGCATGCGAGAAACAGACGCACTCTAACGGTAGTTTTCCAATTATTGTGTTTAAATAAGTGCATAATGACAGGCTCTGCTCGGTTTTTGCTGCCAATCTATTGGCATAGCATGCTTGTCAGCAAGCTTTATCATATTTTTGAGGGGAGTTTGCTCACATCAGATATTACAGACTCTGTGTGCAATTTGTTGCTTTTTTGCCATCAAATATTGGTAGCAGATTCTGCTCAAAATTTGTTTCTGCAGGTTTTGCTATCGGAGTAATTAAAAAATTAAAAGTAATAAAATTAATAAAAATTGAGAATTAAAAATTAAAAGTAATAAAATTGAGAAGTAAAAATTAAGTAATAAAATTGAGAAGTTAATAACTTTTAATACTTTTAATTTAATTATTTCAAATGAATTAATTTTTAACTTTAACTAGTATTTTAAAACGTAAACTTTAACTTATTAACTTTCTTCCAATGTTAAAAATTTATTTATTAAAATTAAAAATTATAAAAGAAAAAATTTAATCCTACTAAAAACAATATTTCTTTGTTATTTTAGATAAACTTAACTTACAAATAAAATGATAAATTTATTTGATGATACATATTGTAATTGTTTTGTTATTTTGTTACATTCAATTTAATTTAAAAAATTATAATATTTTAATTTATTATGAATAATGCTTTTTAAAATTAACTTTTAATTTAACTTAATTTAATTTTAATGCAACGTTTAACTGAATTAGTTTTTTATTCATGTAACTTTTAATATAATTAAATTAAATTAAATAAATAATAATTAAATTAAATTTTATAAGCCATTAACTTTAATTTAAATTAGTTTTAAAAAAGTATTTATTAATTCACTCAACCTTTTTAATAATATTATGTATAATTGATATAGAAGCTTGATTATTAATGCGACGCGACCAATATATGTATAACACTATTAAACTGAAACTCATAGTGTAAAAAGAAAACTGATCCATTGCGCATAATGGCGGAGATCTGTGATCTCGATCAATCAGAAGTTGAGCTCATTTGTAGCGCGAACTATTGAACATATTCAGACAAGAAATAAGAAGAATGAAGCAGTTTAGTAATTTTTAATACAAATTTATTATAAATAATATAATAATAAACTGATAATGACAAAATGATAAATATAAATATGTAACATATAAATGATAAATATAAATATGAAACATATAAACTTTTCATAATAAAAAAAAAATTTATATGTTTTCTTTGTTGCACACATGTTTTATTTTATCTTTTCTTTTTTTTTTGTATAGTTTTGTTTCTTTACAAAATTATTAATATAGCGCAGACGTATATATTATGTACGTGTCCGCACCAAGCAAACGATTACAGTCACAGAAAGAGAAAAAAAATAAATAAAAAATAAATTAATTAATTAACGAATTGTTATTGTTTTGATAGAACACGAGGCACGATTAACACTCTGTTGGCCATATTAAATTTCTGCCAATCTGAACAAAACTTGATTGGCTGACACTATGTATCCCCCGGAATGGATCACCTTCCTTCTTACACCATGCTGAAATCTATTGCAAAAACCGTCAATCCTAAAAGATTCATAAGTCTATTATTGATACGCTAAATACTCGTAAAAATAAGAATGGAAGACTATAATAAACTGATATTATACTATGAAACTAAACTGCGTTCGAACAAGTACTTTACACGGTGTAATACAGCGTGTCCTAGCTGAAAAACAGACATAGTTATCAAGTAATGTCTTTTGATATAATATGTTCGCAATAATTAATATTTCTTTAAGCGATACAGTTGATATCTTTGTAGTCACTTATTAATAACTGTTTTTTATTTATTATTCGTGAGAGAGAGAGAGAGAGAGAGAGAGAGAGAGAGAGAGAGGGGATATATTAAATTATTAATTATATGCAAAATATTGCAATTTGAAGAATCTTATTTCGTGTTTTAAAACACCGATAAATTAATTTTCAATTGGTACAGACTGACTGATATATTTTGATTAACCGAGCGAAAAAATTACACATAAATCAGCACATTCGGCAAAGAATGATTTTGAACAAGAACGGACGTGACATACGCTTGAAAAACGTCGACCGTCGTTTCGTGTCTTAAATAAATAGTTAAGCATATAATATAAAAGTTATATTTGGTAAAATTATAATGTTTCTATATCAGACTTAATATGATAAAAGAAAAATTGACAAGAATGATTGCAATTTGTACTTACTACAGCCATCTTCGTCAGTGCCATCAACGCAATCGACAGTCATATCACATCGTTGATGCGGTGGAATACAGTATGTTTTGTTGAAACTATATTGACCACACGTAATCTGGCCAATCTCACAATCGGGCGGTGCTGAAATTAAAAAGTTAGTAAATTAATAGCTTGTAATAAGGGTAATGAGACAAGCGGGTAATAAAACAACGCTATATTGATCTATTATGCAATCTATTGACTCTAAAGGATATTCTTATTAAAATTTCTCACAAAATTTAGTCGAAAAAAATGTTTTTAGTACATTTTTACATTAATGATATAATTATTAATGGTATAATTTTGATAACATTAATGTAACAAGTTTTCGATCGGAATAAGATAAAAATATTCAGATCAATTTAAATTTTCAGTGAAGAATTAAAATTGGACAAACAGCGAACGAGATTTGATCTTTACACGCAATGATCATATTAATCGAGATAGTTTGTCAAAGATTTTCGACTTTTGAATTATTTAAATGCATATAAAATATTTTCAGATCTAAACTGTCTTTATCAGTTTTTATTGGGAGCGTGATCAAAAGCTCAATGTACTTGGCAGTCCTGCGATGTAAAGCAGGAAATTCCTCCTCTTTAAATATTTATCAAACATTTTATCATCTACTTTTGTTCTCAGTAAACTTAGTACAAAGAGGAATTCATAGCTGCCGCGGTGAATTTTTGAAAAGATCCTAACACGGAGATCCTGCACAATGTATGTAGAGGATCATTCGTGTAATGCAGATTGCTATAATTGCGCGCAAATATAATCGATCGATCGTCGATTTGCCGAATGATTGAGGGAAGCTCCCTCCATTTAATGCCGGATGATCCAACAATCACACTGCTGCACCACTTCAGTTCTATTTTCCCCAAATAAGATACATAAGATACAAGTCATCGATAAAATTCTTTCTTTTAAATAAAATCTCGTGAATTAATTTACTGCGTTTATTCTATGCAAAAGTTTAAAGAAGACTCAATATTGGGCAAATATTTTTTTAATAATTCTAAATATATACTATATGTGTATATATATATATATATATATATATATATATATATATATATATATTTAGAATTGGCTGTCAATATTGAACCAACATCATACAATACGGTAACACTGTTCTGTATTAATGGAAGTTAATACAATTATTAAATAGTTTAAAATAGAATAATATAAATTTGATTCTTATCAAACAATGGGATTATCTGATGCTTGACTATTGGTATTAAATGTTTAGTCGGTTTAATAATGTCGACAATTTCTATGCGGGTGCTTTCAATGGTTCTAATAAAAATCTATTTAATCAATTTGAGATGCTAGAATAAACTGACATCAAAATTTTATTGAGATTTGTAATCACAAATCTTTGTAAAAAAAATAATTAACGAGCAAAAAAAAAGGAATAAATAATAAGAGAAATAAAGAGAAAGTTCTCGAATGTGGAATCGATTCTATGCAAAACAAGATATAATTATGCCAGTAGGTCCGTTTTATCGAATGACAATGCGACAAATGACAATACTTTTGCAGATTTTTTTGAAAAAGAGTCATAGTCTTGATCCGGTTTTGCATTGTCATCTACATAACAAACGGCCGTCGTTTCGGTGACCGGATCTAAGCAAATAGCAAATCCTAAAGTTTATGTCAGACTATGAATTGATTGAAAATTACAAACTGCTGATTAGACTTTCATTCAGAATAAAAAAAATTAAAAATAAGATCTAATTGGTTAAATTGAATTTTCAATTCGTAATTTGGTACAAAGAGGAGCAAAGGGAGCAAGCATTGTTGCGCATTCGGAGAGAATAAAATGCGATTTGAATTTATCTATCATTAGCTTAAAAAGGAAGTAATTAATGCAATTAATATAATTTTTCTATAAATTGAGAGCTTATTGAATTTCTTACACTCATAATAGAGCGCGTATGTGTATATAGAAAATTACAGTCCATTGTTTTAAAGTTAACATTTGACACAACTGAGGGTGCATTCCGATATTTACTGCCAGTGCTAAGAACATGACATCATAAAGCAGGTGCTGGTGATGCGTTCTATAATTATTTTCATTGCTTTTTCTAGTCTATAACGGAACGACATTCGCGGCACTGCTAAGACTACTTACAAGCGAAGTATCGGAAGTGTCCCCCCCCCAAATTTAATGCTTCGAGTATGTTAAAATATGGACAAAAATAAGAGACACATATTTTTTTTATCTGCGTTTTCGAATGTTAAGGAGGTGAAATCACTCCTTGAAAAAAATCAATTTTTTTTCCTAAGTAAATATCGTCCCGCTCCCCCAATTTCAAAAAATTTTTAAATTTTTATAAGGACATGAATTCAAGAGCATTTTATGCTGAATACAACGGTATATAATAAAGTTATTTTCCGAAATCGCATTTTTGGGAAATGAGCGAGAAATACTTCTATATACGTGCTCTATATGCATTCATACTGCACTATATGTATTCATACTGCATTGGATGCGCGCGACAACGTTAAAGGTGAATATGATGCAGTTCGTCAGTACTATATCAGTGCAATAATTATTGAAATAAGAACTTTTTTATAATAATAATAATGAGAATAGTAATAATAGTAATAATGATAGCAGGTTTTGTTAAACGGAAGTCAAATATTTTTGATGAGGTATTAGAAAACGTACGGAGCACTTTGGATATTTAGAAACAAGTTACAAATAAAGAAATGATTATAAAATATGACTTATTTAATTTTATAAAATATGACTTATTTAATTTTGATCGTACGGCAGCTTTCGCAATGCTTACAGTAGCTATTACAATGTTATGAATATATTTTATTGATCAACATTTATGTTTCGTGTCAAATGTTTTATTATCGCAACGCTACAATCGCAAGAAATATATTTGCTAAGGCAGCTTTATTTGCATATATTATTTACATGAGCATTGTTTGCACGAACATTAGTATAAAAGAATGCAAATCGCAGCAAATTCACAGTTTTATAATTAATTTCATTCTCTAAAGTATTATCAATTGATACAAGTGAGAAATATGAGCTTAATAAATGAATATGTACTTAAAAAAAAAGTTATGGAAGTTTTTATTGCTATTTATACTTTCGTACATTTTTTTATTTTATAAACTCTTTAAGTTGAAATTATAATTATTTATTTTAATTAATTTAAGAATTTTTTAATCAATAATTTATTAATTTTGATAATATTTTTTAAAGATTTTTAGACATAGTAATACATGATCTTTATATTATACAAGATTATTCATTCTTTTTGTTCAACAAATTTTTTGTAAAATAATCAGTTATTACAAAAATACATTAAATTCATTATAAATTAGCTATTTAAATAAATAATTATTTAAATAATTAACATAAAATGGAAGAGGAAGAATTATTGGATTTTCAAATCGCATTTGATATACCAGATGCAGGAAAAATAGAACTCACGAAGAAAATTACGCATACAATGTAAAAAAATGTTATGCAACGTCGATAATATCTCGATAAAATATATAGAAATATAAAGAAAAACAGTTGAATTTTGAAGAAGTAGTAAGACAAATTCAAAAAGAATTGAAGGAATGAAAGAAAGGTTTCGACATTTTTTTATTAAAATTTCACTTGATGCTTATGTAAACAATGTATGCAAATAAAATTACATCTTCATAAATCTATTTCTTGCGTAGAGTTGCGATAAGATATTATGATATATAAATGTTAATCATAAAATATAATATTCATAACATTGCAATAGCTACCGTAAACACTAGAATAGCTGTCGTATGACTAAAATTAAATGAACGATTTTTATAAAAATAATCATTTCTTTATTTGTAACTTGTTTTTAATTGTCCACGGTACTGCATACATTCTTTGATATATCATCAAAAATATTTGAATATTGTTTAATAAATCCAGTATTATTATTAAAATTATGATTATGCTTATGATTATTAATAAAAGAAAAGAGAGGCCAATGAACAAGCGAAAATGAAATGACGTGACAAAGACAAATTCGAGTAAACAATATTTATTGTAAAAACAATAATTAGCAGTGTCACCTTCAATATAAATTTGATATTGTACGTCTTGGCTTCACCGAGCTTTCTTCAGCAATTCTTCAGCAAAAATGATAAAAAACGAAGGGAAATTTTAAATGCATAAGAACTTATGCGTCTGACTGTTAACTCTTAATTTCACTCTTATAATTATTATATTTTTCACATTTTTCATCTTTTATCTATTTACGCTTTAATGCTAAATGTGTGTTTTATAATTTCATCGAACCAGTTTTTATGCATTTTCAATTTTCCTTCGTTTTTTATCGCTTTTGTTAAGAAAAATTGCTGAAGAAGGCTCCGCAAAGCCGAAATGGACAATATCAAATTTATATTGAGAATAATTCTGCTAATTGTTATTTTTACAATAAATATTGTTTATTCGAATTTGTTTTTATCACATCACTTCGTTTTCGCTTATTCACTGGCCTTTCTTACCTCTTGTTAATTTATACGAGCTGTCTGCTACAATTTTGCTCTGATAATTATTATTATTATAACAAAAAGTATAAAACAAATTTTGAAAAGTATAAAACAAGTATTAAAAAAGTATTAAAAAGCTCTTATTTCAATAATTATTGTTGCACTGTACTGACGAATTGCGTCATATTTACCTTTAACGTTGTTCCGCGCAGCCAACGCGATATGAGACGAATACGTATGGAGCGGGTATATAGAGGTATTTCTCGTTTATTTCGCAAAAATGCGATTTCGGAAAATGACTTTATTATATACCGTTCAGCATGAAATGCTCTTAAATTCATGTCCTTATAAAAATTTAAAAATTTTTGAAAATTGGGGGAGGGGATGGAGGGGCTCAAAAATGTAACATTTTTGAAAAATTCAAATACGTTGTTGTAAAGTGCATTTGCAGCCGTAAAACTTTTGTTTAAAACTTTTTTTGATATCTTTAACGATTTGGACGATATGTACCCAGGAAGAAAAAAACCGATTTTTTTCAAGGGGTGATTTCATCCCGTTAATGTTCAAGAACGCAGATAAAAAAAATGTGTCCCTTATTTCTGTCCATATTTTAACATACTCATTAAAAGCTCATTAAAATCGGGGGGATACTTCCGATATTTCCCTTGTTAGATGACTAAATGTACATACATAACTATAATAATAAATAATAATAATATTAACAACTACAATTTTAATTCAATCTATAAAATTATTTGATTCATCGAAATCAAATGATTCTACAGATAAAGAAGATGAAAATATATTATTTAATAAGAAATATTTAACATCACGCTGTAAAAATTATATAGTAGTAGATGTAGTTAGATGTAGTTAATTCTTTAACAGACAGTGATTTTAAAAAAATTTTCGATAAATAAATTATATATAAATTTAATATTTAATATATACAGAATACGTATATTATACATAAAATGAGACATTCTCAAAAGTTACTTTTTGCATAACCGCCATCTTTCTATTCTGCAAATGCCTTATCTCGTCAGCCGCAGTAACGAAAACAGAAAGTGACGACATGATCTATGACGTTACATGCTTTCATAAACTCGTCAAAAGTTTACTGTATTTACTGTAGTATATTTTTGAACGATACTCACAGCCACTACTGGCAGTGAATATCGGAATGCATCTGAATAGCAGAAGTACAAAATGATGAAAAAAAATCACAGAACCAAACATTATCTCTTTCAACGCTACAATAACATCAAGAAAGAAAATCTTTTTAAAGATCTTCTTTCTTAAAAAGTTTTTTTAAAACTCAAAGATTTTATTTTTATTTTTATATTTTTATTTATTGATTTTCAAATAAATATTTTAAACGTCAAGATTTGCATTTTTTTGTTAATCACTAACTGGTTCTTTCTTTCCGCTTTAAAATGTTGAAAAAATATTAATTGTTCTTGCGCACATGGAAAAATAACACAAATTGAATTGCACTTCCTGTAATGTAAATCCAACAATAAGAAAAGAATCACAAAAGCGATCATATAATCAGTCGCATGGAAAAAAAATATTGGACAAAGAGATTAAGCATTTCCGAGAGGAAGCCTCGGATTTTCGTTGAATACTTCCGGCATGAGATTTATTGTAAACCGTATATAGTTTCTATCAATTCCATTTTGTTCATAAACAGAAAAAATGTATCAAAAATCGACCATTCCAAAAAACCACAGTCATAATTACGTTAAGCGTTTTCGGACATATCGATTAATACAATTCCGGACAATCCCAGAAAATTCAATATGTCTTATAAAATTTTAATTTAATAGACTTTATCTTATTTTTATCTTGATATCAACTTAAAATTAAGGATTCATTTTTTAATCTTTTTCTCAGTATTTTATGGTATCATAACTATGGCATTGTTATAGTATACAAAGGTGACTTTGTGCACGTATGTTCTGGGGAGGGGAGGTCCTTAAAGTCATAAATCTACCTGCCAACCAAGAGCACTGAATGAAAACGATATATCTCTATTCTGAAAATTCTTTCATTTGAGTTGTAATGAGGCTAACGGATACGGGTTATATACGCATCCCTTTATTATTATTTAACTTCATTATTAATTATTCATCAAAACAAATAGAAGATATTTTCTCGATTTAAATTCACGTATGAAGACATGCTCCATCAAAGTTTCATTAAAATTCTAATTGTTTTATCAAAGTATATACATTATTGTCATAGAAAGCTAATGCAACAATAAAATTAAACGTACACTAATGATAATGAAGAAAGACTTTTTATACATATATCATGATAGAAAGCTTCAGTTTCTTTTATATATATAAAGAAATTTTCCTATTATAAATAAAATGTATCATAAAATGACAATTTATATATATAAAACAATTTTCTTAATTTCAAACTTATAAATTATGGACTTAATGTAAATTATCATATTTTTCAAAAAGCGCTTTTTAAAAATAATTATATAAATAATGTTAATAATATTGCATACAATAATCATAAGTAGCGATTTTTAGATCAATCAATTAATTGAAAAGATGTTTAAAAAGCTATAATTTTTTTAACGATATCTTTTCATGCAGAACATATGATCAAAAGTTCAAATTTCATAACTTTGATTACGTGACTTATTTTAACGCTAAAAATGAGCGTCAACATGCATTAGTTTCATTTTCAGAATTGTGTATGTATTTTTTAATCGAGATTGTAATTAATCATTTTGTATTGTAAAAATAATAGTATGTGGGTGAAATTACTGAATATTTTATATTAAAAAATACCCCGCATAATCAATCATACTGTGAGACACGATGACATGCTTGTGACTAACTTGTGCCTAAGTTTAATTATTTTTTAAAGTTAATAAAACTCGGACAGAATGCTTACGACACGATTGCATTTCATCGCTGTTGTCGTCGCAGTCCCCACGGTAATCACACACTAGGATCGACTGTATACATTTGCCATCGTTGCACCTGAACATGTTATTCCCGCAACCATCGCCTGTAACAGAAAACATAGAACATGAAAGGATTGGCCGAGAAGCAATATTGCTGCCGTGATAGGTGAAAGGTTCAATGCCTGCCGCCGGGAAACTGCTGTTTCTAGGTGTAACCATTATAGAAGGTAGGATTCTTCTCGATCTTTCTTTTTTTTATTTTGAGCGAATCTCCTCATCCGATGAACTTTCGCGTGACGATCATTTCATCACTTTGCCCGCGGTGTCTCTGAGATATTGAAGCACAATTGAAGACAATTACGCCGCAAGAAACTTTCCAGACTTCAGGAATTTCAGATGTCGTTACATATTAGCATAGAATATGCGTAAAATGAATTATCAAGGATCAATTATTAGCATGTCGAAGAACAATTATTTATTATTTTTAATTTGACTGCCATGTTTTACTGTCAACTTTCTTACAATAATTGTATTCAGAAAACTGTATTTAAATAACTGTTTCTTCTTCGCTTAACTATGTCGAATTAATCTCTTCACAGTATATATAGCAAAAGATATGAAAAAAGATATGCTACCAGTGTGTCTGTAGTATATATGCACATCTAAAAAAAAAAACCGATTTATCCTTGTATAATTTATATGAAATTGATTTTTGAGGCCACTGAATCCAAATATAGAAAAAATATATTTTTTCAAACTTTTATCCATCATATTGGACCCATCATTTTGAATTTTGAAATTCTAATATCATATTCAGATTCAGCGACTTTGGAAACCTTAGGATAATCATTTTTATAAGAATCCAATTATTTTTCAAATTTTAATTCGCCATATTGAATTCGTCATTGTGAATTTTGGAAATTCCGATAACATATTCAGATCAAGCGACCTCAAAAGTCTTAATATTAAAATCATATCGAAATCGAAGAAATTTTTTTTTCACACAGTGGTGACACAAAAATCTCATTTCTATGACACTGCGAAAAGAATTTGTCAAAAGTAATCTTAAATCTACATTTTCAGTTTGTAATTCCATGAACTTTTTAATTTAATAGATATGGACATATTTATTTTGGATAAATTATTTATTTCGAAAGAATTACCATTTAGATGTATATTAAGACATTTAATAATGTATATAAAGACATTTAATTTAATTTGGATGTATAAAAGACATTTTATTTCTAAATAAAATAATAATATTTCAACAATCAATTTTTTGATTAGATAAAATCTCTAACAATTCAATCTTTTCTCTCCAATCAAATATAAAAATAAAAATAATAAAAAATAATAACACACAGATCATGTTGTTTAAGTATCATACGACAAGAATATAGCATGCAAAATTTAATTTATTCCTCTTAATTACCTATAAACATTTTTCATTCTTAATGAAAGACTAATCAGTTATTTTTTGCTAAAAATATGTGTATTATGAATAATTATTAAAAAGTTTGTATCATAAAAAGTTTATATTAATATTAATTAATAAGGTTCAACATAATAATACTATGATGATAATGAAATCAATTGGGAGATGTGTCAATTAACAGCATTTTGATTATATTTTTTTTTGCTTTGTTTAAAATAATCAAAAGACAAAAATATTCAAAATATTATTCCAGTGATGCTAAATTAGTGAATAAAAATTAAGATTACGGACATCCGTCTTCATAATTACGGCATATTCCATCCTTTGTTATATAACTACAGAAAATAAATCTAAATTAAATGATTACGCAAGTTGTAAGAGCAAAATTCTTTTCAAAATCGTATTTATAAAATATTTAACGTAAAATCAAATGTTGTATTTTTCTGCAAATATTCAAATAATTTCTTGAAAAAGCAAAAATACACGAAAAATTCATATGCGTATTCAAACAGGCATATAAAGATGTTTTGAAATTTATGTTTTGAAATTTGTTGCGTAGCATCCGTGAGACGGGATAAGAAAACGAACTATAATAAAGAACCGTCTTGTATCTCATGATCTCCAGATTTTTTTTATCTCCAGATGATTTTTGTTCATTGATGGAAGAAATATCGCGATTTATGTACAATGACGCGAGATTTTTCATAAGCATCGTTATGCAAATACATATTGATATTCGAATATGGCTGTTTTTATAACGAGATTAAACGATGATGTAATTTAAATTATTAACAATAATATTAATTATGAATTATTATAAATTTTATATGAATTATTAATAATGATAATAATAAACCTAGCTTCCATTGAGATGTCAACTTTACAAAGAAACCCGAATAATTTACGGTAATTTACATTTTTTTAAGATTACAACTTTTTGCCGATGCATTTTTGTTGCTATTTTCCAAACAATAATCAAAATACAAGATAATTATTATATACTATAATAAGAAACTCTAATTTCGAAACATTGAAGTTGAATTAACTATAACTCGAAGTAATAAACTTAAATTAGTTATAACTTTAACAAAATTTTTAAAATAACTTTAACTAATATGAAGTTGACATTTCATATTACGTAAAGAAAAGTGAAATAATGTAAGATAATTACAATAATCTCATAACTGCAATAATGTAATAACGATAAAAATTCAAATAATTAAGATGAATCAATAATTATGATACTATGAAAATATTGATAATATTTTCTGTTTTCAGATTGGATCCTAAAAAATCTACAGTTATTATCTGAATTTCTGCTCATTATAACTTTCTGAATAAAGAAAAATAATCTTTAATTGTCCTATTCGAGTTAATGAGCTTTCTTTCATTATATTTATGCGTTTATTTCCAAGTATATTTCCAAGTATTTTGAAAGAAAAAATGATCTTCTTTAAAAGGACTTATCATACAGCAACAGCAATCGAGACTCGTTTATGGAGACTTTCTCATTACAAGAGAATCCTTGATATCATTGTCCTTGGACGAGAAAGCGATCCTACGATCACTGTGCTACAATCGGCTGACAGTATTGTGATTAATGTTTAAAAAAAATCGGTCATGCTTGGATGAAAAGTGATATATATGTAAATAGAAAATATCGTTGGATAAAATTTTTCTCTGGAATAGAATTCTTTTCAGATATTCACTAGACAAAGGCATTTACATGTGTTCTGAAACTTCTCACGACGCGGATTATCAATTTTTCAAGTTATATTTCAATTATCATTTCACTCTAATTCAGTAAAATCGATAAATCACTGAAGTTAATAAAAAAAGGTAAAAAGATTGCAATATTATTTATTTCTGAGAAATTTCAGAAAAAAAATTTTGCCTATTTCTAAAACCTTTTAGAAACTTACAATCAATTTTTAAAACGACATTCTTTAAAATTTTCTGCCTTTCTGTAAATAAACAATCAATATTCGCGATGATACATATCGCGATTGATCATTTACCATTGCAACATTTGTTCAGAAACGAACCGCAAATTACTGAATCCGCTGGAAGGAAAGTGAGGAGCGCATGAAGGAGGTAAGAGTTTAGCTGTGTAAGTAAGCCGCGTTCTGTGTATGTGGGTGCTTCATCATTGCGAGAGAAGAGACGAGACGACTAGAAAAGAGATGAAGAAAAAGAGGGAAAGAGAAGCTGTGGAGAGGTGAGGAGCGGTTGTCAATTAGGGAGAGGGAGACAAATAAGAGTAGGAGAGAAAGACGCTGATGGTACTGGAGAGGAGAGCAGAGGAGAGGAAGTGGCCCCAGCTTGGAAATGCAGTGTTCGTGCCAGGCTGTGCGGCCTGGTACGAACAGAGTACCGACAACAGTCGGGAGGGAATGTGCATTGCGGAGTAGGAATGCAAATACCGAAGACGGATAGCGATACTCGCCCGCGATATACGCGTGTTCGAGACTTTTTTTGTGATATTTTCATATTATACAGATCCGATCTTTGTGAATAGTTAGATACTACACTAAGCAGTACAGGAGAAAAACAGCATTATTCGCACAATCAATCTTAAAGTTCATATTTTTTAATTTATATTCGCTTCACTCAATATTCATACGGTATCTTATTGAAAAATAAAATGTATCAAATTTTTTAATGCGTATTGCTTGAGCAAGCTCACAAAATAGTTCTTTTATTACATTCTTTTAAATATTCTTTTCTTTATGAAGATTCATACCAAACAATATACAGATTTCTGAGAAATAAGAAATTGTTATATGAGCTTGGCTATTTATTAAAATTTATCATCGAACTATATGAAGCATTTCAAAACATTTCGATAAGAACAATTTAGGAAAATTAAAAAATAAATAAGATCTATGAATATATATATATATATATATATATATATATATATATATATATATATATATATATATATATATATATATATACACACTATATATCACCATAATTTATTACAAAGGTATATATGGAATTGTTTAGAACTGGTTATTAAAACTCGGTTTTCTTGAGGCGCGACATGGGTTATGTAAAGTCACAGATGAGAAATGACATGTAAAAAGTTTCTTGCGTCGTATAGTTTTATTTTGTACTTTTCCCTTCAGAATATTATATTTTCATATTCTTAAAACTTGTAAAAAATACTTGTAGAAAGTAAGATATCTGTCCAATAGATCACGTAAAAGTGTAAAATAATTCTTGAAATAATGGTACACCGTTCAGCCATCAGAAATCACCAGATAACTAGATCTAGTTGTTTCTAATAGTTGAGCGATGTACCATTATTTCAAGAATTATTGTACATTTTTACGTAATTTATTGGACATTTATTTTAGTTTCTTGTATTTTTTACAAATTTTAAGAATATCACAAAAGTATCATATTCTGAAGGGAAAAGTACAAAATAAAACTATACGACGCAAGAAACTTTTTACATGTTATTTCTCGCTTCTGACATCATAATTCAATATGGCTGCAGCGAGAGAGCCGAGCCTTAAAATTGTGTATGTATGTATATATATATATATATATATATATATATATATATATATTATTTTCAATTAAGAAGAAGATAGATTAAATTTATCATCATAATAATAGGTCATTGAAATAAAGGTCTTTGAAATCATTCCACTTCATTCTTTATATATTACTTGATTACACTTCATAATTACATTAGCAATAACTGACTATCAACTCCAATTAAATAATTGTTTTAATTTATAATCGTGCAACATTGTAAATCGATAAATCGATATTATTGCAGAAATATAAATGCATTATAAATGTATAACAATGTGCCCGACAAAGAAACAACCAGAAACAAGCGTGTATTCGTTGATAATTTGTCATTAATCAATCGGCATCATCTCGCTATGCTCGCTATGCTCGTCTTGCTATACTCGCAGGTGCTTTGCAACGGGCTTTAGCACTGATATAATGTATCGTTAAGTAATGTATCAAGTATGTCGACGCTTGTCCTATGACATCGGCACGCAGTGCGACGTTCACCTTCGCGCTTGCGTGAGAGGCGGATGCTTTTTCAGCAGCATTGTTCGTACCAGACGGTGCAATAGCAACATGTACCGTTGCGTCGACACATCGCGATGCAACGTTATACATAAGACAGGTCGCGTAGCGGGCCGAGAGGTCTTGCTAAGAGCGACCGGGTGTCAAGGAAAGGAAAGAGTAGTTTTGCCGAGTAGATTTGTCAATCTTAGTCTGTATCAGACAAAAAATAGTTTATATTGACCTCAAGTATCGTTCAACCGGATCGTTTAAGTCAAATATAATGCAGTTTTGCTTATCGGTCGGAGCATCGTAAGAGAAAGAGCCTCGAGGGCCTGCCCACAGAGACGAATGAGGCAAATCTAATTATTAAATCATCGCGAAAGGCAAGGTTGTATTCTCGCGTCATTATCAATGCAATTATTTATTGGGAAATTAAAGCACACGTATGTATATTTATTACGCAAAACAACCAGTTCACAGAGGCGCATTTATCGTATCATAGTAACGATTAAACAAGTGATTGGATTTTTAATGAGCTTAATCAATATCGCGAAAATTTGTTGAGTAAAAAAAATCTCTTTATTTTTGCTCTATATGCCAGATATTATAGTAAGCAAAGATATTATAGTTGAAGATCGGCGATTTCAATAATAATCATCTTTATTATATTAAGATATATGTTTATAATTTCTTATAGAAGCGTTCGCGATATTATTTTCAAATATTAAAAAAATATATATATATATATTTACAATTTTATATCTGTTTTTATATTTTCCTATATATATTATTTGTATTAACATGTTCTAATATTTTTAAATTATATAATTATATAATATTAAAATATAGTATTAAGTTTACATTAATTTATTATATTAATTATAGAGTGTATTATATAAAATATTACAAGATATACGTTTTCGCCGAAATTATTAATAAAGAGGAAATTCTTTTTGCAGTTTCTATGTTTTTTAGTGCCCTTTAATATGGACAGGCACTATTGATTCTGTCAGAAAAATGCAAAGAAACAGTATCCCATATTTTTAAATGAAATTATGTAATTTTTTATTTTGCATATAAGTATTAAGTAAGATATAGTTATCAAAAAATCTATAATTCATGTTATAAAAGAATTTATAATTTACAATACATTTTTTTATATCAAATATGCTAGAATAAAATACAAAATATAAAATATCTCGTGAATTATTAATTCCTTGATAACTTATCTTAATATTTCAGAATATATAAATGCAGAATAATTAGAAAAATTATATTATAAAAGAATCATATAATTTTATTTTAAAAAATTAGTACAATCTTTTCTTGCTACTTTTTGGATTCTGTTATTTAAAAGGCTCAAACAAACCATTAAAACTATATAAAGATTTTCCTTGTTATGTTTTAGTCTAATATAATAGTTTCGGAGAAAACATTTTGTAATATTTTATGTGACGCCTTAATATACAGAATATATACAGGGTGTCCGGCATCGGCCATATCATCTCTCGTGTGTAGGTAGAGCTGGTAAAACTGAGTAGAAAAGTCCTGTATCATTTTGCAATTTTTGCGATAATTATTGAATTATTAATTCTTAAAAATGACCGTATTAGCCTGGCCCACCGACAAATGCAAGCGAATGGTAAGATATTTCCGCCCGGCGATCATCGTTGCTAGGCACGCGAGGAATTGTTTTCTTCAATATATTAGCTATAACTATTGCCGCTTGACGTAAACAATTCCTCACGCGCCTATCTTACCGCTCGCTTGTGTTTGCTGGTGGGCTAATAAATCATTTTTAAGAATTAATAATTCGATAATTATTGCGAAAATTGCAAAATGATACAGGACTTTTCTACTCAGTTTTACCAGCTCTACTTGCATACCAGAGGTGATATAACCGATGCCGGATACTGTGTGTGTATGTGTGTGTGTGTGTGTGTGTGTGTGTGTGTGTGTGTGTGTGTCTGTGTGTGTGTGTGTGTGTCTGTCTGTGTGTGTGTGTGTGTGTGTGTGTGTGTGTGTGTGTGTGTGTGTGTGTGTGTGTGTGTGTGTGTGTGTGTGTGTGTGTGTGTGTGTGTGTGTGTGTGTGTGTGTGTGTGTGTGTGTGTGTGTGTGTGTGTGTGTGTGTGTGTGTGTGTGTGTGTGTGTGTGTACACCGAAAGATGGCAGAAGGTCATCGAACAAAGTGGGCAATACATCATTGATTAATATCAATTCTTTGTATAAAATGAGCGGTCTTGAAAATCATCGAAAAAAACGCAATGACTTTTTGAACAACCATATATATATATATATATATATATATTGGATTGTTCAAAAAGTCATTGCGTTTTTTTCGACGATTTTCAAGACCGCTCATTTTATACAAAGAATTGATTATACATGTCCACGTTGTTGATCCTGGGTAACGCTAAGAATATGTGATATATCATTTTGTTAAATATCTTCGAAAATAAGAAAAGTGTTCCTACAAAAGTTGCTACTTTTTCTACGCAAAATAATATCGACCTTCAAATAACTTGAAAATGTTTATGAAATGACAAATTAAAGATACCATCGTATGTTCCCCTTGAAACCAAATAATTTTTATCTAAACGTTTTTGTTTTATAATGCTTTGTTTTTGAGATAAAAATTCATCATGCTTTAAATGGTCCAATCTGTATATATACTACATATAGTATGTTATATGTATATATAGTATGTTATATACATGTTATATACATATATATGTGTCACACACACACACGCGCACACACACACACACACACACACACACACACACACACACACACATACATTTTATATATATAATATTTATATAATTATGATTGATTGATTTGTTAGAATTGTTATTTATATGTTATGAATATATGTTATTTTTATAATATATATATGTATATATATATATATATATATATATATATATAAATTTTTCTATAAATTATACATATAAAAATATACATATAAAATATTCATAATTGACACATACATATAAAAACATACACACACATATGCGTGCGTGCGTGAAGAAAACAATCAAATAGAAACAGAATACTAAAGTTATTGGGTTGTCAGAAAAGCCATGACGCATTTTTGTAACAAATCGCGCTAGTTCATTTTTGGAATTATTAGAGTCATTCGCATCTATGTTATTGCTATGTCATTTGACAGCTGACAGTTTTAACTTCATTCTCTAAAAAAAATTGAGCAATTTGGTTGAGTTTTGGAAATTTTATAACAAGTTGAAAATGGAAGAACAAATTGTGCATTTTCGCCATATATTACTGTTTTACTTCCGTAAAGAGAAGAAACGCGCGTCAAGCTTGTAAAAAGTTGCGTAAAATTTACGATGACAATGCTCTACAGAACGTCAGTGCCAACGATGGCACGATTCACGAAATTTCGTGCTGGTGATTTTGACCTCAACGATGCTCCTCGGTTAGGGAAGCCCACCGAGGTTGATGAAGACAAAAGGCATTGATTGAGTCAAACTCACATTACACGACACGAGAGATTGCAGAAACATTGAACATCCATCATTCAAGCGTTCACGACCACCTGAAGAAGCTGGGATACGTAAGCAAACTCAATATTTGGGTTTCTCATGAACTCAAAGAAATTCATTTGACGGCGCGTATAAATATCTGCGATATGCTCATTAAACGTGAGAAAAACGATCCTTTTTTAAAGCGATTGATAATTGGTGATGAAAAGTGGCTTGTTTACACAATGTAGTGCGCAAACGATCTTGGTCCCGATGTGATGATTCACCTCAAACGACCAAAAGCATCGACGATCAAAAGTAAACATTCATCAGAGGAAGATTATGCTTTCAGTGTGATAGGATTTTAAAAATGTCGTGTTTTTCGAGCTCCTACTAAGGAACCAAACAATCAAGTCGAATATGTACTGTCAGCAATTGGATTGGTTTGAACGAGTCCATCTAGAAACGTTCAGAGCTCGTTAATCGTAAAGGAGTTGTGTTCCATCACGACAATGCGAGACCACACACAAACCACCCGTCAAAAATTATTGGAGCTTAGATGGGATATGTTGCCACACCTACCATATTCATCTGACCTTGCGCTGTCAGACTTCCACTTGTTTCGCTCTTTTCAAAATTCCTTGCATAACATTTAATAACATTTAATTCAGATATAATATTTAATTCAGATGGCTGTAAATCAGCATCTTGTTCAGTTTTTCGCCGATAAAGATAGGTCCTTCTATGAACGAGAAATTATGAAACTCACTGAAAGATAGCAAAAGGTTATCGAACAAAACGAGCAATATATCATTAATTGATCTTTGTTCTTTATATAAATAAATGACTTTTGAAAAACAGAAAAAATACGACATGACTTTTCCGACAACCCAATAATATATTAAATACTCCTTAAAATCGAATGATAATACTAAAGAATATTTTGAAGAATGTCAATATTCTAAAAAAATCAATCATTTTTTACTTTAATCTTTATGTTCTAAAATAGTTTCTATATCATATTCAAAAATGTTGAAACTTCTTTCAGATCTCAAAGTTCCAATGGAGTGAATAACCAAATTATGTAGTTACACAAAGAACTCGTAAATTTTAATTAAAATCATATAATACGATACATATAATACATATAATACATATAATAAATACAAAAAAAAAACGATGCTTGCGTGTATGCACAGACGTAGTAAAAGTAAAAAAAACAAATGTATGACTATCAGAAAAAAAGGCAAAGACCAGAGAGGAAGCGTAACATCAATTAGGAGAGGAGGACATCTAACTATTTATAATATAAACAAATTATCCTGTCTACACTTTTCTTCAATTTGTGTAGATAAAATTTAAGAAAAATTAAACTCAGCTTTATCTTGTTAATTTTGAAAGAAAAAGCTACTTTAAATTAAACAGATCCTTAAACTTCTCAAACTTTATTATGTCTAATCTTTTGATCAAAAATCAATCTTTTGTTTGGAAAAAACATACACTACTTTAATGATGTCCTCATTATTCAAATCTCTAATGAAATTATATTTAATGTTGATATGTCCCTTTGGTACTCCTATTTACTCACAAGAAGAAGCCCAGAAATATTCATTGATTTTTTGATGCTAATTTTTTAGTGGTTTTTGAGATAAAAAAAGTTACGTATCACGGCGTTTATCAATATGCGGTTTGTTTTCGAGTTAAAAATTTTTAAAAATTCGAAAAATTGGATGACTGCTCCGGCGAATCCAGTTCGCATCTGAGGTTCGGCGCCCTTTTTTTAAATATATAATATATATTTAAATATAATATATATTTTTTTTCTAACAATTTGAATATCGATATCATAGTATACGAATTTTTGTAATTACAAATTGCTATCTTCTATTATTCTGCCTTTAAGAACCGTTCCATATTCCAAGCAATTTGGCTAATTCATAAGTGTTAACTCGTGCAAGTGTTCGGTTCATAAATCAAAGGACATAAGTTTTTATTTATTACTGTAATCGTGACATTCGCGACATTTAACTGTTCGTGTACGTCTAATTCACAGATTCGATTTTGATACGCTATTGCTACAAGATTATTATTTTTTATTATTTTTCCTTCTCCATTCTTGAAAACAATTTTGCTTCGAGTCTCAGATCTCCCCGATATTCGATTAAATTCTAATCCGGAAACGTAAAAAACTTCCCTAATCCTAGTGTCAACCTCCTTTTTGGTTACAATAGTCTTACCAGATATTTCCCCGATTTTTTTTTTGCTATGAGCAACATACCTGCTTTAACATGCAAATGCAAATTCTTATCAGTTATTTCAACGTTTCAATATTTATTAGAGAGCATTCATCATATGTCAGATGCTCCGATGCTTCAGAATCAAGAATTCATATCGCTCCTTTTCGATTATGACTGAGAATCCAACCTCACTGGAGGTGATTTGTTCATCGTAACATTTGCTTATTTCTTCTTTTTTCCATTTTCCCAGTACCTACTCTGCAGTTGCTTTGATTTTCTATTCAAATCGACGATGACTCATTATTCCACAGTTGAAATATATATTTAAATACAAATTTTTAAATACATATTTGTAATTAAATTTCGATTTAGTTCCTGTGTCACGTGTATTAGTTTTCCGATTATTATTTGTCGATGATGCAAATGCTGTAAAATGGGGCGTCTCGTTTTTTGCAGATTTTTCACTTCCTTTTCCTTTTTGTTCAGAAGGAATCCTTTGACAATGTTTCCAACGCCGTTACGACTACGTCATATTGCTGTGGCATTGTTAAAAAAAGATGGCATATAATGTCAGTCTCCATAGTTGCACCAATAGACTTAATCTCTCTAACAAGCAATTCAAATTTAAAAAAAGTGAGACGATAATAGTTCCACAAATGGTGTTAATTTTATTAGATTATTAGTAATAATCTTTTTTTTTAGAAGTAATTGACTTGCTATACCTCGACATTCGAATATCGTTTTCTATCCAGATATCAAACTCTGTCTGTTTATCTTTGACATATTCTAAGCATGAATCAGCAATTCTTTGAATAATTTGTGACTTACATTTTATGTCCCTTTTCTTTAGGTTAGATAAATGAAGTGTATGACTTTCCGCAGCCTTCTTAGTCGATGTCGTCGCTTTCGCACTGTCCAGAATTTGCGAGTTTATGTGTTCGCTCAGCCCGAGTTTTTCCAGTAATATTTCCATACGAAATTTCCAGTTACCGTAGTTTAAGCCATCAAATAGCTGCAGTGTACAATGTTTGTCTTCCTCCACCTTGATATATCACACTTTTTTCGAACCAATGAACCGATACTAAAACGTTAACGATACTAAAAATTGGTGATGTCGATTTTTGCGAGATTTGCGTCCATAAACTGTTGAAACTTCCTCAGTGAGTTTAGGATCTCAGGATTCCAATGGAATGAATAACCAGATTATGTAGTTACACAATGAACTCATAAATTCTAATTAAACTCATATAAAGTACAAAAAACAGTGCATGCGTGTACGCACAGACGTAGTAGTAGAAAAAAATGAATATATGACTATCATAAAAAAGCAAAGACTAGAGAGAAAGTGTAACATTAGAGACTCTTTAGTAAGAGTCTAACCTATAAGCTTCTGTACACCTCCTAGACTACTAACTCTTTACGTATAAACTTATACTTGCAGTATAGGCATATATATCGTAAGTTCAGAATGAAAAAGGATGTATGTGCAAGGAAAGTACCCGAAAGAATGCAATATAAACGTAATCTTTTCAGCATTTGTAATGAAAAATTGATAAAAAATTAAAAAGAAAGTCAAGAAAAAGGTAAAAATGTTGAAATTTAATATTAATGGAATATAAGCATAATATTAATGGAATATAGCAGTCATTTAGGTTTATAAATAAAAGATCTGATCTTATTCGTTTTTCTCTAGAATTATTACTTATATTTAATAATAGAAACTGAATGACAAAATATTTCTTTAATAAAAATGAGCTGTTTGAAACATGAATTAAATATAATAAAATAATAGCTAATAGCTAATAGCCAAAATAGCTAATAAATGGTTTTGTTTAGTTCTTTGATTTTTTCACTATTTTTTCCTTTTTCTTTCCTTTCCTCTCTTTTTTTTAGTAATTTCGGTTAACTTTACATTTTGATTGGTTATTTATTCTGAACTATTATTTTTCTAATTTATTAAATTTTATATCTATTATTTATTTTATAATTTCAAAATTATTTAATTATAATGTCGGTTAAGTGCATTTTTTCAACTTGTCATAGTACAAGAAGTAGGAACGAGGAAAGTTTTTTTAAGTAAGAAATATGATTTATTTTCAAGAAATAAACATTATATTTATATTGAAATCATTAACCTATATACACACATGTTGAAAAAAATATATTAATTATATATTATATTATATATTAATGAGACATTGCAATGTTTCATGTAGATGTACAGATGTTTTTTTTATATATAAGCTGTGCTTCACTGCCAGTGAATATCAGAACGCAGTCCTAATCTGTATTGGCTTTTCAACATTGATTGTAAGATGCTACAACATTGAATATGTGTGTGTGTGTGTGTGTGTGTGTGCGTGCGTGCGTGCGTGCGTGCGTGCGTGCGTGCGTGCGTGCGTGCGTGCGTGCGTGCGTGCGTGCGTGCGTGCGTGCGTGCGTGCGTGCGTGCGTGCGTGCGTGCGTGCGTGCGTGCGTGCGTGCGTGCGTGCGTGCGTGCGTGCGTGCGTGCGTGCGTGCGTGCGTGCGTGCGTGCGTGCGTGCGTGCGTGCGTGCGTGCGTGCGTGCGTGCGTGCGTGCGTGCGTGCGTGCGTGCGTGCGTGCGTGCGTGCGTGCGTGCGTGCGTGCGTGCGTGCGTGCGTGCGTGCGTGCGTGCGTGCGTGCGTGCGTGCGTGCGTGCGTGCGTGCGTGTGTGTGTGTGTATTAATAAAAATAGAAAATTTTTTTAAAATTCTAGAATTTTTAAGATTCAAAAAAATTTTTAAAGTATATAATCAAATATTGATTTCATTATATTTATTGTTCGATATTATTTACTACGAATAAAATTCTTTATCAATTTTGTTTCCAATATTTTAGTTTGTGATGATTATACATAGCGCTGTCCAACATTTACACACATTTTTTTCTATTAAAAATTATGTATAAATACAATTTTCATGTTATACATATGTTGATATGCTACATATGTTTCCGAAAAGTGGCTAGTAATGCATCATTGTTATACTAATTATATTAAGAGTATCCATAAATAAAATGTCGTCTTTTTCAGATTGAGTAAATATTATCATCTTGTTCATGAACGTGTGATTTATTATTACATAATCTATGTAATCTATACAATCTATATAATAATTAAATTTATTAACATTTAATGTACTTATTGTAAAATTTTAAAAGAATTTGAGTGTATCATGAAGAATGGAAGGCCAATGTATGGATAACGTGCATATTAGACATTTGATATTTTACGAGTTTCAAAAAGGTAATGCAACTACAAATGCTATTAATTCCGCTTTATCCTAGTTCCTTGAATATCAGAGTTGTATGTCAATTGGATTAAAAAAATTTAAGAACAATGATTTCGATCTTTCAGATGGCCCAAAATGTGAAATACTTTGCTACTAAATCATCCTCATTTTACAAAAAAGTAATTGAACTTTTGCCAGAAAGATGGAAAAAGATTATCAATAATGATAGAGATTATGTAGATTAATCAGTTACTACTAAATACTAAACATACTAAATACTAAACAAATACTAAACGTGAAACAAAAATTTTGCATACCAAAAAACGACATTAGTGTTATGGGTAGTTATGGGTACCCCTATACACACACGCACGCACGCACGCACGCACGCACGCACTCACACACATACACACACACACACACACACACACGCGCGCGCACACACGCACACGCACGCACACACACACACACACACACACACACACACACACGAAATACTAATATAAATATTAAAACTTTGTGCAGACACAATATGGAATTAAACAATTTCATCGTAACTGGTTAAAAAATAAGTTTAATTTAACAAAATTAATAAGCGCAATTGTCATTAAATTTTCTTCAATTTATAGTTTATTAAATTATGTTCTTTTTTGTAATATTATATCAAAATTATATAATTAGTAATAGTATGCAATTTAAAATTGTGAAAGAATAGTGCAAAAATTTAAAATTTATGTCATATCGAAGTATCAACATCTCATCAACATAGATTTAACATTGAAATAATCTTCTGTAAATATCCATCAGCATAGAAATTACATCATAACCAATCATAAATCAATGTTCGCGGACATTTTTCATTGCAACAATGTTTGTGCAACATTGATTCAACATCAGCACAGTTGCAATTCAACATTTCAAAAACGTTAATTCAATGTTAATATGCTGTATAAATAAACAAGTAAACTTAATTTAAACTGCAAAATATTTTCTAGCATTCCATTAGATAAATCTAAACTTTGTGCACAGAGGGTAGAAAATAGAGAAGATTGGATATTAACAGCATCTAGAAAAATTTGCAAATTACATTTTAAAGTAAGTGATTTTTACAATTCATCAAAAATAAAGAAGTTAAAGGGATCCTGGACTGACGAGCGAACTCCGACGAAAATGTTCACATATGCACATCTAACATACATAGGTACATTTATGTATACACTCATGCATACATTTCTGTACACACATGATACACATATGAACACATTTTCGTATTGCTTTTTTATATTACATTAGGTATCTAACTTAATTCTCAACATTGCTTCTTCTTATCATCTTCTAGTCTAGCAAAATCAGTTTTGTAGATACAGGCTGTAAAACTTTTATATAAAACAAATATTGACAGCTTTGGACGCCATTTTAAAATATCAAATGGTAAAAAAGATCTAAATTTAAAAAAATTTTTCTCCTTTTTGATACGAAATTTATATGCTAGACACGTATTAATGCATAAACTTTAATTGTGGAAAAGGATTTTCAGATCTATAAAATTAATAAAAATGAGAGCGATACAAATTTCTGCGTTTTGGTAATACAGACAATCCAGCATAAAAGTTTAAAGATATTAAGACGATGCTGAACTTGTCTGTATTATCGACAAAACGCAGTAATTTTTGTATCGCTCTCATTTTTTATTAACTAAATCCTTTTCCACAATTGAAGTTTATGCATTAATACGTTTAGCATATGAATTTCGCATCAAGAACGAGAAAAAATTTTTAAATTTAGATCTTTTTTATCACTTGGCTTACCATCTTAAAATGGCGTCCAAAGCTATCAAGTCACATAAATATTTGCTTTATATGAAATTTTTACAGCCTGTACCTACAAAACTGATATTACTAGACTAGAAGGTTACATGAAGAAGCAATGTTGAGTTCTTAGAATTAGGCTTAGACACTTATTACGAACAGGGGAGTAATTTGTTCATATGTGTATCATATGTATACAGAAAGGTATATATGAGTGTATGTATGTATACATAAATGTATCTATGTATATGTAGATATACATATGTGTGAACGTTTTCGTTGGAGTTTGTTCGTCAGTTCAACATCCCCTTAACGCCACCCCTAAAGTTTTAAAAAATCGAATTTTTTGCAGAAATCAATAGTTTATAGTCTTAAAAATATAATAAAAAATGTTTTACAGCAAAATTCAAATAGTATAGCACTAAAGTCTTAAAAATATAATAAAAAATGTTTTACAGCAAAATTCAAGTAGTATAGCACTAAAGTCGATTGAACGAAATGTCCTTTTACGCAAGCAGCTGCAGATAATTAGAAGCATCCCCGTTCTGCAGCTATATTGGCCCATTTATGGCCGAAAATAAGTTTCTAGTAAAGGTAGCAGTACTGTATCATGCTAGGTAATAATTTCGAAAGCGTCAATTAACGTTTACATGATGCCATCAGTGCTCAACTGAAAATCGTGCGCATTGTACTATAGGTGTAAAAGGACTGATTTATTCAGTGCTGTGATGACAATGTAACATTCTATAATAAAACTCGCTCGTACAAATACTCGCAGATACAGATATTTGCAGATATTTGTAACTCGCAGTGAGTCATGTATGCTGACGAAAATTCGTGGTGTTCCTTTCAAAGAGCAAAAGCCAGAGCTGATGTTTATAAAGATAATAAAATGGAGGCTTTGCTATATGTAAAATCTAGTACCTGTTGAAGGAGGGTGTCCTATTGCTCGTATTAGATTCCAAGCTTAGTTTTATAAAATCTGAGACATCTCTGCAAGATAGTTTATTATCTGGATGTAATTGTCCTCTCGAGCTTTTTAAGTTCGACATAAAGACGTTTCTCAGGGATAAAAGTGGTGTTGGAGAGTGTCACCGCTGCGGTCCGACCTGCAGCCATCGAGAGAATAAGACCATCATCTTTCTGGAGTACCGGTGGGGATTTGAGAATATACATGTATATATGTATATTGTAATGTATATTGTAATGTATATTGTAATGTATGTATATATGTGTGTGTATCATTGAATTATTAACGTATTATTCTAAACACGTTATTGCGATAAATATCATCACATGTCTCTATGGTCAAAAGGATAAGATGCCTGCCCGTGATAAGCAGGAGATCCAAGTTCGATTCCTGAAGTGAGGCTGAAGTGAGATTTTTCGCAAAATAATTGCGGATTTTTATCGGACTGGTTCGTGGTCGGGCCCCGTCGTGGCACACGCCCGCTCTTCTTATTTTCTTTTTATAAAACTAAGATCACCAAGTATAATTATAAAGATAATAAAATAGCTAATTATAAGCATAAAACGCCGTTGCATCCTGAAGTTTTCGAGACTATCAAACCAATTTACAAAAAGCTGAGTGCAAACAAATTATTAACTAGATGCATCGGAGGCTTCACTCAGAATAATAACAAAAGCTTCAATGCAATGATGGCTCCAAAATCTATGGCAAGTGGCAAAAGCATTATTGACATAGCAACGGATTTGGCTACTTGCTACTTACTACTATAACGATGGATACAATAATATCATGAGCATCATGGAGCTTTTAAGCCTTGCCGTGAGTCCGAGGTGTTACGATTTTTGTCAAAAGGATGCACGCCGCGTCAATTTTACCGAGCAGAATCTCATTAAAGGAGTTAAAGAAGTAAGAAGAGATTCACTATCCATAAGAAAAGAAGCTGATGAAATCGCTAAGTTGTTAGAAGGACAGCTTTACGGAGCAAGCATCGCAGATTAAAAGTAAATTAAGATGTTTCCATTTTACACCAGAAAATTGTTACGAAAACTTGAAACGCGTATTTCTCAAAACACATTTTTTCAAATTTGCGTGCAGGGGTACTCTTACAATTTTTATCTAACTTGAAATTTTTACATGATCTTCTTCTATATATCAAAATACAAAGTACGCATAATTTTTACAAAAATACCAAAAACTCTGTTTGCAATAACAATTTTTGTCATATTTTCTAATTAAAAAATGTAGTAAAAATAGCTATTTTTGGAAAAAATCGATATTTTTAAAAAACGGCTACGTACTTTGTAACTTTAATTAATACAGAAAATTAATACAGAAAACAGTTTTTAAATTTTTGTTCTAGGGTCAACCACCTCTAAAAAAACTTGCACACAAAATGACAAAAAAGTTGGTTGTGGAAGTGTACACCGCTATTTTGAATAAATATGAACAAAAGACAATTTTTTGTTATACCTTAATGCATGCAAAATAAAGTGGCTTTTATTTTTTTAAATAAAATTATTCATTCGTCCACAAAAAATTTCCGAACGTTGGTATTATTTTAGGGTCACAGGGGTGATGTTACCCCTTAAAAAGATCCTGGACTGACGAATGAACTCCAACGAAAACGTTCAGATGTATGTACATCTAAACATACATACATTTATGTATATATACATACACTCATACATACATTTTTGTACACACATGATATACATATGAACAAATTTTTGTATTGTTTTCTTGTATTACATTAGATATCTAGCTTAATTCTAAGATCTCAACGGTGCTTCTTCATATATCTTCTAATCTAGCAATATCAATTTTATAGGTACAGACTGTAAAATTTTTATATAAAGCAAATATTGACACGCCTTCATAGCTTCGGACGCCATTTTAAGATACCAAATGGTAAAAAAGATATAAATTTTAAAATTTTTTCTCGTTCTTGATATAAAATTCATATGTTAAACATTAATCCATAAACTTTAATTATGGAAAAGAATTTCTAGATCTATAAAGTTAATAAAAAATGAGAACAATACAAAAATTACTGCGTTTTTGTCGGTAATATAGACAAGTCTAGCATCCCCTTAATATACTCGAAATACTTTATAAAATTCGGCTAATATTAGCAGTATTTTCGAAATATATTAAAATATGGTTGTATTTTTATGCTTTTATTTACAAGAAATTTTAAAATCAATACGGAAACTTCAAAAACTGATCAAAACAATATTATTCTGAAGAAAAGTTTCTGAAGAGAGTTATATATAACAATAGTTTTTAAAATGTAATATATACAAATATAAGTTATATACAAATATGTGTGTGTGTGTGTGTGTGTGTGTGTGTGTGTGTGTGTATAAAATCACTAATACGATATATGTTATTTTATGTTATTAAAATAGTGTCCAAAATATATAAAATTTTTCGTCTATCATATTTCTAAATTAGATTAACTTATCAAAATTGTCAACATTGTATATTATGTACTAATAAATGCATATGTCATTCTCACGATGCATGCGCTATAATAGTGCTTCATTTATACATAAGAACTATCATCAGTTATAAAAATTAGCAGTCTAGGAGTATATAACTGTCATCAGTTTTAAAAAGTTAGTCGTCTAGGAGTATAAAAATCTTTGATTTAGCCATCAGAAATTCGAGTTTGGAGCGTTTTGATTGATCTGCCGTTTTTTTCTAATTTAAGAGGGAGAATTTTCAGCATAAGCATATGAAATAATAGAATATCGTTAATAAAAACATTTTCGAAACATATATATATATATATATATATATATATATATATATATATATATATCAATTATTCGTGCAAATTCTATTTTTCTTAGATTGTAATAAAATTTTTTTATCTTTTTATTAATAAAATATTTTATTATTTTTAGATATGTAAACATATGTTTTTATAGAAATTTAATATTGGAAGGTAGTGATTAATTGCTTATTTTGAATATTAAAAAAAAGAGAGGGTGTGCGTTACGGCGGGGCCCGATCACGGACCAGTCGTGAAAACTCGTAATTATTTTGCGAAAAAATACCATCTCAGCCAGGAATCGAACCTGGATCTCCTGCTACCGGGCAGGCATCTTATCCTTTCGACCACAGAGACATGTGATGATATTTATCGCAAATAACGTGTTTAGAATAACACGTCAACAATACAATGATACACATATATACATATATCACAATATAAATAAGCAATAAATAACCAATATACAGTCTGTTTGACAAGAACGTGTACGGTGAAATTCGAAAACTATTTGGAATAATAAATTTAAAAAAAATATACACATATTATATGATATAGTAAAGTATTATATGATATAGTAAAGTTTTATTATTAATAAGCTGTCCAGTCGCCTCCATTATTAATAATTGTTTGACATCTCCGAGGCATACTTTCGATAATTAATAAATTTTATAGCATAATCTTATGACAAAGATCATTCTTCATAGAAATTGAATCTGTCGAAATGCTTAACAGTCCAGATCTTCTTTCCTCGGAACTTGAAGTTCGTGAGTGCCCCAACATTTTCTATGGGATTTGCATCTGGCGACTGCGACGGCCAATCCAGTACGTCAACGTCATTTTCTTGTTTCCACGCAGTACAAAGACGATGTTTTGAATCATTATCCTCTTGCAGTAGTAAATTTTTGTTTTTCCTCGTAAACCACCTTTATGCAGATGGTAATAACGCTCTATTATATATTTTTATCATTTTGACAGCGTTCAAATTTTCTATAAAGATATGCAAAGTGCCAAAAATCCCTGTTTTAAGAAAGAACAATTCTAAACGTGCATCTTTAACGGGTATCTAACGGTCCGCTGAATGAGTCTATTAGCGTGGGTATACCAAGTGGGTGTAACGGATGGAAAAACCTGCCCAAAAAGAAGCTTCGTCCATAAAAATTACATCATCCCAATCACGATCCAAATTTTCTTTCGTCCAAGTGAGTCTTTTTTCGACGTGTTTTTTGGACAGGTTTCTTCAGTGTGCTTCGAAATTTCACTCCATGGGCCATTAAACGTCTTCTTATGTGTCACATGACACATTTAGATCCGTTTTATGCAAAACCGCTTGCCCGCCACGCAATGATAGACCAGAATTCTTTTCAAATATTCGTAAAATTACTTCGTCCTCTTTTTTCGTCGATTGCGCGGAACCACAATCCGGCTGGTCACGTTTTTTACGTCGGAATAGCGTTTCACCCACTTATTTATAAATGTCTTTGACTTTTTCATGTATTTTGCAATCGCTCCATACGACATTTTCGGTCCAAACACAGAAACACGGCTTCGTAAAGTGATGCGTATGCGACACTCATGATGAAATATGTCTTTTGTAATCAAGGTCGAACAACAATTCAGGCTTTCTAAAACAAAGTATTTTAGGGAAAGGTTCCCGCTATCTGCTCGCGTTCGAATCTCCCCTCTAACGGTTTCCAAGAAAAAATTTCGCCGTACATGCTCTTATCAGATATTGTATATGTTTCTAAAATATAATATGTATAAATGTAAATATATGTTTCTGTTCAAAGTAAGTCATTTCTAATATTAAATTGGCTAATATTAAATTATATTTCTGTAAAGGTGATGTAACATATAAATATATAACCAAAGATAAATACAAAGTGATATCATCATTCGATGAACAGGGAGAATATTAAATTAACAAAATTTAACAAAGTTTATTTTAATTTATTTTATTATGCATCGCCATTAATTTACTATTATAATATTTATGTTTAATAATTTTTTTATTAGATATCTTATCCTAATCTAAACTACAAATCTGTTTGCTATTTAAATTATTGCAAGATGTGACTGTAATAATGTGATTACTCAAAATATTAAAAAACTTATCAATTAAAAACTTTTTATTATCGCAAATAGATTTTTGATATTTGCTAAATATACTCTGATAGCCAAATGTCAGTACCAAGAGCACGCATTGCGAAGTTATGCTACATATTATGTCGGCAAAGATCGAACTATAAAATAATAACAGCAATGCTATAGATAATGAGCAAAAATATCGAGCAATCTTTGCGTACTAGAAAAATGCTGCAAAAATTTATTTAAAAAAAGTTTATTAAAATTTCGTTATACATTTTTGTAGTGTCACTAAAAACGAAGCAAAATGTACAATTTGTACACGTTAACAAACATCTTGAAAGATTCTTCAAGCACTTTACAATGGTTGCGTGATATTAAATTAATATCAACACAAAGATATTGCACAAAGCATAAACGTTATATGACTCTGAGCGAATCGAGAAACATTTGTGATATTTTTCTATGTCAAAAAAAAATGAAAATACAATCATAGTAATACAGTTACAGAAAATACTTGATTTGAAAGATATCACACTTCTCTTGCAACTTGTATTATAATTACATATTGCTCTTCCGTGAATGTGACATTCGAACAAATGATTCGTGAAAACAGCATCATTATCGATATACAAACATCTTGTGAAACTTGCAGATCAAATATCTTACTGCAGAGAAGTTTGCATGCTTGCATTAGATACAGAATTCGAACGTGAAAAATTAATTGGCGGGCCAAACAAAATAGTAGAGATCAACGAGTGTAAATAAAATAGATCGTTGTAAATATCACAGAGGACGTATCGTAGAAGACGGATTCCTGGATTCTCGAAATGATTTATCGCGGACATCCAACCAATTATCATCAAGAAATTTGTCCAGAAAACAAAAGAGACGAGAATACTCTAATTACATTAATAAAAAAACACGTAGCACCTGGCACTGAAATACATATAGATTCTTGGAAAGGTTACATTAATCTCAATAATCACGGATACATTCATAAAGCAATGAATCATTTTAAAGAATTTGTTGATTCTGAAACTGGCGCACACATCAAAAATATCAAATCATCTTGGCGCTAGATGCGCCGCCAATTATTTCGTGATGATGTGCATTCAGCTCAATTATCCGATCATATGTGCGAATTTATGTCGCGTACACAAATTAAACATAGATCCATTCGATCAAAAGATATTAAAACATTTTATCTAGGCAATTAATTAATATTAAGTTAGAAATAAACAAAATATTACTAAGTTTAATAATTAAATAAATATTATATTACGTTTATTAAAGATCTACGAATATGATTTAAACCTTTCCTCGTCCACATGTCTATGTACTATCTATACATATATTAACAATTAGTACCGATTAATATTAGTATAAATTGTTATATGTTTCGAAATTTTTTGTTAATAACTTTGTAATAAATAATGAGCTACGGCTAAACGACTCTCTTTACGAATTATTATTATTCAAGATCATGACCTTGATAACATATGTCAAGGTCAAGATCATAGCACTAGTCTTCATTATTATAAATTTTATTTAATTTACTTAATTTATTTTTACCATTTATTTTCACCATAAAAAATAGTCTTCCGTGCTAGTGGCCAAAAATCCTTTTAGGAGCTTTCATTTCCAAAAGAAAAGTTTTCACAAAGTTTCGAAATCGAAGATATCGTTTTTCGAAACACCATTCTCAGTTTTTAATTAAATTCAACTAAACTAAAGAATAATATGATAAAGATAATTTCTCCCTACTGTATATTCAAAAATTAAATAATGATGGCTTCAAGCTGGTCTCCTTTATTTATAATATAAATTGATAAGGAGATGGCAAAAATTATAAAATACGAAATAAAATAAGTCATAACTTATTCAAAGGGAAAAAGTATTGTGACGATCTTATTTCCTTTTTTAAAAAAATATCGATAATATAAAATTTTTTAATTTGTTACAAAATCAGTTAATCTGGGTAATACTAAAAAGAAAAAAAGCACATGTATTTTCCTTTTCTATGTTATCATTACTTGATTTCCGAAAATGAGCTAGCAACCCACAGCTCCTTGCTGTAATTGTTGCCTTGTAATTAATGATTTATGATGTCGTAAATCAGTCAAATGACATTTTGTTATAACTTTTGTAGATGGTACATACTCTTCATCTTGAGATATTGAAACTTTCTTCTGATCTCCTATATTTAATTATTGTGTTTTCTCGTTAGATAAAAAATATTTTATTTTCTCCACAATTGTATATTTTCTCAACGTATTTATAAAAGTTTTAAATAACTTTCTATCAATCTTTTTGCAGAATCTACAAATTTTTAAGATTAATTGGGATGAATCAAATTAAATTTTAATAACATATTTATAAAAAGATTCAAATAAATAAATATATTAGTATGTTCAATAAAAAATAAATAGGCAATAACGTTGGACAAGATTTTTAGTATTTATTTTTTTAATTTTTGAGTTTATTAAATAATACAGGAAACATTTTGATTTTTATTAACAAATGTTCTCTAACTAATCTAAACGTTTATTTACGTCTTTGAAACATAGCAATTAAGAGCTATATTTTCCCCTTATCAATTTGATAATATCAATTAAATCTCTACAAGAAATTTTTATAGCAAAAATATTTAGCTAGGATTGAAACCTCACTTTATTATCCGGGATTTCAATCAGAGTTTATAAAATCTGTCAATTATTGAAGCATGTGGTAATATTTATCATAATAATCGAAAGCAGTAAAAATATGTGTGCCTAGCTGACTTCCCAACATTAATAAAATTAAACGAAGAAATTATATAATTATGCGTTATTTATGCGCTCTTAGAAACCATGAACAAAAAATTTTGCGCTTTTGCATTTAGCCAGAAAAAATTATTTTCGGTGGGAAAGGGCTGAGTAGAGAGCCAGTGAGCCCCCCAATTAGCGCATAATTCCTGTACATTCATTTTGCGAAATAATTTATTATTGACGCGTGGGGGGCTCACTAACTGTCCATTCAATCCCCTCCCACCGAAAATAATTTTTTCCGGCTAAATGGAAGGAGCGCAAAATTTATCGTTGATGGTTTCTGAGAATGCATAAATAGCGCATATTTATATAATTTCTTCGTTTAATTTTATTAATGTGGGAGGGCCAGCTCGGCAGACGTATATAAGTTCGAACGTGAAAGATTTTAAGCATATAAATTCTGTGATTAAAGCTAAGAATGGAGAAAAAAAAAATATATATATATATATATATATATATAGAGTGCAATTATGATTGTTAAAAATTTTTCGAAATTATAGAATATTTTCATGAATATTGTTTAATGGCGCAATATTTTTTTTTTCATAATAAAGAATTGCGTTGAGAAAAAGAAGAAAAGATAATTGATTTTAATTTTGATTATTGATTTATTATAAAGAAAATAATTCGGCTTTAGTTTTGAGTTGTTGCGTTAAAAGTCCTTTAAAAAATAATGATACGTAATTTGTAATATAAAATATAAAATTATCTTGACTTTATTAGATAAAAATTCAAAAAGTAGAATTATTAGATACATAAGATTCTGTCTATCGAGTGATGCTATTTATTATTCTATTTTGTTATTAAGCATGTTTAATATTAAAGGTTTCCCGTGTTTAATATTAAAGATTTAATATTTTTTTAATATTTAATAAAAATAAAGTTAATAGTATATAATTATTTATTCCGCGTGGATTCCGCAGAGAACATTGTAAATAAGTATTTACGAGAAATATGGGAATATGTAAAATTTTACCGAAATGTGTACTTAATACACAGGCGATTAAAGGTACATCGACACGCGGTACAATCTCTAAGGTCTATAGAGAAAATTAGCGAAACGTTTAAGGTAATTAACGCTCGGCGTGCTAATGCACGAACATTTGGCTCGTTACACGTCAGTGAACACAAACGCCATTTTTGTTTTAAACTTCTGGCAGAAATCGACGTGAACAGCTCGAGTATAAGTGGCAATGCAAAGGACGATGAAACGATATAGCTCAGATTCTATATTTAGTTAGTTGCATCACAAAAGTAACAAACATTTAAGTTTCCTTCTTTTAATTCAAACGTAATGCAATTCGGAAAAAATAAATTTCATTCTTTAGAATTACATCTCGATCTGTTTAACATACGAGAAAGGATCAGAAACATGCAATTGCAAAAATATGAAACAAGCGATCAGTGTCATCAGTTGTAACCAGAAAATGGCTATTTAAGTGATCACCGATCATTGACATTAATCGCTGCGACTAAAAAGCGATTTTTTTGGTGCCGCGGAAAGCTCACAAATCCTCTGAGATCAAGATATGCCAGTAAATGTTTAAAGATTAATTCGGAGCTTTTTTATTTTCCTCGGATCACCCAGTATAGAATAAATGATAAATAATATGTCGTATTTACGATGATATGTCGCTCAAGATTTTCGTGTGACATTCCGAATGCGCATCCTTTGACCATCCTTCATTTCTGTGCCATTCTATAATTGTGCCAATAATTCGATTATGTTACAAATTATTGGATTCACATTCTCAACGGATAGAAATCCCACATAATCTAATTTATACAATTCTAATTCTTTTGCCTAAATTAAGATTCTTACGGGGTGATCGATATACATTTTTCTCATCTTTCTTATCTACGAAATTTACTTTTTAAAAATATTTATCACATATATTTATTCCACATCAATCTTTTCTCTCATTTCGAACTTCACTTTGCTCACCGAATAAGCGAATATCAATTGAAAAATATTGACCTTCCAAATATTTGATAAAACTTTTCTAAAGAAAGAAGAAAAAAGAAGTGGAAGCGGCAATTTTAAGAGTAACTGGATCTATAAATCGAATTCCTTAAATGCAAATGTGTCAAATAATTATAAATTACATTTTGTTTGTGTGTGTAAAATATATATAAATATATATATATATATATATATATATATATATATATATATATATATATAATGTTATATATAATGTATTATATATATATATATATATTATATATATATAATGTATTTTATATATATATGTATATAATACGCGCGCGCGCGTGTGTGTGTGTGTGTGTGTGTGTGTGTGGTGTACATACATGTATATATTATACACGTATATATACATACATAATATATTCTCGTTTCAGATTTCATTATATGTATGTTATAATTCTTGACAGCCGGAAGTACAATAAAAAAATTTCGTTATGTACTACCTTTTTGTAGAGAAATATGAAAAATCGTAGTAGGATACTACGTTATGCAAGCAATTTACATTAACATTAATCACGAACGTAAACATTATATCATGACTTAATTCAAGATTGTCATTGCTCTTAAAGAGGAGTGCTTCCTCCTCGCTGTGCGCACACGTGCAAGCTTCACCTTCGATTTGTTGCGCTCATTCAAGCGCACAAATCTGCATTCAGTCGGGATTTAATGTCCCGCAATTCGGCATATGTATGTGCGAGTAGGTACTCTCGTGTGCGCACCCGCTCGTATGCACTTACACGCATATACGCACGCACGCGAGGTATATATTCGTATGAGAGATCTCGAAGAATCCGATGAGTATAGAGCTTGCTTGCTAGAGAAACGCATCGATTCCGGACGCTGTACGCGTACATATAGAATGGCGCAATTCGAAAGTATAATGATCGATTGTCATGCTAAAGAAAAAGAATTCTTCGCACAACTATTCTTTGCAAATTTATTTCCACTTATTTTTATTTTCGTTTTGGATTTTTAACAGAATAAATCTTTTTACTTAACTTATGTAAGTAAATTATATCTCAATTAAAACATAATTACAGATTTTTAAAATTATATTTTAATGAAAGGGCGATTTATGGTTTATAATTTGAGATTTTTAATTAATAAGAGAATAAATTTAAATTAAAGTAATTTATTTAACAATAAATTCCACATTTATGTATTATTTAAGAAAGTTATTACGTATTTGATATGATTATAATTCCTAATAATTTTTACAGAATAAAAATTAATTTAAAAAGATATTAACCGATGTTATTAAAATAGTTTTCGTAAACAGAAACATGTTTACTTCATGGAAAAAAAACCTTATAATCAAAAGTAACATATTAAATAAACGGAAATGGATTAAGTTTAAGAACAAATAAATTAGTTTGCATTATTAAATCTTTTATATGATTAATCATATGTATCAGCTATAAATATTTATATAAAGTTGTATCAATCCAGAAATTACCTCAACAGCGTAGATAACAGATAACAATGTGCAGCAGACAACAACAACGTGGATAATGTATCTGATTTTCTTTCTAGGCAGAAATTATTCATCATGAAATAGTATTTTCAATACAAATAAGTAAGTAATTTTATTATATCTTATATAAGTCCATTATATCTTGTGTATCTATTATATCTATTTTTGGAGGCATTCATACATTTTTTAGACATTTAATGACACCCGCGTAATTAATTGCTTCTAACATTAAAAATTTGATTGTAGTCCAATTAAATTATGTGTTTAATTTAATAATTGGATATAATAAAATAGCAAAAGTATTAAAAGAGACTTTAATTTCGAAGTAGCATTTCTTTCAAAATATTAATTCATAATTTGAATTGTCCATTCAAAGGACCATTCAAAGCACACGGATGAAAGAGTTGCTACGTTGCGCGTTCATCAAAAAGCAAATGTTTTTAAAATTAAAAGACAACTTTAAAAAAAACACACTAATTAAAGCTTCCTCCTCTTTTATTTTCTTCCTCTCTTTTTATTTCGTTTGGCAAACACTAGACTGCGATTCGTTGAAACACGGAGAGCCATTACACTCGCGCATTATGAATTTAGTTCTGATCTTGTGAGTGAAAGTTGATGTTTCCCACGCGGAGTTGGCATCAATTTGCCATCGGGCGGAAAAATCTGCTCCGATCTCTCGCCGATATGCAGGTGACCCTCGACGGTACGGTAATTTATAGTAAATGGAATTATAAAAGTCATCCGACAAGTGGAAATGTATCGTTTCATGTTCATAAATGACACAGCTACTCAAAATATATCAGCGTGCACTCGCGAGAATCTGCAGCTTCGAAACGAGTAGAATTCAGGAATCGGTGCATTCAAACATAACTTCCGACAATTGCAATGTCATTGTAAATAAAGAAAAAATGAAAAAGAAAGTTCAACGATTCATCCCTTCTCAGATTATAAGTAACATTTATTTCTATCAATGCAGATTAATTTTAATCTTGATTTTTATTTTTTATTTTTAAAAATTAGTTAAGATAAACAGTAAGTTAAATTCAGATTAAAAATTAAGTTACATTGATGGAAATAGATATGAATCGTTTATCTTTTCGAAAATATTTTAGAGAACACAGAATTATTCTTTCGCAAAAATATCTAGATTCCTCTCCAAATTAAATACTGGAATCACATAGGAAAAAGATACTAATGCTAACTCGTGTGGCGCGCAACAATGCGTAACTATGAGGCTCATCCATTACGTTGTATACAGATAGTTTGTGAAATCGTTTAATATGATTTGATAAATGATAGTGATGATAGTGATGAAATGTTTGTTTCTTTTTTTTTATGATCATCGAACATGCTCCTTTTTATTGCATTCCTCTTTATCATTTCTTTATATCCAATTTCGCGATACGCTCACATACTTCTTGCAATTCATGACGTCGGCTTAAATATGCGCCAACAAAATGTATTCCATCTGAATCTTTCAGTACGGATTAAAAACGTGTTTCTTTTTCCTCACCGAAAAAGATTAGATGCTGTAACATATAATTATGACAGATTCATTTCCATGTCGTTACCATTGTGGAAAAAATATAATTTACGCCATGTTTACAAGCATAAATCATTCTTTCTTACATTTGTAAAATGTTATAGAAAGTTTTCTCTTTCGATTGCTAATATGAAACAGATAAAAATAAATAAATATTACAATAAAACTAAAATGATTTAAAATTAATTGAATTAAATAACTAAAATTTGGTGTAAATTGCTTTATTTATCCTTATCTACTGCAAAAGGAAAGCGAATGCATAATCACTCAAGGTTAATTAAAGCAGCCAATTAGCTAATGATCCACGTCGATGATAATGCAAAAATCGACACTGCAATAATTCAATATATTGCCGCGCACAAAACAGATATGTTTTTCGCACATACGAAGGTGTCTGTGTGTCAAAACACAGAAGTGTTAATATGGATGTGCCAAATATATTGTACCAATGATTGAGAGAGAGAGAGAGAGAGAGAGAGAGAGAGAGAGAGAGAGAGAGAGAGAGAGAGAGAGAGAGAGAGAGAGAGAGAGAGTGTGTGTGTGTGTGTGTGTGTGTGTGTGTGTGTGTGTGTGTGTGTGTGTGTGTGTGTGTGTGTGCCGGATAATATAATACATACTCAACGGCGATTGTCACGACAATTATGATAACGACGCATCGACAATACAACGACGATGACGATGACGATGTGGATAACGTCGACTACGACGACTACGACGACGACGACGACGATGATGAACATGAGTCCCGCTGGAAAGCCAGGATACCGCTATTCCGATCGGCCGCTAGGCCGAGGTGAACGAACCTGAGCCCGCCTACTGACTTTACCTGCCAGCCTCGAGAAGAACCCAAGCTATCTCTTCGTGAACGAATACGAGGAGCAAGCCGAGAAGAAGGACAACTGTCGGAGAACGGGCGATCCTCTCACTCGCGTCCAAAGAAGTTCCCTCCTTACCTATAAATTTATTCGACGCTTCATGTCTGTCCATGCCGGCGGCTCGTATTTTCCAACAGGCTCTCCTAAAGACTCATTTTGAAATTGCTATACGTAAAATGTATTAATCAAGATTATATTAATAATAACTTATTCAGTGGCTAACTAATATTGGCAAAATACGAATGATAATCTTTTGGATTCTTATATGTCGTTTTAACACACTAAATTCTAATTTAGTTAAATATTATTATTTCTTTTACGAGTTTTTCCATTGATAGAAAGCCATTTTATATGTAGTAAAATCATATATATATATATATATATATATATATATATATGATATATATGTATATATGATATATATATATATATATACATATATATATGATATATATATGATATAAAATCATATATATATATATATATATAATTTTACTACATATAAAATAGCTTTCCTATCAACACACACACACACACACACGCACGCACGCACGCACGCACGCACGCACGCACACGCACACACGCACACACACACACACACACACACACACACACACACACACACACACACGTAACGACACCGATTAATTGTATATAAGTGTCACATTTAGACTCGACTAAATAAAAGTGCACTATTGTTGAAAGAAATAGAACTCTTTTACAAGAATTAGATTACAATTAGATTTATTTTCAATAAATAGCAATTAACATACTTATTTTAACATTTTACCGTGGATTGTTGTAATCTTTTCTATGCAGCGTCATGGTTGTTCTTTCTCATCATTTTGCTTTATAAGAGTTTGTGCTTTCGGTAGTCGCGGTAGTCATTGCCTATCCGCCGATCGTGACTTCGTGTGTTTCCGCCAGTGAGTGCCGCTATTCGATTTCGTATTCAGGGAACGTTATTTCCTCCGCAAAAAATGTTTCATAAAAGCGATGTGAAATTTTAATCGTAAGTTTTCGAAAAAATTGTTTGTTCATATTAGAAAAATAAAATTTGTTTAAAAGACAAAGTCTTTCATTTAGTTCTCCTTATTACAAATTATAAATTAAGGATATTTTTATTTAAAGACTTCGACATTTGAATTTCGAATGTTGAAGATTTTTAAATTTTAATTTTGAAATATTCATTTCAATGTTCTAATTTTGAAAATATCGGAGCTTAGGAACTATATCGAAATTATAAGATTTTTTAAAATGCGATCTTTGAACACTTGCATTCGAAGCTTCAATATTAAAATATGAAAGTTTGAAGTTTTCTTCGAAACTTTGGATCCAAAGCTTCGAAGTTTCGAATTTATTAAAAATGAACAGTTTTATTGCGTAAATTAGAATGTCTTACCATAAAAATTTCATGAATATAAAATTCGAAAATTTTGGAAAAACAATTTTATTTCGTGAAATAAGAAACCATGAAAAAAATATGATTGAATATTATAAATGTTTAATCGAACATTTTTCGTATTTTCTTCAAATAATGAAAATATAATCTTAATAAATATAAAACTGAATGGTTTATATATAAAAAAAATCAGTTTATAATGGTTCAATTAATACCAAAGTTGTGAAAAAGTGCCGTCTAATCGAATTTTCGCTAAGGAGAGATCGGCACTAAATATGTCAAAGAATCACCGACTCTTCAGAGGAAAGAACTTTCTCGTCTTCTGCACGCGTTGCAGGAATTAGAGCTTGCAAACTCGCGGCACTCTCGAGTACGAAGGTCGTTTCGTTGACCCACTGATTCGTCCCACTTGTCTCATCCGTAGTCCATAACGATATGCATAAATTTTTTGCAATTATGATGTATGTTTTGTAAAATATAACAAATTATCAACAGATCAATGCAAAATAATAAAATTGTATAAGCATTTTATAAAAAAATTTATTAAATTTATTTAAATTTATTTAAAAATATCAGTAATATGGATTGCAATTTTTAATTACATATTATGCATTTCATAAGATACAAAATAAATAATCATCTATAACCGTGCTTGTTATTTCAATTATAATACTTTTGTATTAAAGATTTGAATAAAGATACGTCAAATTTTTCAGAGAGAGAGAGAGAGAGAGAGAGAGAAAGAGAGAAAGAGAGAGAGAGAGAGAGAGAGAGAGAGAATAAAAAAATTTTTAAATCAATTATTTTTGATATCGATTATTGATTTTATTGAGTATATTGATTGATTTTATATTGATTATGTACTCTCTGTATAAAATTGGATGAAATGGATAAAATTTTAATAATATAGAATAACATAATATAATAATCAATTTATTTAGTAAATAATTTAATTTTATAGAGATTTTTTATTTTTGTTATAATATTCAAATAAGAATATTCATAATATTCAAATAAAAAAAACGAGAAAGAAAATATAGGTAAAAAAATATAAAAAATTCATCTTTTGAGCTCTAGACAGATTCATCAATCGGATTAATAAAGTTTTAAATGGTCGATGTACTCTGGATTGAGTAACGAGTTCATCATGGAAGGTCAGAGATTTAATTTAACCAATCGTCAACATATTGATATTTATCCTGTGATGCTGATAGTGTTATCTTCGTAATTATATGTATCACGTGCGTCAAATATGAGAGTGCTTTTATATGTAAACGTATAAAAAGACACTTATTAATATCTTGCGAAATAATTTCAGGCAGATTGGAAAATAGAAATTGCATCGATCAAAACACAACACTTATTTGTCTAATGCCTATTTCTTCAATAATGAACTTCAATCTCGGTTTAATTTAATCTTCATCTTTTATAATTCTTAAAACTAAAAAAAAAATTAAAAAAAAGTTAAAAATTAACGTTAATATAAATAGACATAATTAATATTAATAGAAATAGATCGTGAATTTCAGATTTTGGCATGGATAATAAATTAGCAATTATTTGACTAATAAAAGATAGAAAGATAATTAAATATGCAATTTCCTCGATAAAAATATTTTTTTGTGCATTTTTCGATACACATTAAAACATCAGTTCCGAAACTTATAAGCAATAAGTTTATATTATTTTATATATTTTTATATTAATATTTTTATATTAATATTTATATTTATATTTATATTATATTATATTATTTATATTATTTTTATATTAATATTTATATTTATATATATTTTATATTTATACATTTTATATTTATATTTTTTAATAATCTCATAATAAAAAACAGACATAAAAAACATCTCATAATAAAAAACATAATAAAAAAATATGGATATCAATCTTGGCATAGAGAAATAAATTACAAATTTTTATATTTTGTACAAATATCAATAACAATTAAAACAGGATAAATTTAGATATTCATATTCCTTTACTATACAGTATGTATACTATACAGTATATAACAAAAGTAAGTAAAAACATAAACGTTTTGAATATTCGAATGGATTTTTCTAAAACCTGAAGTTAGATACCCTAGCAATGATAATAGGCAACTCTCCACTGTTTTTCCTGTATTTCCTGTAATTATTAAAGAATTTGTTTTATCTATTAACACTATTATATCGGATTTATTTAGAACATGGTACTTATAGGACTTACAAAAATAAATAAACATCTGGAGTTTTTGTTTTACATTTTATGTAAGATGTATTTTTATATAATCTGTTATATTATAAATTCATAATGTCTAACAATCATTTCAATGTATTGGAGTTATATTGTTACATTAAAATATTTTTTTTTAATTGTTAATATCTGTTTAACATTCATGTACTTTTTTTAAAATTAAAATGAAAAAATGGCTAGAAAGAAGCATCTAACCAACGAAAAGAGAAGAATAATTGTTAAAATAAAAGCTATTAAAATAATAAACAAAGGAAATATAAATCGAGAAATTGCTCAATTTTTTAATAAAACACCATCAATCATTTTTAAAATAGTTATTGCTTATAAGAATAATGGACGAGCTTTAGCTGTATTAAAATCGGGATATTCAAAAGTCACTAATGATTGGAATAGATAAAAGAATAGTGAATATTTTGTTATCAGATCCCTTTTTATCTGCACTCAAAATACGTTCAAAATTATTAAGTAAGGGTAAGAATGTACTGTCTATGCAAATCATTCACGCATCAAGCAAACATGGACGCGTTACAAGAAAATTATCTTATGTGAATAAAAAAAACTTTTGTTTAAAACAAATGGATTTTTACAATAAATATATCTTAAAACAGTTGACATTTTGGAAAATTGTCGTTTAGACTGATGAATCTATGATTAGACAGAATGTAACCATGGTCGAATATATATCTGGAGGATAAGAAGAATTTTCATCCTATCAATGTGCCAAACCAATATTAAAATCAACAGAACAGAATATGGTTTGGGGATGCATATCACATTTTGGAGTAGGAAAAAATGTAATTTTAAAAGGAAAAATAAATTCTCAAATTTACCTTAACTTACTAAAAGAATAATTCTAGTAGAGAGACGATTGATAGACGATTTTATCTTTCAACAGGATAACGCACCTATACTCAAGGCAAAAATTGTTACCAAATATTTATAAGAAAGTGCAATAAATGATTAAAATGGCCTTCACAAATCCTGATTTCTTGTCAATAGAAAACATGTGGTCTATTTTAAAATTGCGTATTACAGAAAATAATCCACACTACATTATGAAATTACAGATGTTGAAAAAATATTGGCAACTATTTCTATTGAAGAATATAAAAAATATATGTTCTCCTTACTAGATCAATTAACAAAAATATCAATATAAAATAGCAATCATTGTTTGTTTATAAAATTTCTGTTTACTTTTGTAATATGCGTTCACAATAGAGCCTGCGTTTTTATTTTTTTTTCTTTAAATAGAATCTTAATTAATGAAAATTTTGTTAGCTAATTACTTAAGTATTCTTATATAATATAAATATTAAATTTATTGTATAAAATTATTGTATAAAACATTTACCTTCATTCCAATGTCTTTTTTTTTGTTAGGAACGCAAATTGATTATTTTTCTTACATATTGTATTCCTAATACATATCATAGAAGTTATAAAACTTTATTTTTTACTTATATCCAAACTGGATATATTCATCTTCAAATTGATAATAAAATTCATAATCTCATGATTTATATAAAATATTTGTAATGTGAAGGGTCATATATCATTATCGAAAGAATTATTTTCCTTAAATATCTCAGTATCTTTTCCGACTACTAATTCAGATATAAATACGGAATCATTCAATTTTTCAAAGTTAAATAAAACCATTTTGTATGGGAACCACGATATAGATGCTGAGAAAAGCTAATTGACAGGAAAAATGTGAAAACTGAAAAAAGATCTGAATAGACTGATAAAAAATTTGACATGATCACGGGTTTTATTCGCTAGTCTCTCCATCGTGCGAAACCGGTTTCCACTTTTCCTATTATCACCCACTATCCTTTCTTCCTCCTCCAATATAAGAAAAAAAGTAAATGTAACCTATTACATCATGATAACAATAGATAGTTAGTTGCATACAAGATGACGAAAAAGAGACAGGTCTTCTGAAGAATAAGAAGGGAAGGTGTGCGTTACGGCGGGGCCCGACCACGAATCAATCGTGAAAACTCGTAATTATTTTGCGAGAAAATACCACCTCAGCCAGGAATCGAACCTGGATCTCCTGCTTACCGGCACGTATCTTATCCCTTCGACTACTGAGGCATGTGATGATATTTATCGTAAATAACGTGTTTAGAATAACACGTCAACAATACAATGATACACATATATACGTATATTACAATATACATATATACATGTATTCTCTCGAATCCCCACGACCGGTACTCCAGAGAGATGATCCTATTTTCTCGATGGATGCAGGTCGGACTGAAACGGCGACACTCTCCAACGCCAAATTGGCAAATATACAAATAATCTTCCTGGAGCACGACAGGAGAGATTGCATCAAGCATGGCTCGAGCCTCCGAATTGACCTTGGATTCATTGGATGGTTCCCCGAACTTCCGAATAAGTGAGCTCCCGACAAAATAAGCATATATGTATTTGGAATGATGAAAAAAAGCTGCCTATTTTATAATAGGTAATTATAGTTTATAATTATAGTTTATAATTATAGTTTATAATTATAGTTTATAATTATAATTTATAATTATAGTATTATAATAGGCATTACGAGAAGATTACAAGAAGACTTCAAAATCTTCGAAGCTTCGAAAAATCCTCGAGGCTTTTGTGTTCTATTACTTTTCACTAGTAAATCAAATCCGATCAAAATCGTTCAAGAGACTTGTCGATACTTGGATGCAACTGTGTTGAGTAAACTACGAGCGTTCAATTAGATAAAAACTTTTTTAATCTTCTTTTCAAATTTTTATATTCATTAGCCAGTTTCTTTTTAATGTGAATTGTTCTGGCTCACAAGACCGAGGTTTTGTATTGTACTTCCCTTTCAACTTTCGCTAACAAAGCGAGATATTAGGGAAACAAGAATGAGGAAGTTATTTTATGGAATGGGACAGTATTGGAATACATTAATGTGTGAGTTGCTTGCAAGAAAAGGAGAAAGCAAAGTGAGAGAACAATATCTTTAACAAGTCTATCATTCTTGTTAATGGATAAAATTGATGTGGAAGTCTGGCAATGTATATGACTACGATACTTTAACAAAAGTTTGACTGCTATTAACGGGATATCGAGGATAGACTTAACGAACTCTAGGAGGCCGTTTGATGACATTAGAAAATCGAAAAATATTTACATTTATTGACGTTTTGTACCTAATTCATAGTGGCGAGAGTATTGAATGCATAGACTCGAATGAATATAAAGTTAATTAATATTAAAATTCAAACAAAAGATTCGAACATATATATTTAATGTTCAAACTGTTTGAATAGTTTGACGCTGAAAAAAACGAATATCGAATTTAAATAGTTTGAAGTTTTAAGTAATGATCGACCTGTATAATTTATTATGTTTTTTATTTATTATGAGAAGCTTTTTATTTGATAGAGTTTTTCTTCTTTTTTTTTTTTAATTTTACGCGAACATCAAATAGATTTATAGCTAATTCAAATCATTCGAACATACACTCAGTTCGAAAGATTTGAATTATTCACAAAATTACTTGATGTTTATATAATATATATATCAAACTGACTTTCAACTTAACGAAATGTTCAAGCAATTCGATTTATTTCAATTGAATTTAATGAATTTGACTATAAATTAACTACCACACACACACACACACACGCGCGCGCGCAAGTATTATTTTTCGTAAATTATTTCGGAAACAATTCGCTAACAAGAATTTCCAAAATGAATACAGGCTTTCTAGCAAGAGCAAAGTTCCTGATGGCAAACAAAAAACGCAGATCCTGATTTGAAGTTTAAAAAGGAAATATGTGCGGATACTCACCCGATCTGATGGCTGTAACGTTGACGATGTCAAAGAAGACAGCAAATGCCGCGATGACGAGTATAGCCTTGGTGGTCCATCGCACGACGGGTATTCCAGTAAGGTACTTGGCACTCCCGGAAGCAGGTTCACTACCGGAAGAGCCGATGCGTGGCCGCACAGCCATCGCACGTCGTTGTTTCTCTCTCTTTTTTTTGTTTGTTTCGCTTTATTTTTCACTTTTTTCACCCGCGCTCAGACAGAGAGAGGAGAGAGAGAGAGAGAGAGAGAGAGAGAGAGAGAGAGAGAGAGAGAGAGAGAGAGAGAGAGAGAGGGGGTCACAGAGTATGCACTTTGCACGTAAATATATATGTATATGTATATATTTATAGTTAATACACGTATTTTTCTCAATTTCCACACTTCCGTTAGATTTTTTGGATGAAGAATTCCAAATTTGTCCCGTGCGTGAGTGGAAGCGAAATGTAATATTAAAAAAAAAAAATTCCACACAACGAAATAAATTAAAAAAAAAAAGGTAAAACGACGACGCGGCACGAGCGAACGCGAGCTCAATTCATGGCTCGTGCATACGACGTAAACACGGTCGCAATCATCGGGCGACTGACGCGACGCACCACGGACGGACCCAACATGGCGTTGTCGCGTTTCCCCCTTTCTTGACGCCTAATCGCTGCAACTAGAGGTAGGGAGGGCCCGCCACCAAGTTTGGAATAGAGGAGAACGCGCGAATTACCTTCAATTTCAAATTTGCAAGGTATCGACAGCCTTTTCTGGGAACAAAGAATACGAGATGGATTTAAATTTTATTATATTCTATCATATTATACAATGCATAAACGTACATAGAAAGAAAATTTAAAATTATTTTTTTGCAGTTTAAACGTTAAATAATTTTTAATAATTTTTATATTGTAAAAATTGTATACAGTATTTGAGATCTCAAAAAAAGTATATTTTTTGCGCTTCTTTTTTATCATACATATATGTATCTACTGCAATACAAAAAAGAGAAAGAAATACACATCTATATTACTTATTTTACCAGTATTAACTAACTAAAAAGTACGTACATTTCCATACATTATTTTTAGCCTATGACATATAGATAAAATAAATGCTAATATCTGACTGAAAATTCTTTTAAAACAATTACAATATGTTATGCATATGGACGTGCGTTTTACGATATTCGTATCTTGTTTTTACTTACTGTTAACCTTCATAATGACACGTACCATTGATACAGTAATGCTATTCAATACATTATTGACATGTCATAATCAAATAAAATAAGTAAAAGATTTAAGTTTTTTTGTGTCAAAAATATGATGTGATTTGTAAAAAAATTACATAAAAAAATAAAAAGTAAATAGTAAGAATATTAATTTATAATAAAATCTTAATATTTTAATATTTGTTTCATATTTAAAAAAATTACATAATTGGATATAAAATTACTTTTTAAATAAAACAGTTTACAAAATGAAATTTTTGAAATAAATTATTAATTATAACATTAAATATAAAAATATACGTCAAAGAGATGCAGGTTATTATTGTCAAACAATTAAATAAAATTTAAATACAAAATAATACTCTTTAGAATATGTTAGAAAATTTTTGTCTTAAACATTTAATCAACACTTAATCATTTAATGAAAATTACAAACAAGCATGATTTTAAGCGTGCAAAATGAAAGTTGGAAGGATCGCGCAGCTTTTCATGGGTTCAGTCTTAATTCAAGTGATGCATTTTATGCGATTATACGCCAAACGATTTCCGTGAAATTTTCTCACGAGAACGGCATTAAAGTTCAACGCGCAGTTTCTTTATTTACTAAAAGAAACTTTAATAAAAGAAACTTTAAAAGTTATTAAGTTTTCAACGCCAGCATTAGTTAATTTAAAACAATTATTTGTTTATATTGATTTCCATTTTATTATTCCATTTTATACTTTATTTAATATACATACGCATACATACGCAGATGTATGAAATGACAACAGAATGTATATTGTCAATTATATAATGAGTTTCAAAGAAAATTATCTTTAAAAACTAATTTAGCAGCATTAAATTTAGCAATATTCGTTACATCTTTTTATTCGATATTGTCTAAACTTGTACAGAAATTTTAAAAAATTATTCAGAAATTAATGTTATTTAATATTTCTGCGTTTAAACTATTGTTATTTTGAATATTTTATATTTCTCAATTGTTTGTAATTTGCATGTTATTGGCGCATGTACTTCCCAATAATTTTTGAGAATTATTCCCAACTTACGGTAACTCTGAGTTCTTGGAGTTCATGAATTTTCTAAGAATTTATCTTGAATCGTTGGCACACGCTGTCAGTGTGAATGTGAATTTGGAAAATTCCGCGCGATGTA
>JAECZD010000018.1:2712500-2907500 GCA_024349325.1 Pogonomyrmex californicus | reverse complement strand
TATAAATTTATTATATTATTATTTTTTAATTTTAAAAATATACACATAAAATACACACGTTCATTACATGCATGCAAAGTATACATAATATATTATAATATATTATTTAAGAGATCAAAATTGTACATATAAAAAAATGAATCAAATATATTTATAAAAATATGTTTAATTTTGCTTTTTTGTATTATAATTTCTTTTAAGTTTATTTATATCGTATTATTTATATTACGTACTTCTTACAAATAGAAGATAAACAAATCATAAGAAAATTTTTTAAATATTCATATTTATGATAGTGTTCAACTATTATTATTACCATAGAAGAAAAATATTAATACGCATGAATGCTACTTAAACAAGAAAAACATGACTATAAATGGAAACCAAGAGTAACGATTATTATATTAATAAAATTAAAGATAATTTGAATAAAATTAATTAAAATATTAGTGTAAATCAATGAAACAAAAATTAATAAAAGAATTAAAAATAATCTATTATATGTTATCAAAGTATATATTTTCGAAACATAATAGTGTTACGTCTGAGCTTCGAAAGAAAGGAAAAATTCGATTTAATTAAGAGAAAGAACTCGGGTGGATACACATAACTGCTTTTTATTCTCTCAGGTCGTTGAGGTGTTGACCTGCGAGTCGAACGCACCCTTTGAGCATAGGGTAACGAGTCAACGTCGATGACGCTATAACTCCTGCCTGCGCTAGCGCGGTCGGTGGTCCGTTTTTTAGGTCAGAGAACCGAATCTCTTTAATCTGGGATAGATCGTGCGATTTTCAGAGCTCTGGAATGGTCGAGGTTTATTTTTAAAATAATTAAAACGTAACTCAGTTTAACAAAAATTTAATGAGTAAATGAAAAAAAAGAGATATATAAAGCTTGAGTCTACATTCATGTCTAATAACAATACTGATTATTTAAGTTTAGGAAAACGAAATCACATGGATCTACATTACGGTTAAGATTTACATGAAAATTTTATAGCGGTACACAATTATGACTTCGCGAATTACAGGATTTCTAATTGCTCGAGTTGAGGTAAAAAGTTCGTTATGGCGAACATATCGATGGAGTCGAACGTAAGGTGTGGCGGACAATTACGATGCGCTCTGGAGAAGCATTTAACTGATATAAGATAGGGAAGGGGATCGTTAGAGATGTATATGGAGATGGTGTAATGAGGTTGACGTTTGGAGATTTCCTCCCAAAATTCGGGGGTAGGTTAAATTTGCGTTTTACGTGGAAGACTTCCGGTGGTGGATGTATGGGAAATTGAGGGAATTGGCGGACAAGATTATAGAATTTTTTTAAATCAAACTTCTCTGGAGTACTGTTGCTCGAATTTTGCCGCGGAGCGGAGGACGGTGGCGTAGTCTTCTAATGTTATGATTGCGAGTCTAGATTCCACCTCTAGCTATTCCGCGAGTTCGACGGCGCGTTCATTTTCGCGACGAGCCCGCTTGTTTTGTTTCTCCCGAAGGTGTCTTAACGCCCGTTTTGTTCGGTTCTTCGGATGTCGGCAGATATTTCCGTTTGTTCACTATCGGAAATGTAAAGCTAGGTTAGAGAAAGGGTAAGAGTATTGAGGATGATAGCTTCACTGAATTAATTGGCGGCTTGCCAATCTTAGAGCAGAAATTGAAGTTAGGAATTGAGTTTTCACCGAAAATATCGGCGGCATGCGAATCCTATGGATTCGAAGCTGGAGTGAGGAAATGATTTAAGGAAGAAAAAGAGAACCGAACGGTCAACCAAACGCGGAAAAAAAAATTATTAAGACGAGACTCACTTTTGTTGTTGCTGAGCACAAGTTGTGGCTAAGAACTGGTTGATTGGCGAGATCCTGTGCTGGAAATTCACAACGAGATTTTTTAAAATCGCGCACAAACTTTAATACTGTTGTGTACTGAAAAAATAGGTTTCGCCAACTGCTCCAGAAGATGCTGTCTTCGAGAAGGTGAAGAAGGTGAAGAGAAGAGAGCAATCTGCTCTAAATCGCGGTTTATATAAGGTCTTAGAAGGATGGGAAAGATCTGAGAGCGTGATGGATCTTTGTGTTAATTTTTGAATGATAGTTTGGAAAAATCGCGAGGAAAAGGAGGGGAGCGGCGTTCTATGGATCGTGATTGTTTTTATGTTTTCGATTTTCTCGGCGAATGACGGAATTAGTTTATGAAAAGTTCATCCGTCGTTCCCCTTAATTATCCACTAGCACGTTCACCAACGGCTGCCGATCGGCTTCTTCCTGATTGATGTTTTTCTTAGCTTCTCTTCCAGTTTCGGGGATGTCGGCTTTGAACGATCTCGATGCGCGTCAGGAATTTCGATTTTGTTAATATTTCAAATTTTATTAGTATGCTATAAATCTTTCGGCGCCGAGACTGTTCTCCACAAAAAATTGTTTCCGGACGACGTCTCGAGAGGAATTATGTGTATTTTTTCAGAGTCTCGCGTTTTCGGTAATAAAAGGAAAAGTCTTTCTAGATCGTTCGAGGTATTTTCGTTTGCCGATTAGCAGCCGTTATCTCTCTCCGAAAGAGAAGAACTCGTGAAGTCCGCCGGACATAACAATAAAACTTACTTATTCTTATTTAGAACATGAAAAATCGAACTCTACGTTATTAAAAATTATTAGATTTTTAAAATTGGACCTAAAAATAAAAAAATAAGAAATTAAATTTTAAAAGTCATTATATTTTATTGGATTCGCGAACCTGGTCGAGTTATGATTTTAGGAAATTACTCATATAATATTATAATTTTTCATTTACTATTAGACCCAAAATAGTTGAAATTTCTGACACAGCATACTTTATCCTGAGCATATCCCAAATTATCTCAGATTAAAGATTCCACGGATATCGTAGTAAGTAGCATCCGGGAAATGCTATTATTCAAAGAATATTATAAAATATCATACAAATTCGTAAGATATCATAAAATATCCTATTAATATCTTTCCAAAAAGCACAGATGATCATTATAAACCCCAAAAAATTTCTTTCAGTTAAAGTTCAAAAAGGATTCTATGGAAATATTTTGACTTTTGTAAATTAAATCAAAATTGTTCTGAAAAAAGTTCTTTTTCTATTCGTAATCAGTTTAAAAGAATCCTTCATTCGCGACATAGTACATGGCACTATCAATAAATGAATGCAACTGCAAGGAAATACATGGAAGTGTTTTTCCTTCGATTTTAATGAGTTTCGAATATGTTAAAATATAGACACGTATTTTTTTTTATAAGTGCTACGTTGTTAAGAAGGTAAAATTCCTCTAAAAAAAATCAATTTTTTTATTTCAAAGCAAATATCGTCAAAACTATAACAGATAGAAAAAAGTTTATACAAAAGTTGAATCGCTTCAAGAGTACTTTATAAAGCATATAAGAAATTTTTTAACTTTTTTTTTTAAATTTCCTCACCAGTTTATACTTATCTTTTTAATTCTAAAATTTTTTAATGATCAAATTAAAGGTTAACTTTATTCGAATTCAACCATATGATAAACTTATTTTCCGAGATATTTTTGAAAAATAATTATAAATCTCTATGTATACACGCTATCTATCCGTGTGCTCGATTCTTCATGCTAAACGGATTCATCTCTTATTGCAATGACTATGCGAGAGAGCAAGTCAGTACAGTATATTGAATATTGAAATATTAATTTTATAAAAATAATAATAAATAACAACAATAATAGTAATAATAGTAATAATAATAACAGTAATAATAAAATAACAGTGAGTTTATTAAACTGCTAAATCAGTAAAATATTTTTGGCGATTGTCAAAATATGTATTGAATACTTTGGATAATTAAAAAAATTATGATTAACAAATTATGATTAAAAAATTGCATTTACAAAATATCGTTCAAGCTTTAATGTTAAAGACTGCTTTTAAAGCAAAAGTAACAGGTCTATTGGAAATAACAACTACTATATACAGTATTATAAACTGAAAATGTATATAATTCAGATCAAAGTGGTTTTTAATTAGAATTTCATGCTGGTCATACTTTATCACAAAAAGGTGTAAAAAAAGTAGAATCTGTAGCATAGTCAACATCTACAATTACACATAGTTACACAATATAGCCTATTATTATAGCTGATGGGGGCTTGATTAGGAGAAGTAGATGCGACCGATTGTGTGGCGAAAGTGAAAGTGCATAGAAAAAGATTTAGAGAACAATAAGTGATCGGAGACAAAGGAGAGAGGGGGGAAGAGAGAAGAATAGGTGTAAGAAAGAAGAAGAAATGAAGGGGAGAATAGGGGAATAGAAAAGAAAGACCGATTAAGAAGATTTAAAATGAGATTACAATAAAGTTATGGAAGAAAGGAAATACAAGCAATGGAAAGAGAGGTTGATAAGGTAAATAAGCCGAAACTGAAAAGATAATAGAAGTTAACAGAAGATAAGGAAGGTAAGAAAAAAGTGATTTTTCTGACAGAAGGAAGGGGTAAGAGACTTGGAAAAATTAAAGAGAGAGTAGAAAGTTGGGATAAACAGTTTAAAAATTTAATTAAGGAAGAAAGGAAATTATGGAAGGAAGAATTTAAAAAAATAAAAAATGACTTTAGAGATTTCAGAAATAAATATAAAGAGTTAGAAGAAAAAATAGAGAGGAGGGGTGGAAAGAAAGATGACAGAATATATGAAGGAACAAGGAACAAGTAGGGCAAGTGATAAAGAAAAGGAAAGTGATCTAGATGAAGTTAGGAGTACTTATAATGATGGAAGCAGACGGAGGAGGAGCCCCCCGCCAGCAACCGCCGCGGACGGTAAGGTGGAGGTGCGAAACGCTGAATCGGACGACGCCAAATGTACCAGCTGTTGGACGACTGACTTTCCTGATTGGAACCGCCCCTCTCCCAGGTTGGCTAGTGCGGGTAGAACCCGGACCGGGCCCAGAGAGAGCTCTGGAAAGGTCCGAAGGGGGCGCAGCAGTATCGGCGGCCTCCGCGCCCGGCTCCTCCTGAAGAGAGTGCCCGTAGCGGATAGAACGATAGATTCTCCGCTACGAGATAGAACGGAAGGAGTAAGCCAGGTGCCATCCCTCCTGCCGCCCCACTTACTCCCCAATCAAATTAGGAAGAAGGGTGGGAGAAGTAAACCCCTTACCTATGAGAAGCGTAGACCTCTGCGCAAGTGCGGGACGATGGGAAAGTATACCGCGAGTGTCCCCCAGCCGTCCCAATCAAGCGTCCGCGGACGGCACCCATAGGATTTCAGTAGGTAGGGAGCCAATACTTTAGGGACCGATTCCCACACTCCTGCGGGCGAATCAAAACGGCCAAGAGATTAATGCATAACCGCATTTCCTCACAAAAAAGAAAAAAAGGAGTACTTATAATGGGAAGTCAAATATGAGATATAAAACAAATAGGAGTGAGTAGATTAAGTAGAATAAGCGGATTAAACAAAGTTGTGGTAAAAAGATTAAGAAGATTGGTGACAGATAAAGATAAGGAGAAAAAAAAGACCAATATAGTCATAAAAGAAATAAGAATATTAATGGAAAGAAAAACTGAAAGAAACGGAAATAAGATATGGACAAAGGAATTTATAAAAGAGAATTTAGGTGTAAAGAGTGACCCCTCGTGGTGTGCCACCTTGTGAGTGGGCTCCCTGTTCTCATGACTACCTGATGGCAGTACCTGGGGCTGGACTCTGGGAAAGCCCGGGTGCGAAGAGTCAGGGTGCACCAAGTGCACGCCGTACGGAATCTACCCGCTACGGGAGTCTGTGCTCTGTGTACGGTCCTTCAGTAGGGTCAAGTCTCCTCAGAGGACCGTACCCAATGGATCGGTAGGGGTTGGCAGTCCTGATTTAAATCGTCCGGTGGCACGGCACCAATAGGCGGAGGCCCCCTATACGTGACGACGCGGATGATCCCGCAAGCGTATCGCTGCGTCGTTGGGTACTCCCCACGGGGGGGGACGGTACTCCGCCCAGAGAGAAGTTTTGAACAGTGAGGCCGCTTGGACGTATTCCGAGGCAGGGCCCACAGCTCGTGTAGATGGATTGCAGGGGGCCGCTCGGACGTTCCAAGATCTGGGCTCGGCGGCAGGTGAGATTAGGCCCGTATGGGAAACTAGGAGACTCTGCTCTCTTGGGGAGATGTGAAACATGACCTGATCCATAGCTCCATATCGGAATGGCATCCGTGGAAGGCACCATGACATGAGGATGATGCCGTTGTGTGTGTGATTCGGATGGACCATTTGCGTCCCACTGAATAGCCCGTGTGACAACTCCGGGCAGTCACATGAGTGAATACCTATCCCTGGAGCGGCGGACTCATCTTCGATTGAAAAGCGGTCGCGGTGTGTATGCAACAAACTTACAACCATGGAGCCTTTAAATAAAAAGGTTTTGAGGAAGGAGGGAGGGAGAGGAACTCCCAGGAATCTTTATCTCCTCTTCCACTTTCCTCCACTCCTACCCTCTTCTCATACAGCGTATTTAAGAAAAGCTCCACCGCAGCAGTACAGTATCAGACTGCTCCTCGCCCTGATGAAGTGAACTGCAATGTTCACAATACAGTGACATTCAACAATGCATAATGACATAGATAATACTCGTAAAATATTTACTTTTTTGAAAATAGTAACCCTGGAAGCCTTAAGAGGATGTTGAAGCAACGATTGAATCCAATAGGAAGACGCCCTTATCTAGATGGAATTAAAATGTCGATAATTTATCATATGATAAATTACCAACATGTTTAATTCGCTGCGTTACCATATTAAAAATATAAGTCAAGAGTGCGTTCAAAAACGTATCCATGGACTACGTTATATATAAATGTGTATATACAAATACATGCGTATACATCTATGCATATACATACATTATTAGATTTGTATGCAATTCGATATTTTTAAAATATCATACAAATAGTGTCTAGTAGTGTAGTATAATATATATATATATATATATATATATATATCCTAGTTCATATATATATATATATATATATATATATATATATATATATAAATATATATATAATATATATATATATATATATATATATATATATATATATATATATATATAAACTGTATATTTATATATAATGCTTTCATTGGCCTTACTTTTTTAGCAAGAAATTATTAAGTTATTTATGTTGGCATTTTATAAAAGTTGCCAGCGCATGATTAATATCTGGTACGTTATTAAATATCGGCCAGCACACGATTAACGCTTCTGGTATATTATTAAGACTGGCCAGCACACAATTAACGCCTCTGGTACATTATTAAGACTGGACAGCACACAATTAATGCTTCTGGCACGTTATTAATACCAGCCAGCCCACGATTAACGCCTCTGGAACAGTAATATCATCTATTTTATTGATATTTGGCAGCGCATGAGTGATGAGAGATAAACAAAACGAGCAAAGTAATAATGATCGTAACGAGCAGTGTATCTTACCAACCTTAAATGTAATACGTATTTATGTATTACTTAATTTTTGTTATTAAAAGAAATCGGCTGCTGCACTATATGAAAGGACTGAAAGTGAAAAGTAAAGGTACACACACAAAACATGAGGCACGTACATGTGCACTCAACGTTTCGGCTCTTTTCAGACAGCAGAAGAGAATAAAAATACTGTCGTCTCGCTCGACGCGCTGTGAGAAGAGAATAGAAATATTATCGTACTCTCTTTCGCGCTTCACGCGCCGTAAGAAAATAATAAAAATACTATCGTACTCTTTCGCTCTCGATGCGATGATCCAGCGTCTTGGTTACCGCTGACAATTGTTGACATATAGCGAATGAATTGAAAAGAGTAAGCAGATATTGATAATGTGAATGAAAGCGGAAATCGTTACATATGATCATTGCACTTTACATATAATATTTATTATAATAAGCTGTTATATAATTTTATTTATAAAATTTTAAATAATACAATCAGAATATATATAAAATTATTTTACAATATATTTTTCAAAATTCTCTTAAAAACTCAAAGTTTTCTATGTTTAGAGTAATTCCAAATTCTACAAGTTTGTTATACATTTGTTGTTGTAACATATATTTTCACTTGCATCAAATAAAAAAGGAAAGAAGAAGTAAGAAGTAAAATTGATTATTCCATTACTCGTACAACAAATTTGTTAAATTTGTAATTAATTATTCAAAACATAGCAAACTTTGAATTTTTAGAAGAATAATGGAAAATGTATTGTAAAATAATTTTGTATACATTCTCATTTATTACATTATTTAAAATTTTTATTCATAAAATTATAGAACAGTTTATTATAATGATATTATAATGAATATTATTTGTAAAATATTGAAAGATATTTATTAGATTCGGAAAAATAAATAGAGACCGACTGGATTTGAATTCGGGATCCCTCGTTTACTAATCTGACACTTAGTCTGCACGATCACGACGGCTCCTCTTTGTTAGCTGTTTATATTCCGAATCTCTTTCATGACCGCTTACGGTCGTCTAATTCTTACAGCTCGGCCATTCTGGCATTACATTCGTCCCAAATGTACCGAATCTTCATCTACCGGAATTTTATCCAAAACTTGGAGCTTCTGCTCCCGAATTCGTTCACTTTTTGAACGATCGACATGACATTGGAGTATATTTTTACTCCCCGATTTTTTCGTCCACTTTTTGAACGATCGACACGACATTGGAGTACTTTTACTCCCCGACTTTTTTCGTCCACTTTTGAACGATCGACACGACATTGGAGTATTTTAATTCCCCAAATTGGTTCATTTTGAACAACATACAAACGACACACACAAAATCGATTGAATTCTCCCTGTCAGGTAACATAGGCTGTATCCTCTCTGAGATAATATGGGCTGAATCCCACTTCTGAGATTAAAGATATTTATTAGATTCGGAAAAATAAACGGAGACCGACTGGATTTGAACTCGGGATCCCTCGTTTACTAATTTGACACTTAGTCTGCACGACCACGACAGCTCTTCTCTGTTAGCTGTTTATATTCCGAATCTCTTTCATGACCGCTTACGGTCTAATTCTTACAGTATAATACGGTCTAATTCTTACAGTATAATGATTATATACATATAACAATTTTCCTCTTTGTTCACATTATCAATATCTACTTACTCATTTTAGTTTATACGCTAAATGTCAACAATAGTCAGTGGTAACTAAGATACGTCGAGAGACTCGATCATCGCATCAAGAGTACGATAGTATTTCTATTTTTTTCTACCGTCTAAAGAGCCGAAACGGTGGGTGCACATGTACGTGCCTCATGTTTTAGTGTGTGCTTCGCATTGCTCCACACTTTTGGTCTTTCCATATGCAGCACCGATTTCTGAAAGCACTGTTGTCATGATTTTAAATTTGTTGAATTATAGAACAGGACGACGAATGATCGAGTTACATATATTGTGTGTTGTGCGCGCGCGCGCGCGCGCACACACACACACACACAATCAGACTTTTATTTCAGAGGTTCTATTAAATGATAGTGCCAGTATTCACATAGTACTTTTTTATTTACTTCTCCTATAAGTACTCAAATTATATTTTGAAGGTCTTAAAATATTCTTAGATATTGAACAAATGTGGATAGATAGTTTCAAGTTCAATAGTTACTTAGTATTTATATCGGTGGAATTAGTTGAACGTTTCGACCCGATTTCGGAGGGGTGATTTCTTCCATTACCGCTCAAGGCTCAGTGGCCGAGTCAGCATTCAGATAGTACTTTATCATTTACTTTTCCCATAAAACTTTCAAATCATATTTTGAGGGTCTCAAAAAATTCTTAGATATCGAGCAAATATGGTAAGTAGTTTCAAATTCAATAGGTACTTGATATTATTTATATCAGCGCAGAATTATTTGAATATTTCGGCATATCTTCTTTGCTAAATTTTTATTACATTACGCTTGAAATAAAACATCCTGCATATATTATAAAACTATAATTGTTGAAGATATCTAAGTGACAGGGCGAAAGACCTACGGGTAGCATGTTTCACATACGGCGACGCTCCTGAGGCACAGCCGTTCGGCGGCCCGAAATCGGGCCGAAATGTTCAACTAATTCCAAGCACTAATATAAATAATAGCAAGTAACTATTAAACTTGAAACTACCTATCCACATTTGTTAATCTCTAATATCTAAGAATATTTTAAGATCTTTAAAATATAATTTGAAAACTTATAGGAAAAGTAAATGGAAAAGTACTACCTGAATGCCGTCTCGGCCGCTAAGCATCGAGCGGTAAGGTAATAAATAAAGTAATAAATTATATTTTGAAGGTCTCAAAATATTCTTAGATATTGAACAAATATGGGCAGATAATTTCAAATTCAATAGTTACTTAGCATTATTTATATCAAGTGAATATGTAACTTAGACGGTAATAGAAAACTGTAATACAAAATTTTTTTTCGTTTTTATGTATCATTCAATAGCTTTCCACACTTAGTTGGATATTTTCTCTCATTTTGTAAAAGGATTTTTTAATCTATATAAGGAAAGCGAAGAAAATAGAAAAGTACTAAATATATGTTCAGTCGGTAAAATTCGAATTCAGCATCCTCTTAAAAGCATTATTTAATATTCCTTTATTTTTTTTTGTAAGAAAATACGATTATGCACTAATCCCTCGGGTGTTTTGACTCGCCCGAAGGATTGTGGGACTCGGTCCTTAAAATATTGGCCCCATACCTACTGAAACCCGATGGGTACCGTCCTCAGACGCTTGACTGGAACGACCGGTGGACACTCGCGGTATATTTCCCGACCGTCCCATGTTTGCGTAGAGGTCTGCGCTCCTTACGGGTAAGGGATTGACTTCTCCCTAACTTAGTTACTTCATCGTAAAGAGTAACTTCATCGTAAAGAGAAAGGCAGGAAGGATGGCACCTGGCTCACTGCCTCCGTTCTACCCCGTAGCAGAGAATCTAGCGTTCTATCCCTGCCACGGGCGCTTCCTTCAGGAGAAGTGGGGCAAGCGCGGAGGCCACCGGTATCGCTGCGCCTCTTCCCCCGCACTTTTCCAGAGCTTTCTCTGTGCCTGATTTGACCGGGCCCCACCCGTATTAAACAATCTGGGGGAGGGACGGTTCCAATCAGGGGAGTCAGTCATTCAACAGATGGTACATTTGGCGCCGCCCGATTCGGTGCCTCGCACCTCCACCTTACCATCCGCGGCGGTTGCTGGCGAAGGACTCCCCCTCTGTCTGCTTCCGCTACTGTAAATACTTCTAACTTCATCTAAATTACTTTCCTTTTCTTTATCATTTGCCCTATTTGTTCCCTCCATATATTCTGTCATCTTTCTCTCCAACCCCGCTATTTTTTCTTTTAACTCTTTATATTTATTTTTAAAATCTCTAAAGTCGCTTTTCACTTTTTTAAATTCTTCCTTTCATAATTTTCTTTCTTCCTTAATTAAATTTTTAAACTGTTTATCTCAACTTTCTATTCTCTCTCTAATTTTTCCAAGACCCCCCCCCCACTATCAGAAAAGTCACTTTTTTCTTACTTTCCTTACTTTCTGTTAATTTCTGTTGTCTGTCTAGTCTCGGCCTATTTACTTTACCAATCTCTCTTTCCATGCTTATATTCTTTTCCTCCATAACTTTACTATAATCTCATTTTAAATCTTCCTAATCTGTCTCTCTTTTCTATCCCCTATTTTCTCTTTCACTTCCTCTTCTTTCTTATACTTATTCTACTCTCCTCTCCGCTCTCCTTTCTCTCTCCGATCACTTATCTCTAAATCTCTTTTTAAGCACTCTCACTTTCGCCACACAACCGCTCGCATCCACTCCTCCTAACCAAGTCCCCATTAGCTAAAATGATAAGCTGTAATGTGTAACTATGTTTAATTGTAGATGTTGATTGTGCTACAAATTCTACTTTTTTTACACCTTTTTGTGATAAAGTACGATCAGCATGAAATTCTAATTAAGAATCACTTTGATCTGAATTATATACATTTTCAATTTCATAATGCTATATATAGTAGTTGATATTTCTGATAGATTTACTTTCCGCTTCAAAAGCAGCCGTTTGCTACGCAAACGACACACTAATAGTCACCGGAGAAAAGGATTGGGGGAAGGTTCTCGTGACGATCAATGAGACTGTCGTGGAGGCTGTGCGCAACATCGCGGATTTGAGCCTAAAAGTGGCGGTCAATAAAACGAAGCTATGTTTATTTATAACAGGTCTCAGAGCCACTCTCGGCAGTACGCCCGGATCCGCGTAGATGCAGCCGTGTGAAGGTGGGACCCAACTTCAAATACCTGAATTTCACCTTGGATGGCCGTTGGAGGTTCGAGAGCTACTTTAGACACTTGGCCCTCAGGGAGGCGGTTGCCAATGCCTTGTTCCGCCTTCTATCCAACGTAGATGAATACCGGCGTATGCGGGAATTCCAGGGGGAGGGGCAAGACCAAAGATCGTGGACAAAATACGCAGGGAGGAGTGGCTGTAGGTTGTCCAATATTGGAGAAACCGGCTGAATGGTCCCTCTGCTGACGCTCGGATGACGGATTGAGAAAAGATAATCCTAAATAGAAGGAAGGATGTGCATCACGGCGAGACTCGACCACGAACCAGTCGTGAAAACTCGTAATTATTTTGCGAAAAAATACCACCTCAGCCAGGAATCGAACCTGGATCTCCTGCTTACCGGGCAGGCATCTTATCCCTTCGACTACCGAGGCATGTGATGATATTTATCGCAAATAACGTGTTTAGAATAACATGTCAACAATACAATGATACACATATATACGCATATTACAATATATATATATATATATATATATATACATGTATTCAATCCTGTCTGGCGAACTGGGCAGGGCTGGGCAGGGCTCACAGCGGGCTGACGTACCGCCTCTCCCAAGTGCTCATCGGACACAACTGTTTCGATGGATATCTGAAGAGGATCGGGAAGGAGCGCACGGCCCAGTGCTAGCACTGTGTAGCCGATCAGAACTTCGCGCAGCATACTCTGACGAAGGACGAGGAGCGCGGTGTCTTGGTCGCAGTGACTGGCACAGACCTCTCGCTGTCGGCCATCATAAATCGGATAGTCAGCAGGCATGGAAGGCAGTCTCCTCCTTCTGCGAAACAATAATGCGGCAGAAGGAAAGAGCCGAGCGGCTGAGGCGGGGGCGATGTCCCCACTAAGAAAGAAAATATCGCGAAAGAGCAGAAGGGGAGGGAGGAGAGAGACGCTTGGGCAAGATATTTGAAAACTAATGCAAAATTAAATGATAATAGGGAAAATGAAAAGTGAAGAAAAAAATAAAGAGGCAATGAAAAATAATTTTAAATTAAATGGAAGAAACATTTTTATAGTACATGATTTAAGCTGGGAGGATAGGAAAAGGCAGGAGAGGATTAATAGATAAAAGAACAAAAAAACAGAGGAGGGGGAGAGGGAGAAGGAAAGGGAAAGAATTGTAAGTACAGAATTAAAATCAAGAGGAATTGGAAGTAGGAAAAAAATTATATAGGTTAAGAAGGGTATATGAAGAGAAAGGGAAGAGGGGAAAGACAAAATAGGGATGAGAAAAGGATAAGGAAATTTTTATTCTGAAATACAGCATAAATAAGAAATAAGAATAAAGATTTTTGGAGAACTAATAATAGATATAAGAAAGAAATGGGGAAGGGAATTTAATACAGAAAGAAGAGGATGAAATTATATTATCTAATTTAAAAATAAGAAAAAAATGATTAAATATTATCAATGTATACAAGGAGGAAAAAATATTGTCGAAAGAATAGATAGGACATGTAGTGAAGAAATGGAAGGAAACGTAATGATAGGGGGGAGGATTTTAATGTAAGAATTGGAGAATTAGGTGGGTGTGAATGAATAGGACATGGTGAGAGATGTAGCAAGGATAATAGGCAACGGAGATATAAATCTTGTAAGTTGGTTTATGAATAAAGGGTTTATGAATAAATTTTAAATAGAAGGACAACAGGAGATTGGGATTGGGAGTATACATATATAGATGGAATACCTACACTAAACTAAAGAAATACAGCGATCGATTATGTAATTGTTAGCGAGGATATTAAAGATACGATTATAGAATTTAAGATAGAAGAGAGAGTGGAATCTGACCACTTGCCTTTGTATATGAAGATAGAAGAAGAAGAAGAAAGGAATCAAGAAGTAGAACAAGAAGAAGAGGAAAATAAAGAAGAGATCAAAATAATTATATGGGATGAAGAAGTGATAAAGAGATATAAGAAAGTTACGAAGGAAATTGTAACAAGAATAAACGAGGTGGAACATTCGGTAGAACAAAAATGGGAGAAGATAAAAAGATTGTACATGGAGCAATGATAAAAAAGAAAAAGAAGAAAGAAAAGAGCTCTGGGACACAAGAATTGATGAAATAAAAGCTGCACCAAGAAGAAAAGGGAGATTAAAAGAACATATAAAAAATGGAGAAGAGGAAAGATAGGAAGAGAATATTATATCGAGGTAAGGAAAAAGTTCAGGAAATTTTTGGACTTGAAGGCTAGAGAGAAGACGGAGGAAGAGGAAAAAGAACTGAAAAAGATAAAAAAGGAAGCTGAGATATGGAGATTTATAAACAGGAAGAGAGGCAAAAAGGAGAAGATAGATAATAATATAGGAAAAGAGGAATAAAGAAATTACTTTATAAAATTATTGGATGGAGAGAAGGAGGACGACGTAGAAGAAAGAAAAGAAGGAGATACAAATCTAGAAGAGGGGTTGCAGGAAGAGGAAGAACTGAGGGAGAAAGAAATTTGGAAGGCTGTAAAGAAAGTGAAAAAGAAAAAGCTGCAGGAATAGATGGAATATCAACTGAAACTTGGAAATATGCAGGAGATGGATTACGTGCAAAGGTGGAAGAATTAATGAAAATGATATGGAGAAAAGGGACGATTCCACAAGAGTAGAAAACGAGTATTATAGCCATTATAAGAGAGGAAAGAAAAAGACTGAAAATTATAGAGGAATATTGTTATTGTACACTGCATATAAGATATACGTAGAAATAATAAGAAATATGATTGAGGAAGAGATAGAGGCGAAGAAGATAGTGAGAGAGAGAGAGACACGTTTCAGAAAAGGAAGGTCAGCTGTGAATAATATTTTCGTGATAATCATTTGATACAAAGAATAGAAAAACAAGAAGAAAAATTATATATGATGTTCGCTTAAAGGCTGCGTTCGATAACGTAGATAGAGAAATATTATGGAAAATTCTAAAGAGAAAAGAAATAAAGAAGAGATGATAAACAGGATAAGGATAATATATTAAGAAACAAGGATAATAGTGAGAATAAATCTAGGAAACACGGAAAGTTTCAAAACAAAGAAAGGAGTAAGACAACACAACCTTGTGTTGTATCCGCTGTTATTTAATTTGTATATTGCAAATATTGCATATATTAGATAAAGAAATAAAGAGTAGGGCTATAGCTGGTATAAGAATAGGAAAGGACAGATTGTGAAACATGGCATATGCGGACAATATAATTTTGTCAGCAAATAACAAAAAAGTGTTGATAGACATGTTAGGTACGTTTAAAGGATTTTTAAGGCTCCTGACTACTTAGCGAAGAACTTCGCGTGATGATAGCGACATACCGTTGCAGTGAAAAATAGAAGCTCATTCATTCTTATTCATTTTATCCTTATCTTTGTTCATCTTTATACAAGTGACATGCGGAAATTTTCGTTATTATGTGCTTAATCGTGCAGATGTGACTTGTTTCGTATTTACCAAATTTGTAAAAATGGGCGGCGGCTAAAATTATTTTTGGACATTATATGTGAAAGCATTTTTTCCACTTCTTTCAACAGCTGTCAAATCATGTGTTTTCTATCTAAACAGGCTTCATTTCACATGCCTTTTATAGCTATTTATTGACTATCACAAATGAAAGAATAACAGTCCATTTTCACAAGTGTCTTAAAGCCAGATATCTTAAATATTTCTTTATTTGCAAAAGCATTAGCGCAATAAATAAACTTTATTGTATTATTTCTTGCAATGACATCACGATTCCAATATGGCCGCGATGATTACTCAGAAGCCTCAAGAGAAAGAAAATTTATAACGTATGCGGAAAAAACGAAAATACTAGTATGTGGTAGGAAAAGAAAAGAAAGAATAGAGGAATGGAAATGGAGGAATAAGAAAATAAAAGAGGTACGAGTTTAAACCTAAGTTTCATCATAAATAAGGAAGGTAGCTATAAAAAATATTTAGAGAATTTAGAAAGGAAAGGTAGAATGTATGAGAAAGATATGGGGCTTAAGTAAGAGAATATGTCTTTAAAAAGAGATGGATTTTATTTAGATATTTGGTACAGAGTGTAATGGAGTAGAGGGTGGAAATATGAGAATGGGAAAAAAAAGAACTTAGAAAAAATAATGTTTGATTATGTAAGATAGATTTTTGGTTTGGAATTCTGCATTCCAAGATAATAATGAGAGAACTTTCTATGGACAAATTAAAAGTGGAATGGAGAATAAAGTATGAGATGAGGATCAAAAGAAAAATAACGGGTGATATAGTGATAGCATGTTGGAAGGAAAAGGAAGAAAAAGTATCGTAGGATAGATATAGTAGACAAAAAATAGAATATTATAATAGGAATGGGTAGGGTGTAGAATCTAGTGAGGTAGAAGAAGAAAGAGAAGAAGAAGGAAAATTCGAATGGGATTTGATAGATAGAGAGAAAGAGAGAGACATCCGAAGGCAATGGGAAGATAGTAAAATGATAAAGGTATAATAAGAAATAGGGTTAGATAAGAGAGGAACAAAGTATTTAAGAAAAGAAATAATTGGACACATAGGAAAAGGAAAAAAATTAAAGTAATGATCAGATTAAGATGTGGAAATATGAAAATGATAAATAAGTATTGGTTAGAGGAAAAACAATGAAGATGTATATTTTGCGAGGAAGGTTGAGATGTAGAGCACTATATTAAGGAATGCTTGATAATCAGAGAATGATTCAGAGAAATGGAGGGAGAAAGGGAAAAGATTATGGAAAAGCTATGAGATGAGAAAATAAATGAAAGGAAAGAAAACATTATTAAAATTAAACGTTAAAATTAAAACGTTATTAAAATTATGGAAAGAAATGGAATATAAGTTAAAAAAGAGAAAGAACATAGGAGAGGAAGGAGAATAAAGAATAGGAATGTGAAGTAGAAAGTAAGAGAATAGGAGAAAGAATTAGATAGCAGAAGGCAGTAGGTATGGATATACAGGAAAGATTATGAATTAAGAAAGATGTAAATATGTAAATATGTGATATTATATCAAAATTAGGATAAACAAAGAGATATAATGTATGTAAAATAAATTAGCTTGTAAGTATAAGTTGCAGTTTGTCGTTATAGTCATGTTTGTTTTTGTTATGTATTATATATAAAATAAGCGCAAAAATATGAAGAATGAATGAGATAGTAAATTATAAATATAAACCAAACTCCTTCTTGGCAAAATATATAAATCAGGTCCTTTTTCGGTGTAGCTAGAAGTAAAGTCCTTAAACCAGAGTCTGGCCACTCACTGTATTCGCTGACTGACTCAAGCTCAAGAATAAGATGGCGGAACCAATGAGAATTATTACACATTTTCGACTAATTCAAACAAGAGAGATACAATAAATCACAAAACAACTTTAATTGTAAATTTTTTTATTCTTACCAGGTGTATGCATAAGTTTTTTCCGGTTTTTTAGTAAAAAAAAACACGTAATTTTCAAGGGAAATTAATTTTTTTTTTATTCAAAATATTGGCCATCGGCTTCTACACATTTCGCCCATCTTTCAGGTAATTTATGAATACCATGCCAGAAAAACTGCTTGTCTTTTGCGGCAAACCATTCGTCGAGCCATTTTCCAACTTCCTCGAAATTGCTGAAGTGCTGCTCTGCGAGCGCGTGCCCCATTGATGTGAAAAGGTGATAGTCAGATGGCGCCAGGTCTGGGGAGTACGACGGGTGCGGAAGAATGTCCCATCCAAGCGATTTCAAGGTGTCTTTCACTGGTTTTGCTGTGTGAGACGGCGCATTGTCGTGTAACAAAATCACTTTGCCATGTCTTCTGGCCCATTCCGGTCGTCTTTCGATTAATGCGTGGTTTAAATTAATCATTTGTTGGCGATAGCGTTGTGTATTAACGGTTTCGCCGGGCTTCAAGAGTTCATAATATACAATACCGCTCTGGTCCCACCAGACATAGAGCATGGTCTTCTTGCCGAAGCGATTTGGCCTTGGTATTGATGGACCGGCTTCGCCAGGTGAAAGCCACGATTTTTTCCGCTTCGGGTTTCCAAAATAAATCCATTTTTCGTCACCCGTCACAATTCGATACAAAAATGATTTCCTTTCGTGGCGTTGAAGCAGCATTTCACAAGTGACTTTGCAATTTTCCATTTGACGTTCATTCAAATCGTGTGGGACTCATTTACCGAGTTTATTGATCTTTCCCATTGCTCGTAAACGTCTGCTGATTGTTTCTTGTGATACATGTAATGCTTCTGCTAATTGCCGTTGAGTTTGAGTTGGATCATCATCCAATAACTCCTGCAATTGCTCGTCTTCGCATTTTTGTGATCTACCAGAGCGCTCACTGTCTTTCACATTGAAATCACCACTTTTAAATTGTCGAAACCATGTCTCACATGTTCTAATCGATGGAGCGTGTTCACCATATGTTTCTACCAGCAAACGATGACTTTCAACTTTTTCTTTTGATTAAATAAAAAAAGCAATGCGTGCCGCAAATGTTCTTTTTCAGGCACAAAACTCGACATGATCACTGAACGATAAAACAAAGACGCTAGTTTTTGGCGGACTCAACTTGTGTGTGTTTGTAGTTTTAAATGTCAGACGAACAAAATGATGTATGTGTCAAATTAATACGCTGCGTACTTTTCGCTGGCGACATCTCTTAGTTAAACCGGAAAAAACTTATGCATACACCTGGTATAGCATTAAAATTATTTAAAAATTATTTAATTACAGAATGCATTGTTATTTTTTTGCTATTGTGTACTGCATTTTTTTAATTGACCTTTTTGACATGCGATTCTCATACATAAATACATAAAACGCTTCTTTATTTCTATAGATAGTTAGTGACAATTTTTTATCGTTTCACAATTAATGGTTTGCATTTTTATCAAAAAGAAATGACTAAAGTTACATTTACTATTTCCTAAATATGGCAGATATTTATGAATAATTATTTCACTTTTTAAAATATATTAAAAAACTTGTTTATTGACAAAGAATAAAGTATTTTTTTATTTTTTTAACATTTTTAATTTTTAAACATTTAACATTTAATATCTAACATTTAACATTTTAACATTTTTAATTTTTTAAAATTTTCTTTAACACTTTTTTTAACATTTTTTTACCATATAAATCATTTATTGAGGAATTCCAATCTTTTCTGTTTATTTTTTCAATCCATATAATAATTTTCTTGTAGGATTAGTCGGAAATGGGTGCAGAATATTCCTTTTGGTCATTATTTTTACATCCCAAAACGCCACAATTAATATAATTTTTTTTTTATATAAAAATATTAATTACTTTTCTCCTATTAATAAGATACTGTATTTCAAGAAGCAAGAGAAAGATTTGTAACTCCAATTATTTAAATATATATTATAATAATTTTTTTTAATTATAAAAGAATACGATTGTTTACATTAGATATCGTTACTTATTCGTGCCTGTCGTATGCCTTGTGTGCAGTATTCGAATTTGTAAATCCGACAAAAAGAATTTCCCTTTTTTAATTCTCAGGTCGGACTTGTTCCCCCTTCTCAGATTTCCTGCTACCGACATTCCTTCTCAACAAAGAATCAAATCCTGATCAACCTATAAATGGAGTTCCTTCCGGACCGCGACACAGTATTTTTCATTAACTTCATTAGAGTCACACTATGTCCTTCATTCATCCATTCACACATCTCATTTCTAGTCAACGTTTTTCGATTTTAACTTAGAGTCAGTGAAACCTATCTACCTCAACCTAAACCAACTTTCTGAAAGAGAGACGAGACTTTTAACAATCTTCTTCACAACACCTCCTTACAAGGGAAGTATCGGAAGAGTTCCTCTCCAATTTTAATGAGCTTCGAGTATGTTAAAATATGAACAAAAATAAGATAGATATTTTTTTTATCTGCGTTCTCGAATGTTAAGGTGAAACCACCTTTTGAAAAAAATCGATTTTTTTTTCCTGAGTAAAAATCGTCCAAACCGTTAAAGATATCAAAAAAAGTTTTAAACAAAAGTTTTACGGCTGCAAGTGTACTTTATAACGACATATTACAATTTTTTTTAAATGTTATATTTTTGAGCCCCCCTTACTCTCTCCCCTTAATTTAAAAAAATTTTTTAATTTTTATAAAGACATGAATTCAAAAGCATTTTATGCTGAATACAACGGTATATAATAAAGTTATTTTCCGAAATCGCATTTTTGGGAAATGAGCGAGAAATACTTCTATATACGCGCTCTATACGTATTCATACTGCATTGGATGTGCGACAACGTTAAAGGTGAATATGATGCAGTTTGTCAGTACTGTATCAGCAACAATAATTATTGAAATAAAAGCTTTTTTATAATAATAATAATAATAATAATAATAATAATAATAATAATAATCATAATAATAATAATGAGAATAGTAATAATAATAATAATGATAGCAGGTTTTTTAAACGGAATCAAATATTTTTGATGAGATATTAAAAAATGTACGAAGCAGTTTGGACATTCAGAAACAAGTTATAAATAAAAAAATGATTATAAAATATGATTTATATAATTTTATAAAATATTTTATAAAATTTATTTAATTTTGGTTGTACGGCAGCTATTGCAATGCTTATAGTAGCTATTGCAATGTTATGAATATATTTTATTGATCAACATTTATATTTTGTGTCGTAATATCTTATTATCGCAATGCTACGCAAGAAATATATTTGCTAAGGCATAATTTTATTTGCATATATTATTTACATGAGCATTGTTTGCATGAACATTAGTATAAAAGAATGCAAATCGCAGCAAATTCGCAGTTTTATAATTAATTTTATTCTCTAAAGTATTATCGATTGATACAAGTGAGAGGTATGAGCTTAATAAATGAATATGTACTTAAAAAAAAGTTATGAAAATTTTTATGCTGTTTATATTTTCATACATTTTTTTATTTTATAAATCCTTTAAGTTCAAATTATAGTTATTTATTTTAATTAATTTAAGAATTTTTTATTCAACAATTTATTAATTTTAATAATATTTTTTAAAGATTTTTAGACATAGTAATACATGATATGATCTATATATTATACAAGATTATTCATTCTTCTTGTTCAACAAATTTTTTGTAAAATAATCAGTTATTACAAAGATACATTAAATTCATTAAATTAGCTATTTAAATAAATAATTATTTAAATAATTACATTATAATTACATTAAATAAAATTATGTTATTATATAAATAATTTAAATAATAACATAAAATGGAAGAGGAAGAATTATTGGATTTCAAACTGCATTTGATATACTAGATGCAGAAAAAATAGAACTCACTGACGACAAAGAAAATTACGCATACAATGTAAAAAAATGTTATGTAACATCGATAATATCTCGGTGAAATATATAAAGAAAAGCAGTTGAATTTTGAAGAAGTAGTAAGACAAATTCAAAAAGAATTGAAGGAATGAAACAAAAGTTTCGAAAATTTTTTTATTAAAAATTCATCTAATGCTTATGTAAACAATATATGCAAATAAAACTACATCTTCACAAGTCTATTTCTTGCGTAGAGTTGTGATAATAAGATATTAGGAAATATAAATGTTAATCAATAAAATATATTCATAACATTGTAATAGCTACCGTAAGCACTAGAATAACTGTCGTACGACCAAAATTAAATGAATGATATTTTATAAAAATAATCATTTCTTTATTTGTAACTTGTTTTTCATTGTCCACGATACTGCATACATTCTTTGATATATCATCAAAAATATGTGAATATTGTTTAATAAACCCACTATTATTATTAAGATTATGATTATACTTATGATTATTAATAAAAGGAAAGAGAAGCCAATGAACAAGCGAAAATAAAATGACGTGACAAAGACAAATTCGAGTAAACAATATTTATTAAAAATAACAATTAGCAGAATTACTCTCATATAAATTTGATATTGTCCATTTCGACTTTGCGGAGCCTTCTTCAGTAATTTTTCTTAACAAAAGCGATAAAAAACGAAAGGGAATTGTAAATGCATAAAAACTTATGCGTCTGACTGTTAACTCTTAATTTCACTTTTATAATTATTATATTTTTCACATTTTTATAATCTTTTATCTATTTGCGCTTTAATCTAAATGTGTGTTCTATAATTTCATCGAATCAATTTTTATGCATTTACAATTCCCCTTCGTTTATTCGTTTTGTTTTTATCACGTCACTTCGTTTTCACTTGTTCACTGACCTCTCTTTCCTCTTATTAATTTATACGAGCTGTCTGATACAATTTTGCTCTCATAATTATTATTATAACAAAAAGTATTTGAAAAGTATAAAACAGGTATTAAAAAAGTATTAAAAAGCTCTTATTTCAATAATTATTGTTTCATCGATACTGTACTGACGAACTGCGTCATATTCATCTTTAACGTTGTTCCACGCAACCAACGCGATATGAGACGAATACGTATGGAGCGAGTATATAGAGGTATTTCTCGTTTATTTCGCAAAAATGCGATTTCGGAAAATGACTTTACTATATACCACTATTCAGCATGAAATGCTCTTAAATTCATGTCCTTATAAAAATTTAAAAATTTTGAAAATTTTTGAAAATTAGGGGGAGGGGATGGGGAGGACTCAAAAATGTAATATTTTTGAAAAATTCAAATATGTCGTTGTATATCGAAAAAAGTTTTAAACAAAAGTTTTACGGTTGCATTTGCAGCCGTAAAACTTTTGTTTAAAACTTTTTTTGATATCTTTAACGATTTCGACGATATTTACTCAGGAAGAAAAAAATCGATTTTTTTCAAGAGGTGATTTCACTCCATTAATGTTCGAGAACGCAGGTAGAAAAAATATGTATTATTCTTCTTATTTCTGTCCATATTTTAACATACTCAAAGCTCATTAAAGTCAGGGAGGAAATACTTTCGATACTTCTCTTGTTAGTTAACAAGCAGTAAGTCCTCAACTAAATTCATATTAATCGCAATTATAAATCTTTTGGCTTTTCCTTCCATTTCTTTTGCTCCATCATTCTAAGGTCTTCTTTCCTTTTCTATCTTACCTTCTGCTATGGACTTCTCGGGCTTCCGAATATCGTAGCAGGCTCTTGAAGGTGCATGATTGCCGAATAAATTAGCGAATCTTTTCTTTTTCTCTCCTGTTAACCGCTGTGGATCTTTCGGGTTTCCGAATATCGTAGTAAGCCCTTGAAAGTTCATGGTTGCCGAATAAATCGGCAAAACCAACCGAATCATCACAACCAAACTCGATCATCCCCGTTCCTGAATTATCCCCTTCTAATTTACTTTCACAATTTTTTCGTGATTTACCTACCGACTCGTTAAAACATTTAATTTATACGTTAGAGACAAGTTATTCCCCCGATCTGAATCAGAATCTCCTATTGATTTCCGAGTTTCCCCGGTCCTATGTTCCCTTTTTTCCTGATTTAGAAGAAAAATCCTCTTATTCGCTCAACTTAATAAGCCCATCTCCAGAAGAAAACCAAGGTTACTCTCCTCCTCTCACATATTAATTTTCATTTACATTTATGTATTTATTGTTAAATCTTTCTATTAATCTCACGACAAAATATCGGTATCATTAAGTTAATTGAAGAATTATCATTGTATAACCGAATAGGATCATTATTCAAAAAATTCAATTCAAACATCCACACGACTTCGTTGAAATCCTATCCAATAGCATCAATGTAACACCGGCGATATCATATACGCACGCACGCACGCACGCACGCACGCACGCACGCACGCACGCACGCACGCACGCACGCACGCACGCACGCACGCACGCACGCACGCACGCACACCTCAGCACAAGCTTTTTATCTTGTTTCTTTAAATCATGTATATCTTCATGTTCATTAAAGATTTAGATTTTAATTTTTCTTACTTCTTTTAAAACCCTCGTTTTCTTTCTCCTATTCCATTAATCGCACGAGGGCTTTCTCTAGTAAAAAAAATTATTTATTTTTAAAATGATCTTTTTTCTAAAAACGATCGACAAACGCACGTCTACACAACGATGTCATAGCGTTTCCTCATCGTTGATCCTGTGCCAAGACATAACAGTGCACTTCAACTCGAGGGTTCACGTTACAACACTTGACCTTCGAGAGAGCAGCTGTGACGTCCTTCCGAGTCCACTCACACTCCGTTTATTTCTAAATTTCTTAATTTCTTAATTTTCTTTGGACTGGACGTAACAGTATCAATCATAATATTTTGATATCATACATCTACGACGTTATATAAGTCATGATCGACATCATTTTATTCTACACTAGCTTTAGTAGCCAGACTCTGGTCTAAAGACTCTACTCCTAATTCATCGAAAAAGGACCTCATTTACATGCTTCTCATTGAACACAGTGGCCTCAAATATAATTCTTCCTTCGAATTTTTCGCTCGAGTCGAAATCTTCTCCCATCAGTCTTGTCATTGACTCGAAAGATGAATGGGAATTCGCTCAAAGATTCTCATCATAGTCTAAATTAATTTGCGTTACTGCGTATGTCTTTCGTTTTGTTGACACGATCAAATAAAAAAAGATTAAGCATTCCGTCTCTCTATCGAAGATCATTCGTCCGAATCACATTTCCTGGGATCCATCCGAGATGATAAATGCGAAACTTTTTTGGTGTCGATACGTGCAATATTGCGTATTGTCCCGCGTATTCAACGACTAAAAACGACAAGTCGAATATCGACTCATAATATACTTCCACTCTAATCCATTTTTAGATAAGCATAGTTTAATTCGAGTCGGAGGTCGACTCCGCCATTCAGAATTCCCAGATGAAGCAAAGTATTCGATTATTCTCGACCAACATTATTTACTTTTGCTATTGATTCGATACGCATCTCAAAACGCTTTATGGAGGTGCAATTAATTCTGTGCATTCTTCGCGATGAATTTTGGATACTCCGTGCTTGTCAAACAGAGATCGGTTATCACAGATGTATAAAATGCACGCAAACGAACAATTCCAGTACACGAACTTATGGGAAATTTGCCCGACATGTGCTCGTGCGTTCTTGCATTGCAAAGTAGACTATGCTGGCTCTATTCTCGTTCGTGCTGCTGCCGGATGGAGATATGAAGCTCGAAAGACGTACATCGCGCTTTTGTATGTATGGCTGTCCGCGCCATTCATTTAGAACTTGTTAGCAACTAATCCATCGATGCATTCTTAGCTGGTTATAGTAGATTCTGCGCTCGACGAGGCATTTCATCATGCCTATACTCTGATAATGTGAAAAATTTTCGAGGAGCTGATCAGAAGCTTCGAAGCATGTGGAAGGACACTCAATCCTCGCGTACTTAACACGTTAGCCTTCGATTCGTTTCAGCGAATGACGTCTCAATCTTCAACAATTGTTATTATAAAATTCGTATTTCAATATTCAATAAACTGTACTGATTTGCTCTCTCGCGTAGTCAGCGCAATATCAAATTAATCCGTTCAGCGTGAAGACTCGAGCAGATAGCGCACGAACAGATAGTGTGAATACGTAGGGATTTATAATTATTTCTCAAAAATGATATCCTGGAAAATAAGTTTATCATATATAGTTAAATTTGTATAAAATTAACCTGTAATTTGATCATTAATGCCCATTTCCTCCAATATAGTTCAATTCAGAGTTCAATTCCTGTAAACTGCGTTCAATTTTGAACGCAGTTTAATCTTCGATCAACTTAATTTGTTTTCCTTCAACTTTATCTTGATTCTGATCAATTGAACGTATATCCAATGTTTGCTAATTCCAACTAAATTTGTATCAAGTAATATGATTGGTGCATAATGAGCATAACAGAAAAATTTGACAATAAAAGTATCAAGATGATCAAGCAAAAAAAAACTCCAAATAATCTCCAACTTCATGACGAAACTCGGAAAAATATAAAAAAAAACGTTGATTAATTTGTTAATGGATAATAAAAATAAAGTTAATAAATATAATGATGAATAATGTAAAAGAAAAACATGAACTTGAAATTGAAATTTTAAAAATGCAATTACAAAAAGAAAAATTGCAATATTACAGTTGCAATATTATTATATTAATAAGTTATTATTATATTATTTATTATTATATTAATAAGTAGTAAGAAATATTACAGAAAGAATTAAAAACAAGATAATAAATAAATAACGAGATAAAGAAATAAGAGTTAAAAACTTTTATTTTAGAAAAAGAACAGCGAAGATTAAAAATGTTATAAATATATATATTATAAATATATACTAGTGTATATATATATATATATATATATATATATATATATATATATAAAATACTTTCTTTATAGATAAAAAGTTCTTAAATTTTTATTATTTTCGTAAATTAAAGCAAAATTTAATTTCATTTACAGTTATTTTTATTTATTTTCAAAAAATGTGTTTATTTTAATTTTCCTATTATCATAGGTATATTTTTGAATAACCAAAGATAAAACCAGGATTACTTACATTACTTACATTCATTATAAACTACTATTACTTGCATTTATTATAAATTACTGTTGTACTCATAGCCTTATATATAATTATATATATAAAGTAAAAGTTTTAATTTTTACTCATTTTGCAATAAAAATATGATCAAAAGAAAGTTTTATTTATTTGTCATAAATAAATAATAAATTAATTTGTCATAAATGTTACTTTATTTATTTACTGTACTAGCTTTTAATTATTCAACGATGAATATAGTTTGTTTAATAAAATAATATACTAAATATACCTTCAAATACTGATATATGCATATATGTTTTGCGTTATCTTCTGTTTAAACGCCATTCAAACTTGTTAACCGGCCAAAAATGAGCGTTCAGAATAAACGTCGTTTAACTGACTTGAACTTGTACAAAAAACTTGGTGGAACGCAAAATGTCATTGATCGGAGTTTAAACTCGGTTCAAATTTTGAACCACGTTGGAGGAAACGGACATAAAAGATTTCAAAATTAAAAGATATGAAGTGATGAGAGAAATTTTAAAAAGTAGTTAAAAAAATTTGTATTTTCTTTATAAAGTACTCTTGAAACAATTCAACTTTTGTATAAAAGTTTTTTATCTATCTGTTATACTTTTGATGACATTCCCTTTAAAAGAAAAAAACCCATTTCTTTTAAGAGGAATTTCATCCCCCTTAACGTACAGCTCAGCACTTATAAAAAAATTTTGTTACTACCCATACAGCACAAATGACTGTTTGTCGTTGACTAATTGTCGTTTTTTTAGTCGACTTGAAGTCGACTTGTAAAGCGACGTTTAGCCAACTGTTTCTGTAATGATTTTTGTCGACTTTGTCTTACAATAAGTCGACTTAAAATCAACTATTTCCGAGGATATTAAAGTCGACTTTTTATGTTAGACTTTTAGTTGACTAATATTATCAAATTTATTTTTAATTATATAGATGCATTATTAAATTATAAGAATTCTAATTTGATATTTATATTTGACGCCAAGTCAATATTGCCAGCGTTAAGTGGAACGCACCATTAAGCGCTAGTATAATTCTTTCTGAGTTTGTTCGATTTCTATCCGGTGTTCACATTAGATTATGTAGTGATGCAACGCGCGATATTAGTAAAATGTGATTGATGTGACCAGCGATATAATTCAAGGTAATTTTCTTTTTTTTTGATATTATTAATGGAAACTATAAAATAAATTTAGAAAATGTTACTAAAAATACATTTTAAAAATATTTTTTCGGATATTTGTTAATTTCTCGAAAAATTAGTGCTTTTCAAAATTTGAAGTTACGTTGTAAAAATTGTAAAATTAATAAAATAATATTATCTTTTTTTAATACTCTTTGTTTAACGTTGTCATAAATTAATAATACAATTTTGTTCTTTTCATATCTATGTAGAAAAATATTTGCTCTTTAATTTTCTGCTTTTACAGAACAGATTCAAATTCAATTTTATTATCTTAATAATTATATTTGGTAATCTTAGTTTTATAAAAAGAGGATAAGAAGAGAGAGCATGTGCCACAACGCCTAGGCCCTACCACAAATCAGTTGTAAAAATCCGTAATTATTTTTGCGAAAAATATCACCTCAGCCAGGAATCAAATCTGGATCTCCTGCTTATCGGGCAGGCATCTTATCCTTTCGACTACAGATACATGTGATAATATTTATCGCAAATAATGTGTTTAGAATAACACGTCAACAATTTTTAATGATACACACATATATGTATACATACTACAATATACATGTGTTCTTGAATCCCCACGATCGGTACTCCAGAGAGATGATGGTCTTATTTTCTCGATGGATGCAGGTTAGACTGCAGCGGTGACACTCTCCCACTCACACAATGCCACTCTTATCTCTGAGAAACGTCTTTATTTCAAGCTTAAAAAAGCTCGAGAGGACAATTACACCCCGATAGTAAATTATCTCGCAGAGATATCTCAGATTTTATAAAACTAAGCTCGGAATCCAATACGAGATTCAAAGGAACAATTGCGATTTTCTGATGCCTGCGCTGTCTTCTCTGTTCAGAGGTAAATGCTTTCATATATTAACACTACAATTTCACGTTTTTTCATATCTATATAAAAAATGTTTGCTATTTAATTTTCAATTTGCTTTTACAGAACAGATTCAAAGGAGGCGATTACGATTTTCTGCTCTCTGGTGCCTGTGCTGTCTTCTCTGTCTATTTGAAAGTATTATAATGTAAAAGTTTATGTTTACAATGTTGATATTTGAAACGTTTCATTTTTTTAATAAAAAGCTTTGTAAAAAGAATTGCATTTAATTTTTTATTATATAATACCACTATTAATATTACTATGAATATTGCTTAAAAGTTAATTTATTTATTAAATAATAGTTTACTTATTATCGACTAAAAGTCGATGTAATCATCATAACCTAATCAATGTGAATTCATAACATTATATGAAAGTCGACTTATTGTCGGCCATAAGTCAGCCTAAGTCGCCATAACCAAGTAAAAAATGTCGGCTCATAGTTGTCATAAAGTCAACTTTAAGTCGATTGATATGGCTGACTTATAAAGTCGACTATAATTGGGATATTTGTCGACTATTAGTCGGCTATAAATTAATTTAATCTAACTTTAAAGTCGACTTTAGACTTCTTCTGCCGACTTATAATCGACTAACAGTCGACTTTGTGCTTTTTGATTTATTCTATATTTATTAAATATATAACAATTAAGAGCACTTTAAAGCTTTATATATAAAAAAATATTTTAGTATTGTTGAGATGCAACTATACAAATGAGATGCTTACAAACTATTTGCAGCAAATTATTCGCTACTTCGCGGAGAATTACTCGTTACTTACTAAAAATCATTCGCAGCGGAAAATTAGCTGCATAAAATATTTGCGTTCTTATAGCCAGAAAATCAACATCAGCCTTTTCCAAGGTTACATGATCTCTTCTTCGATGGATTTTGAAATGCAATCTGCTCACCGAACAATTAGTTACTTATGAATCTAATCATTTACACTCAACTGGTTGGATCACCAATCGATCGATCTTGCCTTCATTGACTGGATCATCTTCCGATTTTCCTTCGAACACAAAAGAGGTATAAATCCGACTGGGTAACTTCCGGGTGGTACACTTTTTTTACGGAGAAGGGGAAATGCACCTTATGCACACCACAGAAGGAGCCACTTGTGGTAGAGTGGGACTCTCCCAGCTATCCGAGCATTCCTATTAAAACTTATTCCTTTTAAAAATCCCCTCTCTAACCTTAGCAGTACGAACTCCGGAACTCCATAAGCACAACTTTAAGATCTATGCCAGTCCTGTCCAAAAAATAATTCCTTCCTATTCCGGTTATCTTTCTCCTTTGACTAAATAATTTAACCTTCCCTTTTTGTTACAGGAACTTATCTAGGGATGGAGGACTCCACTGGTCCCAAGGATCAAAAATCCCAAGAATGTCAAGGATCCCAAAGACCCCATCCAAGGACTCCAGCAAAATCAACGTTATGGAGAAGGACAGGTGAGTAATATTACCCACAGGGGTGGATATGGGTTGCGGACTGTGATGGACCGATCGATCTATCAACCGTCGAGATGAATATATAACTTTGATTGCCCATTCATGCTCTAGAGTCCTTAGAGTCTGGTCTTAAAATCTGAGGCTAGTGTAAAATAAAATGACATCTATTACATAACTCGTATGTTAAATAACATCATAGACGTATAATATTGAAATATTATGATTGATACTATAACATTTATAAGATATCTCAGGTAAATGCACTATATTATATTGAGCCTTACTTTAATTGACAATATATAACTGTAAGAAAAATCTCATCAAACTTTCATTAACTTTTTCATTCTTAATTGCTCATTTTGAAAGTCTGTTGGGAAGTTAAGAATCACTTTCTTTTTACATTAATAATTATAAAATTAAATTAAAACGGTCTCACTGCTCCGCGCGGATAGTTAGTCAGTCGGAACTTATTTTTTATAAAAAAATAAAAAAAGTCAAGTGTACGCAAAGTGTATACCTTTCAATCAATTTTATTATCAACTATTAACGCCAATTATATCTTTTAATAAATAAAAATTTAAGATACATATCTCTATACTCAAGAATTGTTCTATTTCAATTCAAGTATTATATTACAAAATTAATCTTGTGTCTAAATGTGTGTTCAAATAATATATATAATACCCAACTTTAATACGCACCATTTGTATAAAAGATTTGATAAAAAAAGTGGCGCCAAGTTATAGTTACATTATTTCAAAAATTCAATATACAACTGCTTTTAAAGAATAAAATATATGTGATACGTATTTTTATATTAAAGTTTCTTTATATTATCTTTATGTTATCTTTATATTAAAAATTTAAATTTCCATTAAAGCCTTCTTATTCTAAAATTGAAAAGACAATAACTCTAATTCTTTTTAAAAAATGATGATATAAAATTGCATTACCTGACACAATTTAAATAATATATATCTAATCTAAGTGACATATTACTTAAATAATACCGTACATACCGTTTATATAAAAAAATTAGATATTGTTCGAAATTGCCCTAAGTAAATCACGCCTAAGTGCGTGACGCGGAACATGCAAAGCGTGCGTGGCGATCGATTATCCTACATCATCCGATCGATGGCGCCAGGTAGCTCGTCGCGGAATATCTACCACATGGATATCTATCACGCGGAAATAATTATGCTTATTAGTCACTCTTTAAAGGCGACGTTGTTTCGCAAACGACGAAACGTAAATGTAGTGATTGGCCGAAAATCATATGCTTCGAGTAGGTATACTAGGCCGGTTCTAACGCAAGAGCTTCGAGGGGGGTGCGAGTGCGGGAAGAACGGCGGGCGCGGGGGGTAGAGAGGAGGGGGAAGGCAGGGGCGGTGATCCTTTGAAATGAGCCACGGGGGAATATGATCCGGTAGTTATAAAAATAAATAGATAAACAAATAGATAAACAAATTTGATATAAACAAATAGAAAATTGCGACTCGAAAAACATGACGTCACGGGGGGGGGTAGATAAGATAGTAACGAAGATGATATAAACAAATAGATAAACAAATAGATAAACAAAGATGATATAAATGAGAAGATAAACAAATTGCGGACACGCTGCATGAACATAACGTCAGAGGGGGGGCCACCGCCCTGTCGCCGCCGCTGCCGCTGCCGCCGAGTAAAAAATAAAAAAAGAAAAAAATAAAAAATGACTCACCAGTTAAGGTTAATAAAAAAGTAATCCAAAAAAGAAAACACAAAAAAAGAAAATAAATGTCAATAATCCAAAAAATATACTCACTTAAAACACACACACACACACACACACAAAGTATAACAATAAAAAAAGTCACTTAAAATACAAAAGAAAAAATAATTTTATACCTCTCTCTGGATTATTCCCGCGGATTAACCCGCAAGGAGGATTTTCACATCCTCGAAATTATCCATCGGAACTTCATCTTCTGGATAATCTTCCTCCTCCTCCTCATCCTCCGCCGAAGTCATGCAATTGATAAGTTCATATAATTCTAATGACTAATGCAATTGCACAATATTGACGTAACGGTCATTGGGAACATAATAGATATAGTGTTTCTCCGCATCCATCACGAAAGTATCGTTATAATCTGTGAATAATATTTATAAATATGTAAAAGCAAAGCGTTCCTGGGTCACAAAATTATTAAAAAATTCTACAAAATCGCTATCATCATCATTATCATCATCATTATCCTCGGGAAGTATTACGAGCACCATTGTCTAACACATCGGGCGATTCTTCGCACACAGGCGATTCTTCACACACCGGCAATTCTCCGCACACAGGCGATTCTTCGCGCACCGACGATTCTTCGTGCACAAAATTATCGCCGGGTGATGCCATTGCGAAGATGTTTCAACGACAATATGCTACTACAAGACTCATTGCATGAGATTGAACGTTTAAAAAACAAAAGATAAAAAAATTTACGTCGTACTAAACACTATAAATAAAATATATAAATAAAATAAGAAAAAGACGGGAGAGAGATAGAAGGTATACGTACACAATAGAGATAGAGCACAATGAAAAGAGAAGATAAATATATGACAACATAGCGGCGCCATTTTTTTCTAGGAGCCACGAAAAAATGGCTTTTCAGAAATCGATGTACATGTCGCGGCATATTAAGAAAAACGTTGATAATCCGACTGCTATGAACAAATTGCGAAGATAATAAAAGTTATAAACAAATAGATAAACAAATTGCGACTCGGTTGCAAACGTATGATGACGCTCCGGTTTAGACAGAAGGACAAAGGGACAAAGAAATTGCTGATAATATTAGGTGTACAAAAAAGTTCTGAGCTTTAGATTTCATACAACCGAAATAACAATTTAAATTTTATATATCTTCCCGCCCTTTTGCGGTTTTAAAGCGTTGACATTTGGCCTTCTAAAATACGGTTTGGCGTTTGATGCACATAATCTAAAAAATCAGTAGTGTTCACGATGGCAATAACAAAAGAACATATTCGATTTTCCATTCGCGTTTCATCTGAAGAAAAATGCTGTTGAAGCCACTGCAATGATTTGTGCTGCATATGGAGAGAATGCTGTAGGTCATACTATATGTAAAAGATGGTATCAAAAATTTTGCCAAGGAGATTTCAGTCTTGAAGATGAATTGCGTGCTGGACTCAAAAGATTGAAACGGACGAATTGCAAGCACTGCTGGATATAAACTCTGCGCAAACTGAAAAGGAGCTTGCAGAACAGCTTGGCGTTACGCAGCAAACCATTTCCGTACGTTTACATACGATGACAAAGGTTCAGAAAAAAGGCAGATGGGTTCCGCATGAATTGTCCGAAGACAACAAAAATCGTCGGCGTGACACTGCACTCACTTTGCTTTCAAAGTTTCGGAAAAAAGATTTTCTGCACAAAATCATTACAGGGGATGAAAAGTGGATTCTTTATGATAACCCTAAACGTAGAAAATCATGGGTTGACCCTGGTCAACCTTCAACATCGACGCCAAAGCCCAATATCCACGCCAAGAAGATTTTGCTGTGTATCTGGTGGGATTGGAAAGGTGTGTTGTATTACGAGTTGTTACAACCGGGTGAAACAATCACGGCAGACCGCTACCAACAACAATTGATCAATTTGAGCGATGCATTAGAAGAAAAGGCCATTTACTGGCCAAGGACGTCGTAAAGTGATCTTGCTTCATGACAATGCTCGACCACATGTTGCGAAAGCGACTTAGGACCATATTTTTGCGTTAGGCTGAGAACTTCTCCCGCACGCGGCGTATAGCCCAGACATGGCGCCTTCCGATTACTACCTATTCCGGTCGCTGCAGCATCATTTGACTGATACACATTTCGTGAGATTTGAAGAGATACGAAAATGCATTGATGACTTTATCGCTTCGAAGCCGGTGAGCTTCTATCGTCAAGGAATTCGCAAGCTACCCGAAAGATGGCAAAAGGTCATTGATGCAAACGGGGAATATTTCGCTGATTAATATTTTTTTGTTTGTTTTTGAATAAAGATTGAATTTTACAAAAAAAAGCTCAGAACTTTTTTGTACACTTAATATATATAATAAATTGGGCGCGCGAGATCACAGTAGGCGGAAGCTCTAACCTCTAATGAATCGAATGTGAGAGAAAGCCGATGCGATTGCATACAAAAAACGTGAAGTGTCACATGTATTGATTGACACGTATTGATTGACAGGTCACTTATAACGGTGCTCTTCTTTTGTCTGTTAATTACTCATTTGCGGAAGTATTATCTTATTGAAAGACGAGATCAGTCATGAGTATATTATAAGAATAATGAGGTGTATATACATGATGACTCATAGTTTGAATCTTTTTTATATAGCATGCTAAAGAGAAAAAGAAACTTTAATAGACATAACATTGGAAAAAAAACTGTGATGTGCAGTCGTTATAAAAAAGTTAGATTAATATATCCTGATGACGACTTGTGTTCTTGTCTACCAATCAAAGAGTTTCCAAATTTACCGTTATTTAACGTGGCGCGCCATCCACCGGTAAACGGATTATTTTTTGAAGAGACATTACACCCAGACTCCCCAGCATTTTGTGAAAAGATGCGACCACCGATTCCCCGACTTCTCGATTTCTCCCAAAATGTTTCTGGAAACGTGCGTATATCAACATTTCAGAGAAATCGCGTATAATATGTTATTAGATGTTCTCTTTCGAAAGGTAGTGGATAAAAACTCTAACGACCTTGCTAAACGACAGCACTCTATGATAACATTTTCCGAAGAACCTGCACTAGCGTGATATAATAGTCAAGAAAAAGGCATAGATTCATATAATTATACTTACGAACCCGATATCGATGATTATTTTACTATGCTGTTTATCAGAACTATGCGCAGAAAGGAAGAGGATCGCGCCATGTTCAAACAAGAAAAAAAAACAAAGATGATCACACCATTACCAATTAATTATTGGATAATCAATTATTTAAAAAATGTAAAGTGTCATGTAAAAAAAAAATATAAATAGTAGAATAAAAAAGTTTCACTTTTAAATCATGATGCAATTTCTTTGTCATCTGCATGACCGACACCATGACTGACTTATATTTCCGCCCGACGCGCGATGAGTTACCCCGGTAAGATAAAATTCTCGCGGCGCTAAGAAGCGGTACGTCGATCGTTGGAATATTATCAACGTAGTGGAAAAAAAAATTCATAATTGTATCCAAATAAAAAGGGAGGGTGTGCGTCACGGCGGGGCCCGACCACGAACCAGTCGTGAAAACTCGTAATTATTTTGCGAAAAAATACCACCTCAGCCAGGAATCGAACCTGGATCTCCTGCTTACCGGGCAGGCATCTTATCCTTTCGACTACCGAGGCATGTGATGATATTTATCGCAATAACGTGTTTAGAACAACAAGTCAACAATACAATGACATACACACATATACATATATTACAATATACATATATATATGTATATTCTCTCGAATCCCCACGACCGGTACTCCAGAGCGATGTTGGTCTCTCACTCGATGGATGCAGGTCGGACTGCAGCGGCGACACCCTCCAACGCCATTGGCAAATATACAAATAATCCTCCTGGTGCGCCAGTGCTCCACCGCTTACGCTTGTTCGATCCCATCACTTCTCAGTCGCCAACGTCATCGAAGCTACACGGTTTCTCTCGTTGCAAAGTAGAGGGTGTCGCCGCTGCAGTCCGACCTGCAGGGCTGTCTGGGATTCCAACAGCGTTTTTAGTTCAGTATCAGTTTGTTGTTCTGCATACGATTCGTCCGTCGAGACAACAACTGGCATTTCGATTGCTTCTAATCGTGATAAAGTATCTGCGACTTCGTTTTCTTTTCCGCTTATTTTAGTGGTGATTTAACCGATGAAATCGAGTTGCCTTCTTTACCTTTCGGATACTTTATCTTGCAGGAAGATATAATAACAGTTTGTATATATAATAATAATTTGTGATCGATTGCTATGGTAATATCTCTAGCTTCTACCAGATGTCGAAAAAATTTTAAGCTAGCATAGATAGTTAATAATTCCCGATTCGTATGTACTATATTTTTGTTGAGTGTCAATTTTTTTTCAAAAAAATCCTAGCAGCTTCCAATGACCGTCTTGGTACTGCTCCAAAACAGCTCTTATGGCCAAATTCGAAACATCTGTTTTCAGGATAAGCTTAGTGTGTTCGAGTAGGTAAGCTAAAAGTATTGACTCTGCTAGACGTTTTTTGCTCTCTTCAAGAGCAGCATTGGCTTCTAGTGTTCATATCACTAAACACTTATCTTTCTTTTTTTGCTCCTATTAAATATATATTGAGCGGTGCTAACAAAGTTGCTGCATTCTTAATAAAACGGTGGTAAAAATTGATGATTCCTAAATATCATCTGAGTTCGCTAATTGTGTTTGGCTTCTTAAAGTTTGTAATGACATTGACTTTGTTCGAGATTGGTCTAATTCCGTCTCTTTCGACTGTATAACTTAATCTATTTTCTCCTCGAACTTGCTTTTTGCTACATTTATGGTTGTACCATATTTTTTTAGTCGTTGAAAGATTGTTTCCATTCCAATTTCTAAATGACGGCAGTGTTCTTTTTCATTGATTGACGCCTTCTTTTACATGGGGAAATGCCTTTACGCATTGTCCCTCCGGGCGTATAACTTGCCCAGGGAAATGTGGGACTCGGCGGAGAGTTAAGCTCCTCCATTACCCAATAAAACCTCACGGGTGCCCTTCCTGGTGCTTGTATTGGAGCAGCCGAGGAACTCCAGCGGAACACTTCTCGGCCGCCACGTGGTAGCTCCTATCCCTTCCGGGGGTGACTGGGGATTGGAGAAGATCTTCTCCTTTACTCCACCCTGCGTCCCCAGGAGGACCTCGAGTTTTGGAGTCTCGGAGTCTGTGATGTCTGTTAGCATAATTTAGCAGGGCAGTGGGCACCACTCGCTCCGCTCTTCCTCCTGTGACGTGAGGGATACCTGGCGCCGAGCTTGTCGGACCTGTAGTTGTCCCAGGACCCCAGCGGACCACGTCCTGCGCCGCGTATAGATGATGGGAGTAGTCCTCCGCTACCCCAAAAGGGGAAACTTCTCTCCCTCCCACTGTTAGTGGCCGCCCTTGTGGTGGGCGCTGGCCGGAGGAGGGAGGGGCGGACCGTTAAAACGATCGCTCCTCCCCCTGATCCTATGTCATCCCGCCTAAGTAGATGTCCGTGTCTAGTGCCATGGGGTGGGAGCAGGGAAAGACTCCGACCCAGGGAGGTAGAGTACCCCTTAAAATTGCATTTCCGGGGTAAGTTGAAAGGAAGGGAGAGACTATGTCTTCCCGTCCGGGTCAGCTCGGCAGGAGTGAGATCCCCGCTGTTCCGGGAGCCGGGCCTTGCCCGGACACCTTTCTTTCCCTTTCTCTGCCTCTTCGGCGGCCGTTCCGCAGGGACTCTCCCCCTCCGTCTCCCCCAGCCGCTCTGCCGCAGGAGGAGACCGCTTTCTACATCTCGTTGCTGCCGACCTTCTTATTCACGATGGCCGGCAGCGAGAGGTCCGCGCCGGTCACTGCGACCAGGACTCTGCGTTCCCACGCGGGACATTCCGTCAATGTATGTTGCGCGTAGTCCCGGTCAGCCGCACAGTGTCAGCACTGGGCCGTGCGCTCCTTTTTTATTCTCTCCAGGTACTCACCGAAGCAGCCGTGCCCGGTGAGCACTTGAGAGAGGAGGTATATAAGCCCGCCCATACGTGGGCTCTGCTCAACCAGTCTGGCAGGCAGGGATGCCGGATAACCGTTGTCGTCCGAGCATCAGGACGGATAGATTATCCAGCTGGTCTCTTCGGCATTCTATGACCCTCGCATATTTCGATTACGGTAACCGAATACGCTTGCGTATTCGGTTCACGGTCTTGGGGATTGGTCTTGTATTCCTCCCCCCCTTTTCTCAGAGCTCCCAAATTCGCCGATAACTCCAACGTGGAGTTCCGCCAGGAGCTCGATGGGGGGACACACCTGCCAGGACCGCATGGGACACGGTGCGATACGCTCTGACGAGCCGGAGAGCGATGCGCCTCTGCGCTTGGCGCATTAGGCGCAAATTCCTCGCGTTCGCCAGCCTGTCCGCCCACACCGACGACCTGTATCGGGCATCGCGTGCACCCTATAGACTTCTCACGCGGGCGCCCGGATTTCCTAAATTAAGTAGGAAGCGGGACAAAACATTTGTCACCGCCTTCACCCTGGGGGCCAGGAGCCTAAAATGATTCTCGAATCCCGAACGGCTATTCAAATATTTCATGTTGGGTTCCACCTTCACGCAGACCACATTCACGCGGATCCGGGTGTACTCCGGAGTTGGCCCCCAAAACCTGCCATAAATGAACATAGCTTCGGTTTTGTTGGCCGCTACCTCCAGCCCCAGACCCGTGATGTTGCGCACAGCCCTTGCGACGGCCTCGTTGGCTGTCATTAGGGCCTCTTCCTTGCCCTCGGCGACTATTAATGTATCATCTGATATGCAGATAATACTCGCGCCGGGAGGAAGATGGTCCGGAAGACTTTATCGTAAGCGAGGTTCCACAGGAGCAGGCCCAGAACTGTGGAATCCTGCACATTATATCCCTTCTGCGCCGGAATCCGTTTCGCGTGATGAACTCCAGCGCTTCCTATCCCGGAAGTAGTCTCGGACCACTGAGACTAAGTATTCGGAGTGGGCATGCCATCTCATCCCCTATACTGTCCCAGGGAGTCCAATGCGTTGGTGATGTCCAGTGATACCACCATTGCAACTCCTTCCTCCCTTCCTCGACAATGGGGAGTTCCTCCATGAGGGATCTGACGCGTAGAATCGTGTCAATCGTTGATCTCCCCTTACGGAAGCCGAATTGTCCGTCCGACGCGGCCCGCAATGATGCGTTCGAACATTTTGCCGACGTCGTCCAGCAATACATGTTGATCTGTAAGGGGGCCTGCGGAAAGGATGCCCCCCAGTTTGCTCCTCTTCTGAACCAGCTTGGCCCTCCTCCAGCGCCGGGAGGGGGGACTCCTGAGGCAATTGTTAAACAGCCTCAATGGAGCGCCGAGCAAGTTTAGAGCCCGGGCCCACACCCAGCCCGGAATTTCATCCGAGCCCGGGGCTGTGGGGCGGTTCAGCTTTTTCGCTGCCATCGACTGGAGGTATCTCGTCTCCGGATACTTCCAGCTCTCCGGTGATAGGCCACCTCTCGAGTGGTGGGTCCGCGCCGCGGAGAAATTTTTTTTCCCTTTTATTGTGGAAGAGGGTCCCCACGACGCGATTGAGAAGCTGGAGATCCATCCTTTTCGTAAGTGGGGGCACTCATGATCTCAGGCATTTGAGCACCATTTGGTACGGGCGCTCCCACGGATCCCCATCCACGAGATCATCCCAGGCCCTGGCCTTCTCTTGACGTATGGCGCCGCCCATGGAACACAGTGTGGCCCCTGTACTGTATGCGACGCTTCCTCCACGGTGGGCTCTGGCGAAGTGTTGCCTGGACGACGGTCCTTCGCAATTATGCTATTTCCGTCGTCCACCAATAGGCCGCTCTCCGTAATTGAAACCGAGAGCGTGGTATCGAAGCGTCACAAGCTCTTGCGACGATACCTACGAGCCTCTCGGCCTTCTCGTTCTTGGTCTTTGATCCAACCGACCGCAGCCATGAAGCGGTCGCGGTTCTACTTTTTGAGGACCCATCTGCGCGGATGGGGTCCCCGGTGGCGAGCCACCATCCCAGTGGGGGGAGAGGGGCGGAAGGATACATTCATGTGGATGTACCTATAGTCTAACATGGACTCCGTTTTTTCACCCTCCACCCGGAAATCATGCGCGAGGCCAGGAGGTCCCCGAAGGGATCACATCGAGCACGAACCCTCCGTTGTGCCTCACGCATGTCTCGGCAGAGCCCGAGTTGATTATACTCAGGCTCAGACTCGCCGCCCAGTCCTGGAGGGTCCTGCCCCGAGGGTCGATGTGCGATGAACTCCATAGCCCGGATTTAACGTTGAAGTCCCCCGCCACCACTACCGGACGGGGGAGTCGTCTCCTGACAACCTTTTTCACCTCCCGGAGATACTTTTTGAATCGGACAGGGCACGTTTGAGGAGATGTAACACCCGCAGACAGGCCCCCATTCGATCGCGACGTACCCCGCATCCGTCTCCAGTAGGGAACAGGAGGGGAGCCGTCGCAGTGGATCGTCACGGTGCCCTGTGGGTCACCTCATCAACAGGGATGTCCCGTTGGTACACGGTATGACTCCGCGACCCCCAATCCACAGTTCTACTTGGCTATGATGTGGACAAACATATCCTGTGCCCTGACCGAATGGTTGGGGTTGGCCTGGAAAATTTTGTTGGATCGCTCGAAGATTTTACTTGGATCCAACCTCCTCCAAATCGGTCACCTCTTCTGCCATATCTATTGGCTCAGGCTCCATGAGGACCTGAGCCGGAATCTCTCTCCTCGGCCTCTGTTCTAATGGAGGGAGAAATTTCCTCCCGGGATCTGAGACCACCTCCATTTTTCCAGAGATCGGTGGGGGAGAGGGTGTTGGGGGCCTGCCCAACATTCTGGCGGGGGGTCGATTCCCCCGCCTCTCTCTTTTTTCTCTGCAAGGCAACCTGGCTTGCTTCCGACGCGATGCGCGGTCTCCTTTTTTGATTTGCTGGCATTCTGGCAGACTGTGCATCGCATCTTCGCCTCGCAACTCGCCGCGAAGTGTCGGCGCCGGCGCCGCCGCAGCGATAACAGACACCGGTTTAATCGAAACCGTTCGAGCATTTGCTACCTTCATACATTTGTGGCATTGACTTACCTTCATACATTTGTGGCATTGGAGGGAACGCACGCTCCATCCTCGCCAAGGCGAGGCTCACTTTTATTCTGGCCGCCGTTGCAGCCTGCTTGGCTACGGTCAAGGAGTATTTTATTCAGGCCGTGTAGAGGTCATTAAGTTCTTTGCGCAGGACGTCACTTTAATTTGAGGTCCGCCTCTCCCAAACTCTGCAATCGCGGACCCTACCGCCTCGGGATTTTTGATGAGCAGGTCTCGGACCTGGAGTTCGGCCGTTTTAATTAGCCTGCTTATCTTGACATCCTCTGTATCGGCGAACGCCATCTTTTGCGGTCGTCCGCCTTTGAGACGCTTTCCGGGTCGGGGACCTCGAGGATCATAGCCCCAGTCATCGCCTTTTTAGGATGGGTCCCCTAGATCCCTAGCTTCGTCAGCCTGGAATTTTTCTTGTCACGGCCGTAGCAATTTTTTTCTTCTAGGGACCCCTTTTCTTCCCCGCGGTGACATGGCGGAGGGAGGAGAGCCCCTTGGAATCTTGTCCGTTGCTGCTGCTGTTGCTATTGTTGTTGCTGCCGTCGAGCCGCCTTGGCTGCCTGTTTTTCTTTGCAGCCAACTACCCGTGACCACACCTCAACAGGTTTGGGGAGGGCAAGGGGGCCTCGATTAGGGCGGTCCTAAAAGAATCCGCTCCTCCACTTACTCTTTTTGGCAGATGATGGGGTGAGAGCCGTCGGCGGTCCCCTTTTCTTCCTCTGTCTTTTTTGTCGATCCCCTTTCTTGCCCACCTACTTTGGACAGGGGCGGGACTCGCGCCTTCCGTCGGCGCGTTGGAGTGCTGTTTCTCCTTATTGTTTGGGAGAACTCCCAGCCTGGAAAGGATACTAGGGATTAACTTAACCAGCACTCTTTTCAGGTTTTCGGCCGTGATTAGGCCGGTCGCCTTAGCCAGAGCAGCCACGCCCCCTCCCCCTCTCTGTGGGGGAGCATTCGGGATAAGTCTTTTTTCCCCTTTATAGGAGGTCTGAAGACGACGGAAGAGGGCTCTGAACAATTTCCATCTTGGTGATAGAGGGCCTCTTCGTTCGCTTCTCCCGTGAGGAGGGGGGAGCATTGTCTTTGAAGGTTTTGCCCCGTTCTCCCTCATCTTCATCACCGAGGAGCGTTCCGGTGGCTCTCCAGTAAGTGGAGTCCCGGGGGAGGGTGGCGGAGGGGTGATGTTCCCCTGCCCAATCTTCCCGGTGCGTTTCTGAGGCCTCTAGAGAGTTTTTTAGTTCGCGATTCTCGATTCTGAGAACCTCTATCTGTTCCTTCAGGGCCCTTTCGCCACCGATGGCCGTTTCGTAGGCTGCCTCCAGCCCGTTGGTACAGAACGGTATTTATAGCTTCGAAGCTGTTGGTAGCGTCTTAGATATTTTTAATTATAAGACCCTGAAAGTTTTTGGAGCTGGTGGCCATCTTGACTAATTTGTTGATGGCAAATTCTGCAGCGCTCTTAGTAGCCTCTGTAGGCTGCTGATATTGGTCCACCAGCTCTACCTTCTGTAAAGGCCATTGGATTAATAGTTGTCCGGCTACGATTGCCGGTTCTACTATTACTAATCACATTAACCGTAATCAGGACCTGTTACATTGTGATTGGCTGAATTAGAATCATAAACCGATAACTGTAGCCGCGCAACCGCTAGTCTGATATGGCTTTAATTGCGCCTCGCGAAGGCACTTATCTTCAGCCTCAGGGAAGAGTCGTCCTCTAGGTCATATTTTAGGATTTTTAGACGCTTAGCGTCCTCCTCTTTCTCCCTTCTCCCGTCTTTGACCTCCTTAATGAAGAGGCCTTGGTGTGCCTTGATCTTGGCCGGGCGCCCCTTTGGCGTTTGGGAGTTTCCCCAGACGCGCTCGTGAGGTCGGTACTTCTCTCAGTGTCTGATGAGGGCAATAAACGCTCTCTTTTGCACCGCCAGAGACGACTAGCTACTTGTTGACTTGATTGACATGCAGTTCTCGTCTCTTTCCGACGTGACCGAAATTCACGAGAAGTTGTTCACTCTTGATAAAATGAGGCTCCCGCCGCCCGTCGTTGCTGTTGGTTCCTCCGATGTGGCATCCATGAACTCATCCACAGATGCCTTCTCCCCGTCCTTCAAAGTTTTTTTTATTATAGGTTCCATGATTGTTGGATTGTTGCACACCGCGACCCCTCTCCGATCGAGAGTGAGACTGCTGCTCCGGGGGAGGGGGATAGGTATTTTCCCACGTGACTGCCCGGAATTGTTACGTCGGCTATTCAGCGGATCGAGCCGCCGGTCCATACAACGGTATTATCCCCACGTCGCGGTGTCCTGGGCAGGTGTGGTGTCTGCACGGGTGCCAACCCCATATGAAAGGCTATGGGCCAGGTCATGCCTCAGATTTCCCAGAAGGGAACAGAGTCTCCGACCCTAGTTCCCCATGCACGAGCCAGTATCTTCACCTGGGCCCAGACCTCGGAATATGTCCGAGCGGCCCCGCAGCCCGTCCCTCTCCGGAGCACCGCCACCTTTGGCATGTGTCAGCCGCCAGGAACACCCAGCGATGCGGCGATACGCCTGCGGGATCACCCGCACGGACAAGGAGCAAACCTTCCTCTATCGTGCCATCGGATGATTGAATTCAGGATCGTCAACTCCTACCGGTCCATTGGATACGAGATCCAAGAAGATCCTACTGGGGCACTGGACCCAGAGTATAGATGTCCCCATCATAGTGGGCGGAGTCTGTACGGCGTGCACTTGGATCCTGACTCCTCGCACCCGGGCTTTCCCAAGAGCAAGCCCTTGGTATTGCCATCAAATGGTCATGAGAACAGAGAGCTCCCTCATCACGACAAGGTGGCACGCCACGAGAAGGTGGTTGACGCCACTAATATGTCATCGACATAGCCAAAGCAAATTCTAGTCCTCGAAGTGCTACGTCGATAAATCTTTGAAAAGATTGTGCGGCATTCCTTAACCCGAAAGGCATTCAGTTAAACTCAAAATGTCCGAAAGGCGTAGTTGTCGCCGTTTTGTGCCGATCTTCTGCTGCTACCGGAATTTGAAAAAAATGCCTTAATAAGATCAATTTTAGAAAAAATTCTACAATTAGCTAGTCGATATGTAAAGTCTTGAATGTGTGATAGCGGATACTTATCTGATATTGTGATACTATTCAGTTTATGGAAAGCCTCGCAAGATCTTCATCTGCCGTCGCTCTTCCTGATTAATTGTAAGGGGCCCGCCCATTGTGAGGATGATTGCGTCGGTAAATTCTCTGCTCCATCTTGAATTCCTTCTTAGCAGCTTTGTATTTTTCCGGAGAAAGTTTACGCGACCGGTGGTCCTTTTGTCACTGTATAATGTTTGAGAGTTTCATGCGATGCCGCTGGGCATGTTATGTCTACGTATTTCCGCAGAAATTCACCGAATTTACAAGCTTCATTAATAGTTGTCACTGATGATTGCTTAGTGAGCTTTGTATCAGTTTTTGTAAAAAGCAATGTTTGTTCATTTATCAACTTGTGCCGCTTCAAATCTGGTAATAAACCATGGTGCGCTAAAAAGTCAGCGCCAATGATAGTTGTCTAACCTCTGCTACGATAAAGCCCCATCGGAACAGTCGCCTCAATCCTAGATCTAAAATTTTTATTCGACTTCTACACGTGTGTATTACAGTGTTGTTGATAGCGAAAAGGTTGGAACTCTTCTGATCTTCTCGATCCTGGCACCATCCCAAGCGAGATTACGGATACAATTGCTTTTTATGTAGCACCGATATATACAGTTGTACAGAATTTATCATCATAATATAATTATGTGGCAAAAAATGAAAAAATATATATATATATAATTGTTTATAAAACGTTTAATACAACAAAATAAATGATATTACAACAACCTTACTTTTTATAAAAAAATAAGAAAGTCGCCAAGTGTTTGCGCAGTTTACTTTCTAATGGAAAAAAAATTTTACAAAATTTTTTTATAAAAAATAGAATATTTTTATAAATAATATAGATTTGTATCAATTAAAAATTCTTTCTTTCTAAATGATAGCAGTTATTTTATTTAATTCTTTTTCATAATTTTTTTTATTACAAAATTACATCATTTTACTGATGTTCAAATAATATATAATATATATACTTATATATATATATATATATATACTATATAAACTATATACTAAAATATATATACTACTCACCTCTAATAATATGTATCATTTGTATAAAAGATTTGATATCAAAAAAGTGGCGCCAAGTTATGGTTACATTATCTCGAAAATTCAATCTCCTTAAAAAAAATAAGAATAAAATTCAAGACACATTTCATTGCATCCAAGAATTTTTTTATTTTAATTTACATATTATATTACAAAATTAATCTTATGTCTAATGTTTGAATGTAATACTCTAATAGTAAGTATCATTTATAAAAAAGATTTGATATAAAAAAAATGGCGCCAAGTTCCATGTATATCACTTGTATAACAGATTTGATATCAATAATTAAAGGACACGTCAAGTTATGTAAATTATTATACAACAATTCTTAAAAAATAAAATCCAAATGCTAGAATTTCAAAGTTTCAAAAAATAAGACCTAATAATTATATATTAAAAATTATATATTATAATTATATATTATAAATTTGATGCTTCATATAACAATAAGGTTTCGTTAAACATGTATTTTTCTAATTAATAAGTACTAAAATTCAAAAATAGTTTCAATATTGCACAATATATGCCATTCTACCACGCATTCTGCTGTATATTTTAAATAAAGCGATATTTTTAAATATAAAGCAACTTTAAAATCAAACAAACACAAGAACTTGACATGCCCGGGTCGCATTAAAACTTAATAGTCTTAGGTGAATAGAATTAGTTTTCTTTAAATTAAAATAGGTTTTAATACTTTTTATTTATATCTTTACAATTTATTTTTTATCAATACTGATTCAATTCAATTAATGACTCTATACAATTAATTAGTAACATATGTTTCTTCATTATTAATTAATTTTATATTAAATATATCTGTTTCTTACTCTAGAAAAGTAATATTTACATAATTAATGCAATAATATTTACATAATTAATGCAAAAATAAATAGCGTTTTCTATTAGAATAAAAACGTATATGTACATGTTTTAATATTTATTAATAAATTATTATTTTTTACTAAATATTAAATAAACATATTTGTTTATATATTTGAGAAATTTGTCGCCATAGAATTTTAAAAATAATATTTACATAATTAATGCAAGAAGATAAGTTAATGTAATAGAATAAGAGTGTAACACAGTACAGTAAAAATATGTATGTTTTAATGCGACCCGGGACTTGCGGGCCAAGTTTTTGTATGTCTGTTTGATTTTAAAGTTGCTTTATATTTAAAAATATCGCTTTATTTAAAATATACAGCAGAATGCGTAGCAGAATGGCATATATTGTACAATATTGAAACTATTTTTTTTAATTTTAGTACTTATTAGTTAGAAAAATACATGTTTAATGAAATTATTGTTATATGAAGCATCAAATTTATAATATATAATTATAATATATAATTTTAATATATAATTTTAATATGTAATTTATAATATATAATTATTAGGTCTTAGTTGTCTTATAATTATTAGGTCTTATTGGTCTTATAATATATAATTATTAGGTCTTTTTTGAAACTTTAAAATTCTATCATTTGGATTTTATTTTTTAAGAATTGTTGTATAATAATTTATATAACTTGACGTTAATTATTGATATCAAATCTGTTATACAAGCGATATACATGGAACTTGGCGCCATTTTTTTTATCAAATCTTTTTTATAAATGATACTTACTATTAGAGTATTACATTATTCAAACATTAGACATAAGATTACGTAATTTTGTAATATAATACATAAATTGAAATAAAAAAATTTTTGGATGCAATGATTGGTGTCTTGAGATGTGATATGAGTTTTATTCTTATTTTTTTAAAGAGATTCGAGATAATGTAACTATAACTTGGCGCCACTTTTTTGATATCAAATCTTTTATACAAATGATACATATTATTAGAGGTGAGTAGTATATATTATATATTATTTGAACATCAGTAAAATGACGTAATTTTATAATGAAAAAAAATTATGAAAAAGAATTAAATAAAATAACTGCTATCATTTATTATAGAAAGAAAGAATTTTTAATTGATACAAATCTATATTATTTATTTTCATTACATAAAACATCGTATGCTCGCCATTTATGGATAATAAAACTAACTGCGACATATTTTTTGATAATTGATAAAAAAGTTTCGACGGATCTGGTACAGGCAAAATAAATACATTCTGTGTATTGCGTTCAATTCCGCCAAAAACCCACTGTCCTCTATATGACCGGTATTGTATTTTCTTTTGCCTATCTTAGATCCTTTCATCCAGTTCTACTATTTTACCTGGTCCACCAATTTGTTTTTGTTTTTTCTCAAACCATTGTTGAAGTAACTAACAATAATTGAATATATTACGTAATAGCAAACATTAATAAATAATAAGCAGTATTTTACTTACAAAAATTTATCCAATCGACAACAGTATGATCGTTAAGTTCCAATTCGTTTTTTAGAAATCTATGTCGTGATGGCTGCATCATTAAAAAATAACCGATAAATCGACAAATTGTAAGAAGATTTAAATGTGCCCACTCAAACCATGTTCCATGGAATGCGCTGATTTTGAAATTACATACTACTCTCTGTCGTTTTCGATTTTTAATAACTTTATAATATTTATTTGTATAATGAAAAATATAATTTTCAGCAATATTCGTTAATATAGTACATTTCGGCATTTCGGACATGTCACTTCACTCCGTACAACTTTCTTCTCACATAGAAAATTCCACAAACAATCAAAATTGTACGTCTTATTAATAAATTTATGCAAATGCATGTTACAATGTGTAATTGTCTTACACGTATTAAAGTTCTTTAAATGTCTGACTGGCTAATATTTATTGTCGGTATAATAGTGATATCGGTACGATACTGATGATGATTGTAACACTACTGATCTGTGAAAATCGTTGATATCTGTAAACAGGGTATCTGTAAGCGTACAATAACAAACATGTCCTTCAACATTGAATCGTAATTGTTGTTTATTTCTACTGACATTTTTCACAGATCGGTAATTGATATTCAAATTTATATACTTTTTTTATATGATTTGAAATTTAATTTTTATCAATGTATCAACATATAGATTTGAATTGAACTTCGTGTAGAAAGTTGTAAATCCATGGGGAACCCTGTTTTGTGTTAAAAAGTGTATGTGTGGAATTAGTATATTCCGCCCCCCCCCCTTATCACTGTAATAAGGGTTGGATTAGGTTATTCCTTTCGATAGTGGAGCTCCTCGTAGAGGGGGGGGGGCATACTGACTCCACACATACACTTTTTTGATATCAATAATTAACGTCAAGTTATCAAAATTGAATTTAAATGTATACATCAAGCGACGGCTAGAATCTTTTGATTGTTATCAGAATGAGGACCTTGATAATATTTGTCAACGTCACGAAATCCGTGAGGCCGTCCAACTTATGCAGTTTTATTTTTATTTCATACGCTTGACTATATCTTATTGCTCTTCTAATATTAACTAATAATCTAATATTAATCTAATATTAATTTTTTATGATTATAATTTTTTAACGAAGGACATCTGACGGATAAAACTTTTTGAGGATCACTCAGAGTCATGACTTTGACAACATATGTAAGGTCAATGGAGGGTGGTCCCCCAATCTTCATTTTTCAAAATTTAATTAAGAAAGCCATAACGGAAGTTGTTAATGGAGTTAATGAAGTGTTACGTCCAGCCCGAGGTAAATATTTTTTTTGGAAAATGGATGGGGCTAGGAAGGACGCTCCAAATATCCTCTCGCAGATGGGCGCGCTAAGACGTCCCTACGAGTCGGACACACTGTGCAGGTCCACGAGTGCGAGTCAACGTCTTGAAAAAGACGCTATGACTTCGACTGCGTGACGTGCGTCCATCGGTCCGTAATTTAGGCAAGAGAATTTAATCTCTTTTGCCAGGGACAGGACCATGTGCGAATCTTGAGATAACGGGAAATGAAAGAGGAAGAAATAACTAAAACGATAAATAATTTAAATTTTACATATAATTAATAATTTTAAAAGCGACTACAAGTTTAACTAATTACAAGATCCGTGTCATTTTTTGTTGAAGTTCATTTGGTGAAGATATATTTACATTTAATAAAATAATAAAAAAGGGTGTTACGTACGGAAATTCATGTAATATAAATGTTCTAAAAATTGACGGATGTATTATTTATTTTCTGTATACAAATTCTATTATATTTGTATGTTCGTCTATATTCTAATTATTCTTATCTTACATAGTTTAATATTTTTAATCTGTATTTGATAATTTTATCTTACATTGTTAATCTATTTAAATTTGTATTTTGTTATCTGTGTGTGATTGTTTCGGAGGTCGGATTTCCGATGGTGAGGTCTAGGGGAAGAGGGGAAGGAGTCCGCAGAACTCGTCCAAGGATTTCTGGGTGCGGAAATCTGGATATATCTGGAGATTAGTGTCATGGCGCTCTGGGAAGAGTGCGCTGAAATCTGGGGGTGATCCAGATTCGGATGGTCTGATTGGGGAATAGGACGGAGGAGATATGCACAAATAATAGAGTCTCCTGCTGGAACAACTCGTGGTTTCTTCAGCATGTGTCAAAACCTCGGATGTCCTAGGCGAGGGGTAGTTCCCTGATCGACGAGCTCGCTTGTTGCGACGATAACGGAGCCTCTTCTGGGCTCGCCTCCGTCTCTGAGCGTCGGAAAGAGAGGATGATGCAGATTTCACTAGAAGAAATGGATTTGGAATATGAAGGAAATGTCATTGGTCGTAAACCTTAAGGCTATCTCTGAAATATTTCAGGAAACCGAGAGATCCGACGGAGGAGAGAAATTAAGAAGGGAAAGAGAAAATTGTAAGAGAGGAGAAAAAAAAAGAATAGATTTCCCGAATTATTCGGTGGCCATGAACCTGCTGAGTGTTCCACAACGCATAGGGAGTCAGTGAGGTTCGACGGCCGAAGCAAACAGAGAAGAAGCAGATTTTGCCGAATTACTCGGCAGCCATGAACCTGCTGAGTGCTCCGCAACGCATAGGGAGCCCGAGAGGTTCGATGGCTGAAGCCAACAGAGAAGAAGCAGATTTTGCCGAATTATTCGGCGGCCATGAACCTGCTGAGTGCTCCGCAACGCATAGGGAGCCCGAGAGGTCCGACGGCCCAAGCAAAGAAAGAAAGAGAAAAGAAAAAGAAAAAGGGAGTAGAAATGTAAGGAGAACGACAGAGGATAGAAAGGATGTAAGGGAGAAATGAGAAAATATAAGGAGAAGAGACCTGAAAACTATTATTAGGGAATTTTTCTATGTGTAATTGAACTTACTGTTATTCTGGAATGCCGGAGACTTGGGACCTGCGAGATGATGAAGGCGGAAGCGGTGTCGCCAGGAAACTTGGTCACTTGTACTTGTACTTGTTGAAATTATTGATTTATTTCGACTGACACCGACTGATTGAATTATTGATAATTGACGGACTGAAAATGTTCTGACCGCGTAAAAAAAAAGGAAGTAGCAGTGCGTGCTCCGCGATCTAACAGCGTAACAGAACATGTGTCATCCGTTTATCTGCTTAGCTAAATTCTAATAACTGATATCCGAAAGAGAAGAATCGTGCAGTCGTCAAGATGTAACATCGGTGTACTTCCGCGATTAGGATAATAGGGATTATCCGCTTAGCCGAATTCTAGAAACCGACCCCCGGAAGAGATCAGTTGCGTAACCGTCGCGATCTAACAGAGTAACAGAACATGTGTCACTCGTTTATCCGCTTAATTAAATTCTAATAACTGATACCCGAAAGAGAAGAATCGTGCAGTCGTCACGACGTAACAGAAGAAATGGATAGAGTAAGACAAGAAATACAAACTTGGAAAGAAGCTGAGCTTGAATCATTAATAAGTAGTACATTAAAAAGAGAAATGCAAAATTTAGTTCAATTGCTGCTAATGATGGGAGCAAGTCTACAAGAAACAGGAAAGAAGAAGTTACAGCGAGGCTGCATCAAATAAAAAAGAAGCAGTAATTATCATCAAGCCATTAGAGGAAAATGATGCCAGCTCTAGCGAGAAGACGAAGAGAGATATCAAAAACAAAATTGATGTCACTAAATTAGGAATAAGAATCACAAAAATGAAAAAAGTAACTAGAGGAGCAGTTGTGCTTGGATGTGAAAATAAAATTCAAGCTGAAATTCTGAAGGAAAAAGTAATAAATGACATGGGCAAAAAATATACTACAAGCTCCAAAAAAGAAGAAATTGAAAATACCAGGTATATGCATAAGTTTTTTCCGATTTTTTAGTAAAAAAAAGACACGTAATTTTCAAGGGAAATTAATTTTTTTTTTTATTCAAAATATTGGCCATCGGCTTCTACACATTTCGCCCATCTTTCAAGTAATTTATGAATACCATGCCAGAAAAACTGCTTGTCTTTTGCGGCAAACCATTCGTCGAGCCATTTTCCAACTTCCTCGAAATTGCTGAAGTGCTGCTCTGCGAGCGCGTGCCCCATTGATGCGAAGAGGTGATAGTCAGATGGCACCAGGTCTGGGGAGTACGGCGGGTGCGGAAGGATGTCCCATCCAAGCGATTTCAAGATATCTTTCACTGGTTTTGCTGTGTGAGACGGCGCATTGTCGTGTAACAAAATCACTTTACCATGTCTTCTGGCCCATTCCGGTCGTCTTTCGATTAATGCGTGGTTTAAATTAATCATTTGTTGGCGATAGCGTTGTGTATTAACGGTTTCGCCGGGCTTCAAGAGTTCATAATACACAAAACCGCTCTGGTCCCACCAGACACAGAGCTTCTTGCCGAAGCGATTTGGCCTTGGTGTTGATGGATCGGCTTCGCCAGGTGAAAGCCACGATTTTTTCCGCTTCGGGTTTTCAAAATAAATCCATTTTTTGTCACCCGTCACAATTCGATACAAAAATGATTTCCTTTCGTGGCGTTGAAGCAGTATTTCACAAGCGACTTTGCGATTTTCCATTTGACGTTCATTCAAATCGTGTGGGACCCATTTACCGAGTTTATTGATCTTTCCCATTGCTCGTAAACGTCTGCTGATTGTTTCTTGTGATACATGTAATGCTTCTGCTAATTGCCGTTGAGTTTGAGTTGGGTAATCATCCAATAACATTGCTCCTGCAATTGCTCGTCTTCGCATTTTTGTGGTCTACCAGAGCGCTCACTGTCTTTCACATTGAAATCACCACTTTTAAATTGTCGAAACCATGTCTCACATGTTCTAATCGATGGAGCGTGTTCACCATATGTTTCTACCAGCAAACTATGACTTTCAACAACCTTTTTCTTTTGATTAAATAAAAAAAGCAATGCGTGCCGCAAATGTTCTTTTTCAGGCACAAAACTCGACATGATCATTGAACGATAAAACAAAGACGCTAGTTTTTGGCGGACTCAACTTGTGTGTGTTTGTAGTTTTAAATGTCAGACGAACAAAATGATGTATGTGTCAAATTAATACGCTGCGTACTTTTCGCTGGCGACATCTCTTAGTTAAACCGGAAAAAACTTATGCATACACCTGGTAAGAATTTTTGATGTGGACAAAGAAGATTGCGAGAAGGAACAAGAATTTTGGGAAAGAATCGAGGAACAGAATGGATTTATGAAGAATAATGTACAAGGACAAATCGTACATAAATAAATCGATGATTGGAAAATCTCAATGAACGACGATCATAGCGGTGGATACCAAGACACACGATATGATGTTGGAAGAAGAAAAAGTGAAAATTGGATGGAATATATGTAAAGCTATATAGAAATTTTAAGGTGTTTTAAGTGTTGCGGCTATTATCATTTTGCGAAAGATTGTAAAAAAGATGTAGTTTGCGGTAAATGTGCAGAAAAGCATGCAACAAAGGAATGTAAAAATGAAGCAAGAAAATGTGTGAATTGCGAAGAAAAAATTAAAAGTTTTAGAAATATATATTCAAAAATATATATTCAAATTATTTTTAAAAATATATATTCAAATTATTCAGCATTCAATGTAACTTGCTCATACTAAAAAAAGAGAATTAGAGAAACAGAAAAATAGAATAAATAGTAGTTTATAGCAAGAATTGAAAAAGAAAAGGATAGAATGATTTGTTTAAATGTACAAAGGTTTTTAAAACATAAGGATGAGATAGAAAATGTATTTTTAAATAAATTTGGGTCAAGTATAATGAGATTCACAGAGACGTATGTAACGCATATGATTGAAGATCATGAACTAGAAATTAATAGGTATGTGTGTGTGAGAGGTGATTTAGAATCTAATAGAACGGGAGGTGTTAAATATTTTAACATATAAATTTATGTTTCAAGTATATAGCTATTATGATCTGCATGTAGGGAAACTGCTTGTTGAGTATCGAGTCACGAAGTTCTCCGAATAATAATATAATCGAAGATTCTTAGAATTTGGTATTATTCATTCCTCGACCGCTCGCCCGTTGTTCGCAATTAGACACCGCACGATATGTGCGACAGTGTCAGTTAAAAGAGAATTCAGAATATAATTGCGAGCCAATTTATATAGTTCACTTGTAAAATAAATAGCGCTAATATCTATTTATATTAAGCAAGAGTGAGATTATTTATTGCTACATCATTCCATCAAATCAAGGGCAATAAAACACGATACATATTTGATCCTTCGAGCTGGATGCACACATCATATGGATTCTGATGATCTTACTTAGGACAATTAAAAAGGGGATCACAAAATTAATATTACAATGGAGTCGCGACATAATGCATTCAGGGTGAACGCTGATTGTATAGTGATAAACAGGATTACGATCCGTTGCCAAATACGTTTATCAATAAAAATAGTCTTATTATACCTAAGAATCTCCAACTCATAGATCCGAATTTTCACGTAGCTTCTAATATCGATTTGTTGATCGCAGCTGAGATATTCTGGCAGTTGCTGTGTGTCGGGCAGATTGGGCAATCAAATAAACACCCTACTACAAAAGACGCATTTTGATTGGCTAGTATCAGGCAGATTTCCTTCGATGGAAAGGCGTGAGACACTAATTTAGCGTTCTTATGTTACGATCATAAATGAGGAGCTGGACCATCGGTTATCGCGTTTTTGGCAGTTGTAGGATTGTAAAGCACAGGCATCTAGGACAAAGGAGGAACGTTTATGTGAGGAACATTTTTTGCAAAACGTTCGCACAGACAAGGTAGATTTATAGTTAAACTTCCAATAAACGATGATAGGCTTACAATGTTAGAAGAATCTAGGTCCACGGACATTAAAAAATTCTACGCATTGGAAAGGAGATTTGAGACGCAACCAAAATTGAAGAGAGAATACTCAGCTTTTATATTAGAATATTTGTCGCTTGGGCACATGAGCAGGATGAGTGCATTGTGCGATGCGATTACACCGCATTGCTATTTGCCGCATCACGCGGCAATAAAGAGTTCCAGCGCAACAATCCGATTGCGCGTGGTTTTTAATGGGTCGTGCAAGACGAGTAGCAGAACATTCTTGAACGATATTCTTAGGGTAAGACCTTTGGTGCAAGAGACTTGTTTTCTATTGTGGCAAGATTCCGTACATTCCAATACGTATTGAACGTTGACATCTCGAAAATGTACAGGCAGATCTTGTTTCGAGTCAGACCACGTTGCAGAGAATTTTATGGCGCGATGATATTGACAAAAAGATTGAGACGTATGAGCTGTTGACAGTCACTTATGGCACTTTGTCCGCATCGTTTTCAAGATGTTTAAAATATTTATCCGAGCTATATGACAAGGACTATCCTCAGGTGGCAGTAGCAATTGCAAAAGATTTTTACATGGACGATTTGTTGACCGAAGCGAACACATTGGAAGATGCGAAAAAAATTGAGAAATCAAATTATTCATCTTGTCAGAAATAATTAATCAAGACTCATTGTTGATAAGGATATGAATACGAAAATTACTCTCGGATTGCAATGGAATTCGAAGGATGATTGTTTCTTATTAGCAGTCCCGAAACCTGTGAATGAAATGCATGTTACCAAACGGATTGTTTTGTCTCGCATAGCGCGAATTTTCGATCCTCTTGGGTTAATCAGTCCGATTGTGGTGGCGAAATTAATTATGCAACAATTGTGGCAACTCCAGATCGATTGGGATGCGTCATTACCAATGTCATTGCATACGGAATGGAGCAAATTCGAGAAAGATTTTCAAGATCTAAACAAATTGAGAATATCTCGTTTAATAATCGCCAGTTTTTCTTACCGAGTTACAGCTACATGGATTTTGCGATGCCAGCATGCGAGCCTATGGTGCTTGCATTTACATCAGGATTGTGGATCATAATGGGTAGCATTCTTGCAGACTACTGTGCTCTAAATCCAGGATCGTTCCGTTAAAATACATATCACTTCCTAAATTGGAACTTTGTGGCGCTGTTCTGTTATCGCACCTAATGTATAAAATTGATAATGTTCTGCAAGTAAAAATAGACAAAAGATATGTGGAGAAGATGTGTGGAGTGATTCTTCCATCGCACTGGCCTGGCTACGTTCCGAATCAAGGCGATGGAACTCCTTTGTAGCTAATAGAGTCGGTGATATACAACAACACTTGAACATTGAAGATTGGCATCACGTGCAGACACAAGACACTCCAGCGGATCTCATATCGAGAGGTGTGGAATTGGATAAATTAGCTTCATTCTCGTAATGGTGAGAGGGCCCAACATGGCTGTGTTATAATGACTTCGAATAGCTGAAATCATTCATAGATGCAGATTTGACGACGCTATCCGAGCAGTGCAAAATAATACGAAATTTGACAATTCAGACGTAAGCAACGAATGAATATATTTTTTAATCTTTATTCAAATTTAGATAAATTGATATGTGTGACAGCATTATGCAGGCGATTTTATAAAAATTGTAAAAATAAGGAACGTCATCAAATCGATTTGCTAATGATTCGCTAACGCAAGAAATGAGCGAAGCACTAAACATCCTTTGCAACAATTATATTTTTCTGAGAAAATTAAGGCCTTAAGCAAAAATCGACCGATAGCTTCCAATAGTCGTCTCTTAAGTCTGACCCCGTTTCAGGATGAACAAGGAATATTGCAAGTAGGGGGAGTAGATTAAAGAATGCATTGCTGTCCTACAATACTAAACATCAAATTTTGCTTCCAGCTAATCACGCTTTGACTCGATTGATTGCTAGACGAGCACATGAGAAAAATTTACACGCCGGGATGCAAACTACATTGACAGCAGTTAGACAGAAATTCTGGCCTAGTGCAGCGAAAAGTATGATTCACAAGGAATGCATTATTAGTTTCAAGCATAATCCTGCAGAGTCGCACAGCATTATGAGAAATTTACCTGTTTCTCGAGTTCGAGCAGCGAGACCGTGTAGCACTTGCGGTGTTGATTATGGTGGCCCATTGTATATACGCGAAGGCAGGAGACTAATGCGAAAATTGTCAAGGCGTATATGGCGATCTTCGTATGTTTTGCAACCAAGGCGGTACATTTGAAACTGATTAGCGATCTATCTTTGGAAGCCTTCTTAAATGGATTGAAGAGGTTTATAGCACGCAGAGATAATTTCACATATCTATTCGGACAATGGAACAAATTTTGTAGGAGCGAACAGAGAATTATGAGGAACTACAATTTATTTATGGACAAGCAATATAAGCAACGATTGGAGCGGTTATTATCGACGGGATAACTTGGCATTTTATTCACATGCTCCGAACTTTGGAGTCTTATGGGAAGCTGCCATAAAATCGGCATAATCGCATCTAAAGCGAGTTCTTAATGCGCATCTAAATTATGAGAAGATGTATACGCTGCTAATACAGATTGAGGCTGTCCTAAATTCCCGTCCTATTATTCCTTTGTCAGAAGATCCAAATGATTTATCTTTTTTAACATTTTTTAATTGAAAACTCGCTGAATAGTTTTGCAGAGCCGAGTCTATCCCACTTGGACGCTTTTCTAGATGGCAACGTGTTGAACAATTGCTGCAACATTTTTGGGAGAGATGGCAATCGGAATATCTGCATCAATTACAGCAAAAACACGATGGCGATCGAGCCACCATAAGGGCAATCAGCTGCTGGTCAGTTGGTCCTTATTTCGCAACAAGGCTTTCTTCTGTTGCAATGGGTGCTGGGACGTATTTCAAAAATTCATCCGGGACTAGACAGAGTGGCGCGGACAGCTACTATTGTCACAACCAAGGGCACTTTGGATAGACACATAACTAAATTATACCATTAGACTTGTCATGACCATTAACTTATTGTTAACATATAGTTTTTTTTGTATAATTGTATTTTGAAAGCAAATTCTTTCAAGGGCGGCGGGATGTTAAATATTTTAACGTATAAATTTATGTTTCAAATATAGCTATTATAATCCTCATGTAGGGAAACTGCTTGTTGTGTATCGAGTCACGAAGTTCTCCGAATATTCTTAGAAGATTCTTAGAATTCGGTATTATTAGTCATTCCTCGACAGCCCGCCCGTTGCTCGCAATTAGACGCCGCACGATACACAGTGTCAGTTAAAAGAGAATTCAGAATATAGTTGCAAGCGAATTTATACAGTCCATTAAAATAAATAGCGCTAATATCTATTTATATTAAACGAGAGATTATTTATTGCTACATTATTCCATCAAATCAAAGGCAATAAAACACGATATAGGAGATGTATTATTATATAATAATAATATTATAGATAAATCAGTTAACTTTGAAATAATGGCGATAGATATAAGCGAGAGAAATTGGTGGACATTAACCGTAAAAATTAGTGATAAAAATTATAAAGGAACATTAATATTAGTTTATCATTCATCAAATAGTAATGATGCTAGTTTTATGGATTTTCTCGAGGAGAAATGTAATAATGATTTATTGAACGGTAGCATTATAATAGTGGGAAATTATAAATATGAAAGTCAATAATTACTGTCAGAATAAGTTAATGAGAATTATGAACTCAATGGGTGTAAAGCAATTGATGAACCAACAAGAATTGTAAATATTTCAGAAACGATAATTGATTTAGTCTTTACAAATGAAGAAGTACAAGTGTGGTAAAACACGAACCGAAAATAACAGACCATTCAATAGTTGTAATATACTGGAATGTAAGTGTGGAAAGAAAGAAAATAAAACAATTGTGTGTAGAGATTATAAAAGAAAGAATGAATATAGATGAATTTATGAGATTAATTGATAGTAGTCTAAATGCAATTGAGGCTAATAATATAAATTTTCTGGCGAATTTAACTATAAATGAGATTGTAAAATGCCTTAATGAGGTTGCACCACGTAGGAAAATTAATATTTATCTAAAAAATAGCTGGGAGGGTAAACAATGGTTTTCTAAAGTGATTCGTCGAATAAAGCAAAGAAATGGGGCTTACAAGCTAGCACGAACAAGTAAATATAATGATGATTGGGAATTATTTTGACAATTCAGAACAAGGTGATTGACGAATGTAGAAAAGCTAAGAGAAACTACTTTGAATTAAAATTAGATAAAAATAAAAAAGATCCCAAACGAATGTGGGGATCGCTTAAGGAGTTATTAAAGGGCAATTCTTCTAGAGATAATACATACAACGAGATTCAATGTGGTAATACGATATTTAATAATATATATGAGATGGAAAATGTATTTAATAAGTATTTTGTAGATAGCTTACTTATGATTGTAGAAGACAATTATACAATGGTTATAACAACAGATAAATTTACCGAAAGTAAAGTAAATTTAAAGTGTTTAGTGCAATTAATGTGGATGAATTATATCAAGTAGTTTATAAACTAAAAAATAAAAGTGGTACAGTGATTTATCTAGGGTTATTTGTGGCAATTGTGAAATCAGATTATTTGCAGATGATGCGCTAATATATACAACAAGGTATTTAAGTCAAGAAATAAATAATAATCTTAACGAGCAAATAAGAAAAATTCAAGAATGATTAAAGATTAACAGGTTACAGTTAAATGTAAATAAAACCAAAGTTATATTAGTTATAGAAATAAGAAAAAAAGTTTCGGAAAGCAATATAAATGTAAAGTTAAAGAATACAATATTGGAAATTGTTAATGAAATTAAATATTTAAGCATCATAATAGACAAAAATCTGACTTTTACAGCACATGTAAATTATCTTGGGGAAAAAATAGAATCGAAATTAGGTGTATTTCGAATTAAGAATTGGGAATTTAACATCTTACATGAGATGTGTAGTGTATAATTGCCCCGTTTTTTGAATACTGTTCTATTCTATTAAGTAAAAATAACACTAATGTGTAGTATTTACAAAAATTACAAAATAAAGGGATGAGAATTATACTACGGTGCAATAATACAGGGATCGGTAAGTGGGCACTGCTCGCGGACGCCCAATGCCCGCGGGCAACAGTCGAGCACGCTGGGGCTAGCATTAGGCGCAATAAAGTGAGGAGAGGGAATAGCAGGAACATCTGTTCATTGAACGTTCAAGGAGTAAAAAAATATTGTGTTGCACAAATTCAGATCCAGAATTAGCATAAATTAATAACTATCTATATTTTAAATAAACAATTCTTACAATAATATTAAATAAATAACTCTTATAACATTTAATTAGTATTTGATTCATAATTTTCCAATATTATATACGGTATATCAGGTGTTATCGTTTTGGCAACTTAAACGAATTATTGCAAAATTCAAATGTGAATCTGTTAACTGTTCGCATAATCGCGATTTATTTAATTTCATAATAGAAAATAATTGTTCACATGAATATGATATAGAACCGAACATACTTATTATTTTTGCAGCACAAGCATGTAGTCGAGGAAAACGTTCTTGAGATATATATAAATAAAATTGTACGATGTCAGTTATTGCATAAAAACGATTTTTAAGAGCAGTGTCACATTTTAAATCTATTAATTCTAATTGTATATCTGCGGGAACAATATTAATATCAACAATAAAAGGTGTTATAAAAATAAGTAAGTCTTCTTCTAAAACATGCATTTCCCTAAACCAACAATCGAATTCATTATGTAATAATTAAAGTGAATTTATATATTCTTCATTTCTATTGCTTATCTTGAATGTGCATGGCAACAGATAATAAATTTGAAAAATGCAATAACTGTTGAGATTGAAATTGATTGATCCATATTAAAGCTCACAAAGATTCCCGTGCTCATTTACTCACATTAATGTTGTCTATAAAATCAATTGCGATAATTGTGACGCGTCATATGTAAGACAGACCAAAAGACAATTACATACTAGGATCTCTGAACACAAGAACCATATCCGGAGGAATACGGATAACCACTCGGTAATCACTGATCACAGGCTAGCATATAACTATGATTGGGAGAATATTGAGATTTTAGACAGAGAGCCTCATTTACACAAACGACTAATTTCTGAAGTTTTATACATTAAAAAACAAAAGAACAGTATCAATTTGCAGACTGATACTGAGTGCCTCCCGGAAGTATATGTGACTGCAAGTTAGAAAAGCTCTCCAAAATCTGATTTAACGTTATTTTATTTTTATTCTTATTTTTATATCCATATGGTTTGTGGTTTACATATGGTTCACACTCTTTATATACTTTTTTAACTTATTACCCCATTACTTTTCTATTGTTGGACACATATATTTTATCTACAACGACTTTAGTTTGACCTAATTTTATTGCAACAATGCAAGCACATTTTATATAAAAATTATGTCCTCGGTTGCTTTCGTTTGCTTTATTATGTATGTATATTAATTTATTATCATAAGTATATTATTATTACTTTCCAACCGTCACATGCCCGCTACATACACTCGTGTCTATCCTTATATGTATATTATTATATCTCAACCGTTTTTTGTCAGCCTTTATGAAATTGTTCGCTTTCGAAGCTTGCTATCTCGGTTGACAACAGTTACTTGTAACTCACGGCATTGCGATCGCCTCGTGTATCTGTTAGTGACCGCCTAAGTCTCGTCACGCCCGAGTGTGAATGGTTCTATTCACGTCGCTAGTTCAAAGTTTATGTGTAAATTATTATTTTTTAAAAATCTTTTATATATCTGCGCATTCCCTCAAACCGTCTCGTTTACAAACCATGCCGGTCATTTACAGGCAGTAATACAAATGCACCATAACATCATGCTCTGTATAATCTGGGATGTCTCAACTTTCGACCGTGTAATCGAGTAGTTGGTCATCCAAACAATTACTGTAACTGTTCGTGAAGATGCACTGTATTGTGAGAGATGACCGATGTGTTGGATCTCAATGTTTGCTGTTACATTGATTATGAATTTGCGATTCGCTCACCGTCAAAGTAGACTCATTTGTAATTTTTATTTCTTGCGCTGAAGAAGGCTGAAAGATCAGCCGAAACGTCCGCTTTATATTATTTTGATTATATTACATTGATTACTATTATATGTTAAAAATTTTTTTACACGCTCTTAGTACTGCACTGTGCTCTCATTGCCATTATACCCTATTCTTACAAGATTTTATCGGGAGCCTTATCTTATATTCATTTTATCTTATATTCATTTTGATTGATCCATAAATTAAATTTCATTTGGAAATGCGGAACTTTATTTCAAAATACTAAAAATATTAGATACGCTCCTGAGATGTGCACAATAAGCGGACACACGCGGGCGCTCGCGAGCGCCTGTGCCCAATTTCAGCGTTTTGCCGACCCCTGGCTTATATAGACTTGCAACAGATCCAACCTGAGGATTTATAATATTTAATAATATTCTTTTCTCATTAAATAAAAAGCTCGTTCTAATATATTTGAATAGTTGGAGCGGTTACAATTCTATTTCTCTTGCTTCGTGTCTGCTTATCTTATTAATAAAGGATCGAAACCAGTATTCTTATATAAGAAAAAATATTATTAATAACTTTTGGGGAAAGAAAAGAATCGTGGAATCCATTGGACGTAACATTGTATAATGTATAAAATATTGTATAATTAATAGGCCTTGAATAATAATACTTTAATTAATTATAATTAATAAACGTTATTCTTTTTTATTTTTTTAACTTTACATTTTAATACACTTCATGACAAAATTATAAGACTATATATCATCTATTATAGCCACTTTTAATAATTTAATACAGTACTTTTATACATTAACTTATATCTTCGTTGAAAATTCGATTCAAAAATGAACCGAAACATTCAAAAACAATTATAATTATGTGATTTGAATAATGTTAATCAACGGATAATTATATATATATAAAATTTATTTTTACACGACGCAACAGTTTTGACAATCATCGGTCTTAGATAATATTTTATTATATAATCTCAAGAGATATATTTACTTTTATTATTTTATAAAACTACTATCAATTTTGGAAATCTTGCCACAATAGAAAGTCGTTTAATTAAACTATAATGATTCAACATTATTCATAGTTTTGCAAAAAAATTGCTGTACAAAGTTTAAAGAAAAATGTTCAACAAATACGATCACAGATAAGCAAAATTAGTTTTAATGCCGTGACAAAATTATAAAACTATGTAATGTTTTTGATACTTTCTCACGTATTATATGTTGTATTTATCGTTTTCTATTCGTAGCACGTAGAAGCAAACTTAACAAAATATGAAAAAAGTAGAATTGATGAAATGTATCGAATGGAAAACAGTATTAGGTGTATTCCTAGATTTCTAAGTCGATCTCACAATGTGGAACTTCATTGTTTAAAACCTAAGTTTACATCCTAAGCAATGTTGCATGAAAAAAAGTATTGGAAGGATATCAATTATCTTTGGTTAATCCGATGCATTTCATCAATTCTATCTTCCAGTTCTATATTTCTCATATTCGTTAAGTTCGCTTCTATGTGTTATAATTAAAAAATGATGAAAAAGTTTAAAAAAAATTACATAGTTTTATAATTTTGTCACAGCACCAATGCTAATTATGGTTATCTGTGATCGTATTCGTCGAACATTTTTCTTAAAATTATATATACAGCGATTTTTTGGGATACTCACAATCAAAATAATGTTAAATTATTGATTTAATTAAACAACTACTTTAATGTGGTAAGTACGGTAATGTGGTAAGTATGGTAAGATTTGGGAGTAAGACTCCCAAAATCGGTTTTAAATTGATTTTATATTTTGTCGTGGAGTATAAAAGCAATTAAAATGTATTTTAAAATGTTACGTGTGTTTATTTTACAAAATTATTACATCCTTTTTTAAGGAAATATCAAATTTGTAAAATAATAAAAAGTTGATATGAGAATTTGAATAATTTGCTAATATTTATGCAATTTTAAACTAAACTTTTTGAAGTATTTTGTCATTTGTTGAATTAAAAAAGAATTAAAAATGTGATTTTTGAAGATAAGAAATGGAAGAACCTCACGATCAAATTCTGCGGTATAATTTACATTATATGTGAAGCTGGCATCTCATTTTGTAAAAATTCACAATTTATTGAGAGGTCTTCCTTTTTAATAATTTTAGAATTTCTGATAAATTAAATAAATAGTTCTGCTCATTAAAACGAAAAAATCGATTCGGAACAAAGTTCACGTCTCCAGGCTGCATTTTACTTTGTCCTAAATGAATTCCGACACCCGCAAATACAAGATTTTAAAAGATTTATAATTCTACAAGAGTTCTATAAAAAGTTTTCTCATATAAAAGCAAAAAAATTTTATAAATAAATTGAAGTTAATTATCAATGTAATAAACAAATTGAGCTGAAATGCAGGTCAACAACTCAAAGTTTTGATTCAAAATATACTTTTCGTATAGTTCTAAACATATTAAAGAATTTTCTAAAGAGTTCCAGGCATTGGCGATGATGTACAATTTTTAAATAAATAGATACCCATATGAGTATTAATATGAAACGCCTCCATATGAGAATATACATGTATATATGTATATTGTAGTATGTATATATGTGTATAACGACACCCGACTCACCCCCCTCAATTATTAATAATATTAGAACGTCCCCGACCGATCAACCGTCGGGGCGCCGACACAACGATCCTTCCGCGATCCCACCGTCGTGAAAATCCCGTCGAACAACGGACGCGGCAAAACAGAGATCACGCGGCTTCACGTGCGCGCTGTGTGGACAAACACGCACACGGTAAGGCCACCGCCGCCGGCCCCGCTATCGACCGCGCCGAACATCCTCGCGGAATTCCCGAGCGCGTTCGGCGAATTATCACGAGGATTCCGGCAAAGGCATCCCCCGGAACTACCCCGATCCGAGTTCGGCCGACCCGTACCCGACGACTCCCGACCGACGGTCGGCTCGGGTATATTAGGCGACTCCGAGAGATAATCGAGACCTATCTCCTGTGAGACAGTAGTCAATTCAGTACTGCTCTCGATACTCCGAATCATCTCCAAAAAGCGATCTAGGATGCTACCTATCGTGCCCGGAGCTTCTGGCCGATCGCTCCTTTGATCCAGAAGCACAAGCTATTCACAGATTGAGGAGCTTCTCAATCTGGGCTCCGGAAAGAAAGCACATCTTCCACCGCTGACGATCGAGAAGTAAGGAGCTTCCTGCATTCTAAACGTCATAGCCAACAAATCCCTGACAAACCATACACGCAAACAGCTGATCCATCACAACAAGCCGGCCGAAAACCCCGCGCACCGTCGTGCCCGCACTGCGCCTACCTTGAACGCGCTGAATTCGCGGAACCGACCGCGAGCCGAGCGATAATACAATACGTAGAAACCGCGCCTCTTTTCACCGTACCAACGGCGAAATTCAGGAAAATACTTGTAAATATTGTACATACAAAAACCTCAGTCAGTCGGAACTGTAAATATAGACTTAGATATATATAAACTAAAGAGGCTCACAATATTTTATTTCTCTTACCAAATCCTGACCATATCCGACCGATGCTATCCTGCAAAACCCGATCTACGCGAAGCAAGAGACGTTTTATGGCGCCCGAACAAGGACCGTGACAGAGAAATGAAATATCGAGGAAAATGCCGACGACTGACTGGGTACACCGTCTTAAAAAAGAAGAGCTAGAGATCGAACTTACGCGCCGTCACGCCGTAACCGAAGGGTAGAAATTTTGCGCCAACGATTACGAGAACTAGTAAAAGCGGAAAACGCGGCCAGCGCGGCTAAATCTTTCGACGTACCAGCCGCCGCGTCCGTAGTCAAAACTGACCGAGAACGATTCAGGGCAAGCCATCGCGAAAACCATTAATCAAATTAGAAAGTGGGGCTGCCACTTCGATGGCAAGGACCCGTGGGCTTTTTTAGAACGAGTCGAGGAATTAAGTCTCGCGTACAGATACAACGGTCAGCATCTTATACTCGGTCTACCAGAACTACTAAGAGGGGAAGCACTCTCGTGGTACCGAAATCAGCGACACAAGTGGAGTACGTGGGAACAATTTTGCGATGCCTTTCGAACACAATATTGTCCACGCCGTTACCGCAATCAATTATTGAAAGATATCGCCAGTCACGCACAAAAACCCGACGAAAAATTTCATAAGTACGCCAGTGAAATAGAAACCATGATGCTTCGCGCCGGGGGGTTTACAACGGCCGCACAGGCGGAGCAAATCTACGAAAATATGCATCCCGAGTATAAAATGTATATCCGCCGGCAAGACGCTACCGATCTCGAGACACTCCAAGACTTAGCGGCGGATTTTGAAGATATCTTACGGCAACGAAAAACAACGACAACCGCGAAACACGACGCCCCTGCACTCACGAAACCAATCACCGCCGCCGTATATAACCGAGCCGAACACTGCTGGCGGTGCAAACAACGCGGACATACGCGCTTTAATTGTCAGCGCCCTCCGCGTAAATTCTGCTCACAATGCGGACGGGACGGAGTTTTCACCCGAGAATGTCACCCACCGGCCCCGGCGGGAAAAGCCGCCGGGGCCGGGACAAACGCAAACGAACCCCGGCCCCGCAAGTAACGTTCACGCCACGACCGCACCTCCAAATCATTATCTGCAATCAATCAGTAATCGCGTTGATAGATACCGGATCCGAAATTTCGTTTATCAATCGGGATACTGCACGTCGTATGCAGGAACTCCGTTTCGTACCCGACGACACCGCGAGCCAGGCCAAACTCGCGGACGGCTCACCCGTAGAGATACCAGGCACCGTCAAGCTTCCAGTACGAATCGAAGGACAAATCATCAAGCATCGCTTCCACATCTTACCCAAATTAGAAAGCGAAATGCTCATCGGGATAGATCTGTGGGGAAAATCAAATATAAGACTTATGCCACCGCGATTCGGCAAGGGGAAAGACCTCACGCCGGCCCGCGTCTCCGCCGCTAGACAATGCGGCGAAACCGAGAGCATCAAGCTCCATCACTTTTTGGAAAATGAAATGCAGAAATTCACGGAGGTTCGGGGTCCGACCGAACTTCTGCGGCACCACATCCGCCTGAAAAAAGGCACGCTTCCAATCAAACAAAGATACCGACCGCGTAATCCGGTGATGCAGCGCGTGATCGACGACGAAGTAGACAGCATGCTGCGCGAAGGAGTAATTGAACCATCTAAAAGCGCATTGAGTCCGCCGGTAGTAATCGTCCGAAAACGTGACGGCAGACCACGGTTCTACATAGATTTCCGCTTAAATGAGATCACCGAACGAGACGCATATCCGCTTCCACAGATCACGGCCATTTTGGATAAATTACGCGGGGCACAATTTTTATCAACATTAGATTTACGGAATGGCTACTGGCAGGTACCATTGACTCCCACAAGCCGACCGCTGAAGGCATTTACCGTACCGGGCCGGGGATTAATTTAAAGTAATGCCATTCGGATTGCATGCAGCACCAGCCTCGTTCCAGCGACTACTGGACCACGTGATCGGCCCAGAACTAGAACCTTTCGCATTCGCTTACCTAGATGATATTATCGTGGCGAGTCGTACGTTTTCCGAACATCTCGAACACCTCGCCGAGGTTTTCCAACGACTACGCGCCGCCCGTCTGCGAATTAATCCGGAAAAATGCCGATTCTGCGTAGACAAGTTGAAATATCTCGGCCACGTCGTGGGCCGACAGGGCATCCGAACGGACCCCGATAAAACAAAGGCCATACTAGACTGGCCATCCCCGACGACCGTCAAACAGGTCCGACAGTTCGTGGGAATTGCCTCATGGTATCGTCGATTTATACAAGATTTCGCGACAGTCGCCGCCCCGCTCACGGCACTGACAAAGAAGAACGCTCGCTGGACCTGGGGAGAACTCCAGAAACGAGCCTTTGAAACGTTGAAAAACCGATTAACGACCGCACCAGTATTAGCCTGCCCAGATTTTTCCCGACAATTTTTCCTGCAGACCGATGCCAGCACGACCGGAGTGGACGCGGTACTCACGCAATTTTTTACAGAAGGAGAGCGTGTAATTGCCTACGCCAGTCGCACGTTAAATGCTGCGGAGCAGAATTATAGCGCCACCGAATTAGAGTGTCTCGCGGTCGTTTGGGGGATTAAGAAAATGAGGAGATATCTCGAAGGATATCAATTCACGGTGATAACGGGCCATCAATCGCTAAAATGACTACAAGGCCTAGAATCACCGACAGGAAGACTAGGACGTTGGATGTTTGAATTGCAGCAGTACCAATTCAATATCCGCTACCGAAAGGGAACCCTCAACCGCGTGGCGGATGCCCTTTCGCGACAGACAACCGTCGCCGCGATACAACCAGCGCGATGCTCATGGTACGACCGGATATGGACAAAAATTCGAGTCAATCCCTACGAACTACCAGATTATTGCATTCGGCAAAAACGACTGTTCCATCACGTACTCCACGATCTAAATTTCCACGAAACCCCGCCCCAGGAACAATGGAAACAATGCGTCCCCTCCCAGGAACGCACCGGGGTAATCCCTGACAAACCATACACGCAAACAGCTGATCCATCACAACAAGCCGGCCGAAAATCCCGCGCACCGTCGCGTCCGCACTGCGCCTACCTTGAACGCGCTGAATTCGCGGAACCGACCGCGAGCCGAGCGATAATACAATACGTAGAAACCGCGCCTCTTTTCACCGTACCAACGGCGAAATTCAGGAAAATACTTGTAAATATTGTACATACAAAAACCTCGGTCAGTCGGAACTGTAAATATAGACTTAGATATATATAAACTAAAGAGACTCACAATATTTTATTTCTCTTACCAAATCCTGACCATATCCGACCGATGCTATCCTGCAAAACCCGATCTACGCGAAGCAAGAGACGTTTTATGTGTGTATCATTGAATTGTTGACATGTTATTCTAAACACGTTATTAAATATTCACATGCCTCTGTAGTCGAAAAGATAAGATGCCAGCCCGGTAAGCAGGAGATCCAGGTTCGATTCCTGGCTGAGGTGATATTTTTCGCAAAAATAATTACAGATTTTTACGATTGGTTCGTGGCACTCGTCGTGGCTCTCTCTTCTTATCCTCTTTTTATAAAACTAAGATCACCAAATATAATTATTAAGATAATAAAATGGAAAATATATTTGAAACGAAAAGTATATTTGTTCAATCAGAACTCTGAGTTATTTGTCCGCGTTTCAGCTTAGTTTGTTTATTACACTGATTACACTGATAATTAACTTTAATTTATTTAAAATTTTTTTTGTTTTTATATAAGAAAACTCTTTATAGAGCTCTTGTAGATTATAAATCTTTCAATATTTCATAATTACAATATCGAGTTTGTTGCACAACATATAAAATAATCAATTTGATGTTATGTTTCTTTTTTTATTTAGTATAAACGAAAATATACATTAGGCTTTGAATACTTGAATAAAAAGCTCTTAAATTATTAAAAATTATCATTATTTTACGAAAATTAAATTATCCTGAAGAAAAAATATCAGGATTTTTATTTAAAAATATAAAAAACTTAAATTTATTGGTACATTGATCCTGTTAAGGATGTATTACTTCTACTTTTGTAGTTCTTACATTTATAATAAAAACATTATGAAAAACTTATCGATTTATTTAATATCGCATTTAAAAATAATACAAGAAATTTAGCAACGATTTACAACCTGAATAAAAAATTACTTAAATAGATAAGTAGAAGCGTGCTCTAATCGAAATGTAATTAAGAAATAATAACGAAAACCGTAATTTTTTTCATATAACTATTTAAGATTTTTTATGTAAACTTTTATTGCGATGTAAAAATTAATTATTCTATAAAGAAAAATTTTATTTAATTTGTTTAAACCACCATTTAAGTTGTTAAAACCACTACTCTTTTGTTTGTATTCTTAACCCGAATAGTCACCTTATTTTTTTGCGTAAATGATCACCTGGGGTGTTTTTTACATCCTAATTAAAAGTCATTGTTATTCATTACATATTGTAAATTATTGATTGTTCTATAATTTATTAATATCTAAGGATATTATGGATATAGGTTTAATCAACATTTTTTTGAAAAAAATAAGGAGAAATCAAGAAAATAATAAATAAAGGAAAAAGGACATTAAGTAGTTGTGATATGAGTTTCATTCTTTCGATGATGGAGTGTAGAAAACACCCTTGGTAACTATTCTTGGATTAATAAAAATTTAAGTTACCAGAACAACTAATTTTCATTGCGATGAAACTTTACATAAATCTTTTGAATTTTCAGTACTTATATATACTTATATAAAAAGAGTTATAATTTTTATCATTTTTTGTAATTTGTATTTCTTAATTGTATTTCTTATATCCTTATATCCTTTTTTCAGGAAATACTTGATCTTTAATAATATAATAACTTAATAAAATAACAAAAAGTTGATATTTTAATTTTAATAATTTGTTACTAGTTATGCATAGTTTTAATTAAGTTAAACTTTTCCAAAGTGTTATTTTATTATTTGTTGAATTAAAAAACAATTGCAAATTGATTTTCGGAGTACAAAACAAAAGAAACGCACGATTACATTCTGCGATGTATTGTATATTTACTTTGAATTTATTATTTATTAAAACGTTATTAATTCTTTTGTTAAAACTATTGTTTGAAAAAGTATTTGTAATTAATAATACAATAATTTTATTATTTAAATTACATATATTGTATCACATATCTACTAATATCTTTAAGTAATAATAATTTTTTACATTTGCTTTCTGATAAAAAAATTATTATCTTACGGTTTTTATTGATTTCACTTATATACCAAAAATAATAATAAAATATTTAAAAAATAATTAAAAAGACATAAAATCCTTAATAATATATTATTGTAATTGTGGCAAAATGAAGTAGCATATAGCAACGGAATATATGACAAAGTAATATATTGTAATACAGGAGTCGAGAAGTGAGCACTGCTCGTGGGCGCCCAATGCTCGTGGGCAACAGTCGAGCGCGCTGGGGCTAGCGTTAAGCGGCTAGACGCAATAAAATGAGGAGAGGGGATAGCAGGAATGTCTGTTCGTTGAACGTGCTGTTCAAGGAGTAAAAAAATATTGTGTTGCACAAATTCAGACTCAGAATTAGCATAAATTAATGTTACGTTCGAGCTCCGGAGGAAAGGAAAGGTCAATTTGTTTAAGAGAAAGAGTGAGCTCGGGTGGACGCACGGAACTGGCTTTATTCTCTCAGATCGTCGCTGAGACAACGACTTGTGAGTCGAGCGCGCCTTTTGGGCACAGGGTAATGAGTCAACGTCGATGCTATAACTCATGCCTACGCTAGCGCGGTCGATGGTCCGTTTTTGGGTCAGAAAATCGAATCTCTTTAACCCGAGACAGGACTTCGCGCAATCCTTGGAGCGGGGGAATGGTCGAGGTTTTATTAAAAATGAAATATACGAATTTTAATTTTAACATTAAATTTAATGTAACATGATAAATAAGTATATCGAAATCAAATAAAAATTACATTCGGGTAAACAAGTATATTGTAATCAAAATAAAATTTACATTCGGATAAAGATAATTATAATAATAACTTATAGTTAACATTCAATATGTGCCCATTTTACATAGTTAGATGTGTGTGTGTGTGTGTGTGTGTGTGTGCGTGCGTGCGTGCGTGCGTGCGTGCGTGCGTGCGTGCGTGTGCGCGTGCGTGCGTGCGTGCGTGCGTGCGTGCGTGCGTGCGTGCGTGCGTGCGTGCGTGCGTGCGTGCGTGCGTGCGTGCGTGCGTGCGTGCGTGCGTGTGTGTGTGTGTGTTGGAGACGAAAGGAAGATTCGGGGGGATTATTAATGGAGTTCGCAGATTCTCATGATCATGGGTGGGAATATTATAGAACATTTATATAAATATCGGACGGGGACTAAATAGGGATAAGGAACTCCAGGGATAGTGTTATCAGAACGGCGAGTTACATGATCCCGGAGTGCGGTGAGATTGATGGATGCGGGGGGCATATTGTAAACGTCTCCCGGGGAGTCTCGGTGGAGATAGAGAACTGCGCGAGGATGTCGCGAAACGTAAGTTCCTCCTTGAAGAATACCGGTGGAACGTCGCCAACGAATTCCACCTTCGACGTGGAACTCGTCCCCTGAACAACTCCCCCTGAAGGGGGAGTTTGTGGGCGAGGTGGCGACGGAACGCGAGGCGTCGAGGCCCGCGAAATTGAAGGAGAGGAGACAGGTGACGGAGCGCGAGGCATTGAGACTCGCGAGGGTAAAGGGGAGGTTCGGCAGAAAATGGGGGATGGAGTGCGAAGCGGCGAGACTCGAGAGGGTAAAGGGGAGGTTCGGCAGAAAATGGAAGATGCGAGGCGTTGGAACTCGCGGCGGTGGATGTTCTCCGTTGATGAAGTTCCGACGCGGTTGATGGTTTGAAGGAATTCCCGATAGGCCTGATCCAACAGACTTCGCGCTCGGAACCTAACTTCTCGCCGTTGCCGTCTAACCGTCTTTCGATTGATTCTGCCGTTGTTCACTATTAAATGAATATAAGTTACGGATGTTAAAATTTGGGTTGCGAAGATATGCTCGGAGGGAAACCGGAAGGAAATAAACAATTCCACTTACTTTTGGATGTGGTGACAGCTCAGATGCTGGAGATCCTGGCCCGCCGGAACACACTCACTCGGATTAATAAACACGAAGAACTTGTCTTCACTTCAAGAACTTGTCTTCAAGAACTCACTAGGAAGCTTCCGCGGTGAGGATCTTGGATGGCAGAAACTTTACAGTTGCCAAGGTTGGAAAGCACAGGATGGTTGTAGCAGAGCACAAAGACAGGGTGCACGGAGATAGAGGTTGCACGGAGACAGTGTGGTTGAGAGTCAACGAGAGCGAGCCGCGGTCGGAGTCGCGGCTTATGTAGAATCTTGGAGATACGGGAGAGATTCTAGGGCGTATTCCTTACGTCTAATCGAAATTTTGGATTTTTGGACTTAACGGCCTTTCGGCGTATTAAATCTAACTTATAATCTAAGGTGGTACATATCTCGAAAAATGCTTTTCGGCTTTTCCTGGTTGGTTAAGTTGAATTCCCGCTCCCGACTTTTGGGAAGGGAGAAATAAAAATATATAAACAAAGATTTACAATTTCCGTTACGTGATGGAATTTCAACCGTTGATTACCCCGTTTTATGGGTCCGTTAAGAAAATTTCTTCTATCAGGTTTTCCCGTCCTATTGGCGCGATTATTTGTTCCCGAGATTATTTGTTCGAGGAATAGAAAAAAAAACGTTTAATGGGCAATATAACTTTCGCCGAGAAACGAATTTTCAAGATATTTCGAAGCTCTTCGCGATTGTTCAAAAGGGAGGAATTGTAGAGTACGCAGGACGTAACATTAATAACTATTTATATTTTAAATAAACAATTCTTACAATAATATTAAATAAACAACTCTTATAACATTTAATTAATATTTGATTGAGTTTTCCGATATTATATACGATATATCAGGTGTTATCGTTTTGGCACAACTTAAACGAATTATTGCAATTCAAATGTGAATCTGTTAACTGTTCACGTAATCGCGATTTATTTAATTTCATAATAAAAAATAATTGTTCACATGAATATGTAGAACCGAACATACTCATTATTTTTGCAGCACGAGCATGTAGTCGAGGAAAACGTTCTTGAGATATATATGAATAAAATTGTACGATGTTAGTTATTGTATAAAAACTATTTTTAAGAGCAGTGTCACATTTTAAATCTATTGATTCTAATTGTATATCTGCGGGAACAATATTAATATCAACAGTAAAAGGTATCATAAAAATAAATAAGTCTTCTTCTAAAACATGCATTTCCCTAAACCGACAATTGAATTCATTATGTAATAAGTGAATTTGAAGTGAATTTATATATTTTTGAAGTGAATTTATATATTCTTCATATTGCTTATCTTGAATGTGCATAGTAACAAATAATAAATTTGAAAAATGCAACAACTGTCGAGATTGACATTAATTGATCTATAAATTAAGTTTCATTTTAAAAAATTTAATTTGATCAAACATATGAATAATTAATTTATCTTTGTCTTGTAAAGAGTAATTTAATATATTTAAATGATTAGTGATATCCGCAAGAAAGGCGAGATTGGCAATCTAGAAAGGCTGTGATAGTTCAGGCACAAAATATCTTTCATTTCTAAAAATATAATTATTATTTTGCGTAAATGAAAGAAACGCTAAAGAGTTTTACCTCGACTAAGCCATCGTGTTTCGCAAAAATAGGAGATATCGGAAATAGGAGATATAATTTGACTCTAAAGAAGATAAAAATTCGCGAAATTGACGATGATTCAATCCAGTAGTTCTAATAAAATTTACAACTTTGATTACAATTTTCATTACTTTGTCATACTTTAAAGATTTTGCACATAATACTTCTTGATGGATGATACAATGGATCGAATGTATTTCTTGTTTTGATTGTGCTAGTTTAGACTTTAAACGTCCTACAAAGCCCATATTGTGTCCAATCATTGCACCAGTAGCAATTGAAGTTAATTTATCCCAAGATAGATTTATGTTTTCTATTGCTTCTTCAATGCTAAACAATATATCTTCTCTAGTCGCAGTACCTTTCAGAGGTATTATATTTAAAAGTTCCTCAGTAGTAGAGAAATTGCTATTCACATCACGAATAAAAATTGCCAATTGTGCAGTATCAATGATATTAGTACTCTCGTCGAGAACTAATGAAAGAGCAATAAAATTATTTGCTTTTAGTACCAATTATCGCTCGAAATCTTCAGCTAATTTTTCAATACGACATATCACAGTTCGAGAAGAGAGACTAATTGATTCAAATTTATTAATATCATTAGGATATATTGTTTCTGCGGTAATTTCTAAACATTGTTTGACAAATGGATCAATGCTAAATAGATATGATTCACGTGCAATAAGATGAGCAATTTTATAGCAACTGGCATACAATGCAGGCTTACTTAATTCCGATTCTTCTTCCTATATTAGAATAATATCTTTATTAAATGTAATATACCTGATAAAAAATTTTTTATGTAAAAACATGTATATATATATATATATATATATATATATATATATATATATATACTGCAATCTGTGTTCGCGTACGCTTGAGTCTCCCCTCCTCTAGAATCCGGACACCGACGAGCCGATCCGAGCATCGAGCGAGGCGACCGCGTTACATAAAAAATATATTTATGTACGTTATGTACATTTACGTATGTATATATATTACGTATGTATATATATTTAGGTATATATTATTATATTAGGTATTTATGTATATATATAAATATCTAAATATATATACATACGTAATATATATACATACGTAAATACGTACATAACGTACATAAATATATTTTTTATGTAACGGGGTCGCCTCGCTCGATGCTCGGATCGGCTCGTCGGTGTCCGGATTCTAGAGGAGGGGAGACTCAAGCGTACGCGAACACAGATTGCAGTGAAAAGATCGTTTATTAAAAAGATAGATACAGAGTGCAGGGCCGGGAGATGCCGCCGGGTAGTGGGCAGCAGGAGGCGAGATGCAAAGCGGAGACGCAAAGCGGTTGACAGGTGCGGCGTGCGATCGACAACGGCTTAGGTACTACGGCGCGGTTACAGCTAAAGATCTTAGACTTACCGGCTTATAACTAGCGGACTTAATCTCTATTGCATGCACTTACAAGCTAATGTCAGGTTGAACGGCTAGGTATTGCGGGCAGGGCTGAGTGTCATGTCGAGCCCTGCCTTCGCAACGGAAATCGACGAAACCCGGTGGAGCTGAGCGAAACCTCAGCCCGCGGAGTGGTGACAGGAGTCGGCGAAACCCGACAGAGCTGAGTGAAACCTCAGCCTGAGGCGTGGTGACAGGAGTCGGCGAAACCCGACAGAGCTGAGCGAAACCTCAGCTCGAAGGTAGAGAAAGCCGATGAAACCCGACAGAGCCAAGCGAAACCTTGGCCCCGAGAGGTAATAGGTACTGGTCAGGTCGGTGTCAGGAGTTGGATCGCTGGATGGGATCTGGGCTCGATGTCTCGGCCGGCCGGGCTTAAATACCCGGCCGGCGTTCCCCACTGCGCGCCGTCGGTCCGGCGGTGGGGAATCGGTATCGCGTGGGGCACCGTGAGAGATAGCGTGAGCGAGACGACGCGTGTGGCGTACAGGCAAGCGAGTGCGACAGCGCGAGCGGTGTGCGTGCAAACAGGATAGATAGCGCAGGATAATAAGCCAAGCGTATATCCATTTATATATATATATATATATATATTTGGTACAAGTAATGGCCCTGCCGTTACATTTACAAAAAATTAAGTTTGAAGGAATAAAAAAAATTGCCCATATGTAATTGTACATATTCTTTCAATCATAAATATACATGATTATATGGGCAATGTTTTCTCATTTCTTCAAATTTCACTTGTTGTAAAAAAAACAATGCAAAATTATTTATTCTTTTAATTATTTTTTATGTAAACTATTGAGAAAACAGGCCTTACATATACTTATATATATAATCATATATATATCGAACCTGACACTCCCGCTTTTCGGGCAGGCGACAAATTTTTTATGTCTTCTGATTATTATTATTATTATTATTATTTTTATATCAAACAAAAATTTTACAAAGGAAGGAAACTAATATGAACATATATGGACATATCTCGTGTATAATTATATATATATATATATATATATATATATATATATATATATTTATTTATATTGATATTTATATATATTTATACATGTTTATATGCACATATGTCCTTATACGAAAAATTTTTTACCGGGTATAATTAAATATAATGAATTAAATTAAACTGACTACAGTAAAAAATGCATATTTTATATTATAATAGTATGTATATTATGAAAATTACTTTATTGTTGGAAACAGCTGATTTATTAATTACACAATTTTTAATTTAGCACAAATTTTGATAATTTACAATATTTAAAAATAGAGATAAGCATTTTAATTAAAATTTTTCTATAATGAATTATTATTATTATTAGGACAATCAAAACATGCTAGGGTATATTTCTTTATTTGACTAATAAAAAAATTAACTAGATATAAGTTGAATTCATAAGAACTTATGCATTTTAAGTCTTATATATTACAATATATTTCATCTTTAAACGGTTTACCTAAACTGTTATAAAAAACTGTTATAAAAAAATTTTAATGATGTTACAAAGATTCAAGTACTAATAGTTTAAGATTACACTATCGTTCATATATACACGCAACGCTATTTTTGTAAGTGTGAAATGCGGAACTTTATCCCAAAGTATTAAAAATATTAGATACGCTCCTGAGATGTGCACAACAGGCGGGCACTCGCGGGCGCTCGCGAACTCCCGTATCCAATTTCAGCGTTTTGTCGATCCCTATTGTAATATATTGATAGAGTATATAAAAGGAGTAAGGAATATAAGCAGCAAGGAGATAATAACAAAATCTTTTTTTCTTATAAATGTCACATATCTTTGACATCAAAATAATCCTAAACAGCACAAATTTTTATATAATTGTTAACTAAATAAACAAATTTAAATATTAAAAAAATTATAAAATATTTTCTTATAAATAAAATATTTTCTAATTTAACTCAAATGATAATTCCTGTTTTATCTTTCATATCCATTTTATCACTAGAATATCCTCATTGATTTATCTTTGGAACAGTCAAAGCGATCGATAATATCATCATATTCTTCAATATAATAACATAAATTATCCAATAATAACATATATTATCCTCGGACCCCCGAAGCCCCAATAGTAATCACGAAAATTTATTCACGGTTGTCGGTCTTTATTTCGTCGATAGTTAAATGTTTGCCATGGGGAACCCGGCCATGAAAAAACGGAACGGAATCATTCTGATCAGTTAGCCCCCCCACCATGTTTGCTTTTCATTACTATGCCGTTCCGCTATTTCCTTCTCCATGAAGACGCACCTTTAAGTGTCTATAGTAGTAGCAATTGGATTGCATCATGTGTAAAGAAACAAAAGATTTGTTCGCGTTGCTTGCACTTTCCGTACTTTTGCACTAAGTGTATGCACTATTTCGTTCGAGTTACAGGAAATAATGAATGCATCCAGAAGCGCAACTGCTCACTGAACGGTTAGGTAGCGTTTATTCGTGAATGCTCACAAAGCGATCTTTCACGTACCGAATATAAGCTCACATTATTTGATATTTGTATAAAGATTTGTATAAGAAACAAGCTTATTTATTTTTTTATTTCTTTATTTTTTTCGTGAAATAATAACATATATTATGTTTACACGGCGACGTTAATATATACCCACACAATACAAATGACTACCCAAACAGCACAAAGTCGACTATTAGTCGGCTATAAGTTGACATTTAGTCTAACTAAAGTCGACTTTAGATTTCTTCTGCCGATTTATAGTTGACTAATAGTCGACTAGTCGACTTTGTGCTGTTTGGGTATATGTCCATAATATTCCAGCAAACAAAATGTTAGCAATTTGCTAGCAAATTCGATCAAATATTAACTGCAAATCCATAGCCATCTGTGTCCGCATTAGGTTCGGGATTTGTCGACAAAGCCTGCTGACATGCTATGCCCGAAGATTGGCAGCAGAAACCGAATAGAACCTCTTGACATACTATACGAACAGATTGGCGACAGAAACAGATTGGCGGCAAAAATCGTTTATCGGCATTTATCGTGATTGGTAGGCTATAAGGCGATAGCATAGAATTCCAACTCGTCGGAAATTTTATCGCTATTGCTTATTTCATGTTTCAATCTGCATTGCCATATGCATTTCTGTATGTTGGATTCTTCTGTTCCTGTCGCTATACTTATTGCCTGTGTTATTTCTATCGCTATCGCTATTCCCTCGTATTGTGTAAGGGGCTTAAGCCACTCATAGTAAGCCATGTTTGAGAGCGTAATTGGCTACGTTCAGCAGAGAAAGCAGAGCGCTCAGTGATTTTTCAATATGATTGGTTCTTGCCTTTAGATCTTCGTTGAATGTAAGTATAGAAACCAATCATAATAAAGAATCACTAAACGCTCATCTGCTTTCTTTGCTGAACGCAGCCATTTTATGTCGCTCACCATCGCTCATTATCAGCCTGAAATTCAAATTGTATTCATTCCCGCGTAAATTAACTTCACTAATCTTTTTACATAATTTTATATAAAATAATAGATTGTTATATTTTACATACTTAGATATTATTTTATACATATATTCACGTTACAGAATTACAAGAGAAAAAAAATGGCTTTTTTGGAAAAGGAATATCTTATTGATGGATGGTATGTTATATAATAGAAACAGCAGATATTCATCAAAAACGATAAGTTAAATGATCATACAGTTTAATCAAACTGATTCAATTAAATATAAAAATACAAATTTAATGGACACACACACACACACACACACACACACACACACACATATTATGGATATATACCCAAACAGCACAAAATCGACTATTAATCGATTATAAGTCGGCAGAAAAAGTCTAAAGTCGACTTAAACTAAATGTCAACTTATAGCCGACTATAATCGAAATCGAAATGTCCCAACTATAATCGGTTACAACTCAGCCATATCAGTCGACTTAATGTCAATTTTATGACAACTATAAGCCGACATTTTTTATATGGTTAGGTTAACTTTTACAGAAAAGTCGACATTTAGTTGGCTAACGTCGACTTTACAAGTCAACTTAAAGTCAACTAAAAAAAATCGACAATTAGTCGACAAATAGTCATTTGTGCTGTATGGGGTATAATTAAAAATGAGTATAAATTTGACAATATTAGTCAACTAAAAGTCTAACATAAAAAGTCGACTTTAGTATCCTCAGAAATAGTTGACTTTAAATCGACTTATTGTAAAACAAGTAAAGTCGATAGAAATCATTACAGAAACAGTCGGCTAAACATCGACTTTACAAGTCGACTTCAAATCGATTAAAAAAAGTCGACAATTAGTCGGCAAACAGTCATTTGTGTTGTATGGGATTCTATATTAAAGTTTTTATTTTTACCATAATTCCGTAAAATAATAAAAAATAAAGTAAAATAAAAATTACAATATTTAATGAATTATGCATGGTATACTTGCATGGCATACTTAAATTTTGATTTTAATGTCGTTTCCAATTTTGTTTTATTTTATATGACACACAATACACTTGTTTTTTTAAATGAAAAATTATAAAAGAATAATTTTCCTTTTAAAAATGCGAGTTCTTGGAAAAATATGATAGATATTTAATAATTATTTAATACATTAATAATTATTTTGAACAATAATATGTTAACAAAAAATGTTTTGAGACTAATAATAAATGGTTTTTTATAAATAGGTGGCTCGTGTTGTTTATATTTATTTTACTTAAGCTTCTTGTTCTTTCTTTTTCCATCGCTCACAAATATATCTATCCTGCTTTAAATATTAAAAATTCTAAGCAACGCGAATCTAATGTTTGAACCATTATTTTTTTTAGAAATATGATGTAATATTCCGCAAATACGATTAACGTACAAAGAACCTTAAACTTTCCTTTAACTTGCATACAAGTATACATCAATAAGAATGCATTAATGTATAGTATATGTCAAGCATGCACAAAATGTATTTCCGGATACTTTTAGATACTTTTAGAAAAAGAGAGACGTTTCTCTCTCCAACTTCCCACGATATAATCATATCTGTATTACCAGTCCATATAAGATCTATGGTTAAATCTATCGAAAATAGATTTTATAAAATTTAATACTTACGAGATGTTTGCGACAAATGATCAGATCTCTGGGGGTCAATCATGTAATTTCACGTGAAATTTTTCACTTTTCACTTTTTATTGTTCACGCATTGAAATTTCACGTGAAACTTTTCACGTATAGCGATGTACGTAGCTTGGATGCGTAGAAAGTGAAATCATGATGAACATAGTTTCATAGGTTTTATACATGGCAAAAAAGTTCACGTGAAAAATTTCACATTTTCACGTTTGAGAGAGTTACGTGATCCCGCGAAATTATACATGATCGTAAGTTCATGTGAAATTTTTCACTTTTCACGTTTTCACCCTAGGGAAAAAGTTACATAATTGACCCCCAGGGAGTCAATCATGTAACTTTACGTGAAATTTTTTATTTTTCACTTTTCATTTTTCACCTTGACATTTCATGTGAAACTTTTCACGTACAGCAATTATGTATATAGCTTGGATGCGTGGAAAGTAAAATCATGAAACATAGTTTCATAGATTTAGCTAATGAAAATCATTTTATTGGTACAGTATTATATACATCTTTTAATAACCAATTGTAATAACCAATTGTATATGTACTACGTACACTTAATCCTAACGCAGCCCTAATCTTCTCTAATTCCAAAGCATATTTATTAATTCCCTAGATTTTCTATCAAGGTACCTTTCTATCAAGGTACATAGCGAAAAAGTTCACGTGAAAAATTTTACATTTTCACGTTTCAGAGAGTTACATGATTCCGCAAAATCGTACATGATCGTAAGTTCACGTGAAACTTTTCACTTTTCACTTTTCACTTTTCCGCTAGGGGAAAAGTTACATGATCGACTCCTTGATCGGACAAAGCAATGGCACTCAACCAATAGACTCTCTAAAGTTCCCTAGATAAATTCGGATCAGTGATTTCTGTCCCAGCATTAATCGGATCAATCATCGTGGACCAAGCATTTTTGTTAAAAGATAATCCTCTCTTTACTTTTTTTATATGAAATATTAAATAAGTTTACAAAATATAAAATAAAGTTTATGATAAGGTTGAATTTATATATTGTAATATTTTTTGTACTAAACATTTTTTTCTGTGAAAATAATCCATTTCAAAACTTGAAATTATATTGAAAAAGTGCAAAGTCGCGCAAAGTTAATAAAAAAATATCTTATTAAAAAATTATCTTATTAAAAAATTGTTAAATAAAAATTTTTTATTAAAGCTAAATTTAATAATTTATTAAAGCTATAAAATTTTTCATTAAGCTTGAAATGCTTCAAGTTACTAATTAGAAAAATCACTAGAGTGCAACCAACGCAAACAAACCTTAGATGTGCTCTTGCGCATGAAAATGTTTAACCAATGAGAATAGTGGAACAAGTAATCAGCCATATTAATATATCAGCCAATCAGCATTTTTCTCGCGATGTTCAAAAAGTAGTATAAATAGGCTGGATCTAGCCTAAGAAAAAGACTGAATTTATTTAATTGAAAACTATTATTGTGACTTTTATTATTAATAAGTATTAAATTTTCTATTATCAAATCACATGTCACGTAGTTACAAATTTGTACTTTAATATTATTTTTTAATATGAAAGACGACTTGTTCCAACGCCATATCTGTGCAGAATGAATCCAAATTGAGTCTACCTCACAAGCACACTTTGTTTCTTTACAGCGCTCGGAATTAGTTGCATATTTCGAGTCGATTTCGAAGGCGACACCTACAGTTCCCTTATCACCGCTCGAGTCTTAGTGGTCGAGAATTATTTTTATTTTTATAAATAAATAAAATGTTGAATTTTCTATTATTAATATATTATATTGCTTTATTTATGGATATTTGTTTTTCAAGTATAATAGATATCAAATATCTCAAAAAATATGAAAGATATGGAAAAACATTTCAGATAAAAGTTTTATAGCTATAGGGAAAAAGATGATAACGTTATCAATTTCATTGTAAATAGCGCCACTTTCGAGATTTTTTTATAATTGCCATTCTTTTAAATGGAATCATATTTTTTGTTATGCAATATGATTCCTCTAGTAACTAGAGGAGATTCAACGTTTTATTTATTTATAAAAATAAAAATAATTTAGCAAACAGATATCTAATGACAGTTTGGGACGAAAGTACGGATAGCATGTTTCTCATACAGTGACGCTCCTGAGGCACAACCGTTCGGCTCGGCCGTTGAGACTCGAACGGTGGGGGAACGTCGCCCATAGACATAGATAGACCGAGCATGCTATATACCAGGCAATGGGCGACATGTGCGAGTGAGAAGAAACAACACCTGATTTTTTCTCTTTCTCTGATAAAAGAAAATGGGGAAAACATTAAGTGGAGATTGTGGCTAAGGTCCCTATCATAGAATGCTTTCCATTTAGTGACACAAGTCGACACAAGTATTATTTTGTCCTTGTTGATCATTGAAAGCCAAGAAAGATAGAACGATACTTGTGTCGACTTGTGTCACTAAATAGAAAGCACCGATAGACATATCCTCACTTAATGTTTCTCCCACCTTCTTCTATTAGAGAAAGAAAAAAAATCAGGCGTTGTTTCTTCTCACTCGCACATGTCGCCCATTGCTTGGTATATAGCATGCTCGGTTTATCTATACTATGTCTATGGCGTCGCCTTTGAAATCGGCCCGAAATGTACAACTAAAGCCTATTGCACAATGCAAAAGCACAGGCAATAAGAATAGAAAATAGCAACAGACAACAGATTTTGACTAATCAGAAATATTTCCGATATTCTTTCACAGCTTCTGATTGGTCGAAATCTGTTGCCTGTTGCTATTCCCTGTTCTTGTATCTTTTCATTGGTCTCAAGCTTAATTCCGAGCACTGCTTTACACCATGGATTACATCTTATGCTTTCGTACTACAGTTTACGCACTTTTTTCGCAAGTCGAATATGATTGGTTATTGAATGAAAAAGTATTCGGAAATTCCCCAAAAATCTCTATTCGACAACCAATCAGCGTCGGAGGAATGAGCCTGATATTTGTAAAGAAACTGGATCTTGGACGAATATGAGATATCTCTTTCTATTCACGTCACATATAAATCGCTCTTGCACTGCTACGTCGATGAAGAAGCTCTTTTTGGGGTGTATGACGTAACAAGATTGTCGTCTGGCATAGCGTTTCTTAGTAGCCATTTTATTCCCAACCGCACGGCTGATTAAGGTATTACGCATATAGATAATTAACATTATTTAAGCGGTCCAGCGAGATACTCGACAAAACGGTTGTCTACACGCGCGGGGCGAATAGGCATAGGAGGGTATCGCCATCCCGGTAGTAGATCTCGAGGAAAGTCTTTAAGACGACTCGCGTTTTCCCTCTTCCCTTCCTTTCTCATCGTCTTAGTCCAAAATCCTGCGGAAATGTAATTCCTATCGTCTTCGAGTGAATTCCACATACGGATTTATCTCCTTCATTTCCTTATGTTTATTAATTTCAAAGATGAATTCCCGGGATTAACTAGCAATATGTAGAATTTGAAGTCTACATTGGATACTCTCTGATTTCTTTCCCTTCTCTTTCTCTCCTTTCTCCCTCTTATGAATGTTTTGCATTTCTAAATACTTGTACTATAAATAAAGTAAATAGTATATACAACGCAAAATTGCTTTATGATCATCGTCTCTCTTCAAGACATGATCTCTTCTGTCTCCTCGAGATACTGCCAAATAGTGCGATCACCATGCTGATAAGATTGTTAAATTATAGCTTGATGATCGCCGGCAATGCCCTTGATTTGATACAAAGTATCAACTTTCTCCGTGCGTTTTCTTACCAATTTGCCATATCTATTTGGATCTACCTGACTGCGTTAAGCTCTCTCGCTCTAACTCCGCTTGTCTCAAATGCACACTTAAAAAAAATCGCCCAAGTCAGATGAAGGCGGGAGGACCTGGAACGAGCTGTGTACTCATGGAAGGCAGTTTCTATCCTTATAGGTGCTTCTGTGTACATCCAACCTTCGGTTCGGCCCACCAGCACGATGGATTCAAAGCGGTATGAACGCAGCGGCAGATCGAATACAGAATCGCCACCTACTCCACCCTCGCCTCCCATGTATAGCACAGGTTGTACCATGATACATGACAGTCACAAGAGTAGAATCAGTATGCGACGTTCGCCCTCACCCGGCGGGGACCACCATCGAAGCAGTAGATCTTCGCGGAACTCGCCACTTCCAGAGCGACGCAAGCGCCGTCGTAGCAGCTCCAGATCTCCTGTACGTTCTCACAGACGATCTAGGTCTAATGATAGAGATCGAGATCGTGACAGAGAGAGGTCACGAAAATATTCCAGAAGAGATAGATCACGGTCGAGATCGCGCGGAAGATCACGCTCAAGAGACAAGAGGCGAAGTCGAAGTCGTAATCGCAGCAGAGATCGATACAGGTACAGAGAGAGCCGTAGGCATCATGCAAGAGCAACTTCATATGAGTCAGATGCTCTGGAAGACCATGGAGAGGAGGCGGGGGTGGTGATGCGTCAAGCCGTAGCAGTTGCTCCACAACCGAATGCCTTTAAGAATGACGGTAGTTTTATGGAGATGTTCAAGAAAATGCAAGAACAGATGCAACCTGCCGCACAGAAGCCCACCACCTCTGTGCTGGAAGAGAAACCTATAGTGCCACCACCGTTGATGGTAGGCAAGAGGAGAGGTGGTAGGATTCTAAAGACTGGTATGGTAGCGAAACCAAAGACAGAACAGATAGTGGAACAACCGAAGGACGCATGGTCTCTGTATATGGCAGAGGTAAAAAAGTACCGAGAGGTTTGCTGCCAAGAGGAGGATAATACGCGACCATTAGTCAAATAGTTTCGACACGTCATATTATCCTATCTTTACATACTGTGGCTAATTACTTTTTTTTAATACCTATAGTTAATTGTTAATTCTTAAAAGAGCTAAAAAAAAATATTGGGGCAGATATTTCTTCTCAGAGGCACTTTTCTTTCATTCGTTCGTTTTGCTTTGCCGTGAACTTTGTATTCATTTGACATCGACGCCATGAAAGTTCTTTTAACGATTTGAATGAAATAAAACGGAAAAGAGAAGTGCCGTAAGAAACAAACTCACTTGTGATATAGTGTCGTATGTGCTTTGAGAGATGAATGAACAAGAGCGAGAGAGAAACGTAGAATTTACATTTACGAGCAGACAATAGAGGGCAGAGGAGAAGAGAGAAGGTGAAACATAACGCAAATCCATACTGAGAATTAAAGATTAAATAATTTATGAATTGTTAAGCAGTGTCCTATATCGTCGCAATCATGACGAAGTTTTCGGATCTTACTGCTGAATCCTGGCAAACAGCACCATACGATCCTAGATTTCCTAATCAGAATCAGACTAGGTAAGGATTAAATAATTTCGCCATGATTAGTATGTCAGGATTATAACAATCACGATCAATTTTTTTACATTTAAATCTTCAGATTTTTCGATAATAAAGTGCAATATCATTGTTGCATCTTTTTTATCATATTAGAATATCCATTGATATGTCATTTTAATGTGTACACAAGAATGTATGAATTTAATAGTATCAAAATTTATCAAAAATTAAATATTGTATGGATAAATTTGATTAATCTAGTCAAATTTATAATTGTTTAAAATATGAAGTATATGCTGAATGCATTTGCATACACATACAATTATAGATTATTTATAAAATAAGTAAAAAAAGTAACAATAATTAACTTGCTCCAAAAGCATAAAGCATATTTGTGTATCACTTTCATAATTGCTATTTAAGACAAAGAAAAAGGCTGGCGGAATGTCTAATCAAATCTGATCCATAGATACTGTTACCAGAGCTACATAGACTTTCACCGATGCAAGAAGAAGCACAATGAAAATTATGAAGCTTGCCAATACTTTAAGAGAGTCTACGCTTCGATGTGTCCGAATGCCTGGGTAGAAAAGTGGGATGGACAGGTCGAAACAGGCACATTTGCTGGTCGCATCTAGAATTTCCCGCGGTTGATATGCCGCATTTGCTTTATCTTAGTAAACTATAAATAGTCAAACAGAATTCTAGAATCATGTCACTTCCTGTTTGTATGTGTGTGTGGTGTGTGTGTGTGTGTAGATATATATATATATATATATATATATATACATATAGATATATGTAGATTTCATATATATATATATATATATATATATATATATATATATGTAAAATCAATTTAAATAAATCTAATACCAGTCTTTTATCTCTCCCATTATGAGATCTCCTGTTATATCTCAGCGAATTTATGTGAAACTTAATGATTACACTTCTCTCTTCTGATTATCATAATTGTATAATGATCTAATTTGTGAATTTGTATAAGTTAAAATTTTGTCTACCTATGGTAAATAAGTAGCTCGCGGCATATTTCAATAAGATAAAGTGATGTAAGTATATATAAAATATTCATTATAATATCGGTTCTTTTCGATGAATTTACCCTTTTGATTTAAATAATTCTCTATTTTTCGATTAATCGACAATTGCTTTAATATGACTATCGTTAAAAATATTTTATTAAACAAATACTGCATATAAACAATCATGATATCGACGTATCATGATGAATTATTTATTATTGATAATAATAAAATACAATCAAGGTTGGGAAAGTTACTTTTCAAAAGTAATTTGTTATTATTACTCATTATCGAGTGAAAAGGTACTTAGTTACTATTACTAATTAGTGACACCATGAAATAACTCATTATTATTATCGTTATTAAAAAAAAACAATTCATTTTTTTCCATTTTTTAATGGTAAAACGAGATTAGATTAAATTAATTTTTCTAATATTTTTTATTAAACTATCTAATAAAAGTGAAACTTTTTATCTTAAATTCGCAAGATTACAAAAATCAAAATTTTTTAAGAAACAATTTTTTAAAATATTCAAAATATAAATGAAAAGATTATAGTCTTAAGATTGAATTCATAAATATAGCCACGTTGTGCAGCCAAGCTTCTTTTTTTTATTTCATTTTTATTTACAAATTTTTAAAAGCCGATATTTATACAATTTGTTTTTATATTAATGCGGCTCTATGATTAGTTGATAAACTATTCTTAAACAACCTTGAGTGTATCAGTGGACTATAAATATCGATCAAAGACTGAACATTGATATAAAAATTATAAATAAATCAAATAGATTTAAAGTATAAAAAATAATGATAAGAGTAACTGTTAAATTCGTTACCGTTATTGAGAAAAATCGTTACTACATATCATTATAATTATTAAAAAAGTCAATACCAAGAATCTTACAAGAAAAAACTATGATAACGGCCTTACAAGTAGCGTGTTATTCCCCAACCCTAAATACAATTATTTAATATTGAATTATATAGTAATATTTATAAATTTTTGATAGTAGGCAATCAATTTTCAAGAGAAAACGATTTTCAGACAAATTCTAATTTTTAATCTATATTCGAATTATTAAGATTAGGATAAAATCGTCGAGATATCTCTACATTGTTGACAATTATTGTTGTCATAATTTGGTATCTAATTGCACGCAAATTGAAGAATATGTTCGCAATAGTCTAAATCTGTCAAAACGGGTATAGATATTGGTACAATATTGTTGCTCTTAACATATATTTATATACATAAATCATAGATATAAATCATAAATATCGTAGATAACGTGATAACATACGCAATTGTCTTTATTCGCGCACTTGCTTAAATACGTCGATATTCGTCTCATTTTGGAGTGCCGCTATGTTACAAATATGCTATAGAACATGATCTTCAACGGTTTACTTAAATAAGTACTTATCTACGCACGATCATACCATACACGCAACTTGTATCACTTGCAAATATCTTCAGAAACGATTATATGAAAATAAAGTATCAAGAAAGGGGAAAATATGAATGTATCGTCAATGATGCAAGCCGGCTACCTTTAATTTCTTCGGCTGTCGGATTGCTCGACCAGTCTCGCTATCAGAAGATTCTGATTCACTATCGTTGTACGTATTCACTCCTCCAGGTTCAGATTTGGTTACCTCACATGACTCGTAACCGCCAAGATTCGATTTTTCTAACGAGCGAACTTAAAACATAAATTTGATTAGAATCAAGGAATATTTTTTTGTTTTTGTTTATAATCATAATTATGATTGCTACTTTTTTGCAGAAGGCATCTGTGATGCTCGAAGAGACAGAAATAATACTATATATATATATATATATATATATATATATATATATATATATATATATATATAAAATAAACGGTAGTATAGAGATGATAATTTGGTATTTTTTCCCCAATTTAAAAAATTTTCAGCAACAGATTAAATGAAACGAACTATTGTATCTAACATTTCTATTTTTCTTTTTTTACTTTTAAAAAAAGAATCGATCTTTATCATACACATTGATATACGTACATACGTATGTAGATTGCATGTCCAGTGCCCACCCTTAAATTTTCTACTCGATTGAAAATTTACCATCTTGTAGGGAAAATTCCTCAAGTTATAATATAATATGAATAAATAATTATGGAATAATTTTATTTGTTGGTGTTATATAATGCGCGCGTGTGTGCGTTAGTTTTATACATATACACCCAACTATCGCAAAACTAACATTTATTATACACATAAACAATTTGTAAGAAAATCAGTAAAAAGTGAAAAATGTATCTATGAAATGTTCATTTTGATGCATTATTTTTCGTAATATGACAAAAACAACAGTATTTCATTTTTGATATTTCACAATTTTATTTTTATAAAAAAATAAATAATCTAATGTAAAGTTAATATAACAAAATGTCAAATTATTATCAAATTATGTGCCCGCGTAATAATTTTCCCTCTAAAATGACAAATATTCAATTATAGATGGAAGGTAAAGGATGGGATACTTTATCCACTGTAATTAGTCTAAATCTATGTAATTCATAAATGGACAGAATACTAATCTAAAAATAATAACTATAATTATAATATAAAAAAATTTAGCTTTTATAAAATAAATTAAAAGTTATAAGATATAACAAAAAGATATCGATAAAAATAAAAAGACTTAATAAGATGCAATGATGATTTAAAATGATGATTTAAATTAATCTACTTCGGAAAAATTTTATTAAGAATAAATGAATATACATTTTTTCGTCTAAAATTAAATGATTATAAAAAAAAATATATTAAACTGCAAGAATAACTAAAAATAAAAATTAATAATAATTTTTCTACTTTAACTACATTCTAATTTTATATTTTTTATCACTTTTACTGTTATAATCTTATTTTTTTATTTTGTTAACAGTCGAAAAGTATTTTTTGAATCAAATTTTGGATCGAAATATATTTTTTTTATTATTAAGGCTCCTAACTGATGCAGCTATATTGAAATCGTGACATCATAAGCGAGAAATAATTACAAAACAAATTGCAAAATTTATTACACATTATTTGCAAATAAAGAGATATTTAAATTAAATAACTCTTGAGATTGGCTTTAAGACACTTATGACAATGGATTACTACTATCGTTTTCCTCCTGACAATAAATAGCCGTAAAAGATAGATAAAATAAAATTTATTCAGGCAGAAAAACACATAATTTGATAGCTGTTGAAAAAAATACAAAATACGCTTTTACATATAAAATTCAAAGATAATTTCAATTGCCATCCATTTTTATAAATTTGATAAGTACGAAACAAATCATTTGCATGATTAGTACATAATAGCGAAATAACGTGCAATAAAAAATTTCGTTGTCAGCACGTCGCTTTCCACGCTTTTTAGTTCATCTTTCTGTCATAGTTAAAAGCTGCAAGAATTTCTACTACTCACACCTATTTCCATAAATGTCTTAAGGTTCAATAAATCACATAAAGCGTAAAATAATTCTTAAAACCTAACAATTAGATCTAGTAATCTGATGATTTCTGATAGCTGAGCAAAGTATTGTAAGAATTATTTTACACATTATTTTAAGAATTATTTTATACTTATATGATATCTTGAGCAGATATCTTATTTTCTGATATTTTTTACAAGTTTTAAAAATATGAAAATATGTTTTTAAGAGAAAAGTATAAAATAAGACTATATGGCGCAAGAAACTTTTTGTCTTGTCATTTTTCGCCTCTGACGTCACATAATCCATACCGCAAAGAGTCATACCGCAAAAGAGTTGAGCTTTAAAGCGATTTCAAATATTATTTTATCCAAATATCTGTTTATTTACAAATGACACGCAAAAATCTTAATATCTTTTCTCGTTTATGACATCACAATTAAATATGACCGTAATGAGTAATTAAAAGCCTTAAAATTATTTGGTATCCAATTGAGATTAATTATATTTAAAACTTTTTATATTTGCGCGTTCTGTGTTTTAGCTATTGCGTTTATATTTCCTAGTTCATTATTTAGTTTAAAAACTTACACCGATAATTCAAATCAATCAATGAAAACTTTATGGTGATAGATGTAAAAATCATCTCCCTTGCACTTTCATTGCACATACGCTTATACATTACTTACGTGTAACTATATAAAAAAAGTGATAATTACTTTGGGCTTCTAAAAGAGAATTTTGTTTTTTGAGGTCATCAATATCTTGTTGATGGGAGGTATTTTTGCGTCGCATGAATTGGATATAGTCCGCTGCCTTCTTTAGGATTTGAGCCCTACTTGCAACCTTTTCCCCCTGCAAAGCCGGTACAACGTCCCTCAGACTGGAAAAACTGTCTTTGATGTGGTCCCGTCGCTTTCGTTCCAAAGCATTGTGATGTGCTCTTTTTTCTGCCTAACATACAAAATATTTCACTATATAAAACCATCATATTTTATAGTAAATTCGGTCACCTGTATTACATTGGATTGGTTCATATTAAAAGTTGCTACATCTAAAACATCTAAATGCAATGGTATGATGTAGCTTCTTTGCTGATGAAATTATTAATGTATATTCTACTAAATAACATTACAAATTTATTGTTAACTATTCAATGTAATTGTTTAAAATGTTTATATACTCTTATATCTTAATAATTTTAGTGTGCACTAATCCGATATAGTGCGAATAATCGAATTTGCTATTCATTTCCAAAAATAAATTGATTCAATTGTTCAATTAAAAAAGATTATTTCATGAAAAATGATAAGCAAAATTATAAAAAAAAGAAATTAATTTTCCGTATCATAATTTAAGTTCAAAAAAAGCTCATTTAAAAGAAAACAATGAGCATTATGACTATTCTGTTTTTACATAACTTTTATTCTATTATATTATTTTACGTTTCTATAGACATGTCTCTATTAGACACGTGCTATTTATTTTTTAACACTATATATTTGCTATCAAATTGCTATATGTTTGCAATCAAATGTAAAATTCAGATATATTCTATCAATTTATACAACTGTGTGAGTGTGCAGAAATTGTATGTGAAAATATTTTGTTTCGTATTCACTCTGGAATATTCTATGACTGATTTGAATATGTAATTTTTTGTATCATATGTGTGTCAACTGTTTATATGTATCTGCTTCTTTCATAAGCAGTTGTTATGTGACACAAAAAAAAATTACATATTCAAATCAGTCATAAAATATTCCGAAGAAAATACGAAATAAAATATTTTCACATACAATTTCTAATATTTGTTTATCCATTGTACATATACGATAAATATATAAACTACTAAAATGTATACAATGACAACCGGTCACGAAATAAACACAAACCGCTCTTTTTCTTTAACATTATGTTATTTTATCATTATTCTTTATATTAATATTATTCTATTTTTCTTTTTCAATTTTTTTATATATTTTATTGTAATATTTTTGTATTTCCATTTTTTTCGAAATATGAAGAAACTTTTGTAACTTATTATATTGGATTTAAGATAAAAAGATGATGGATTAAAAAATTGACTTTTTTTTGTCTAAAAATTCACCTATCGAAAAATATATTTTTAGAATTTTATTTATATGTGTAAACAAATTAACAATATTATTGAATGTTTTTGAGAATGCATCACTCAAATATACTATTTGGAAGACAAAATAATATATTTTATTGAAATCTTCTAATTTGAACTGATCTATATAAGCTTTTCGAATTCTAAGATTTTTTGTTTTATTATTAAACTGGTTTTAAAAAATGTTTTCTAAAAAAAACATATGTAAATTTTTATAAATATATTAGCTTATATAAAATTGTTGACATCAACATGTATCGTCCCCATATTGCTAATTATATACATTTATAACATATTTAACTGTATACATTATATATATATATATATATATATTTATTGCTAACTATACATTTAACGATAGATTTGAGTCTGAAGATTATAAATATCTTTAATATTGATTTAAATGCAATTAAATTTTACAACAAATTATATAAGAAAAGTATCAAAGAATTATGCATCAGACACAAAAGGTAATGCACAATATATGAATTTATTGGAACACAAGTATGAATTTAATTAAAGAAGTTGTACTGTCTAAAAACAAACATAAGTAATATTATATAGTCTTGAAATAACAGACTAAAATACATAACAAAATTACTTTTTCTTAAAAAAAATATATAAATTTAAAATTTCAAACATGCTTTTCAAAAGTTCTCTCATTTTTTTAACCTGATACATAATTTTTCAAAACTTACTGAATTAAATTGCTTTCAAATATTACAAAACATTTTAAAATGTATTATTTATCTTTCAATCATGGCTTTATTCAATATTTTAATCGAAAAATCATATTTTTAACTTTAGATAGCTATTTTCTTAAATATTATTTAAAAAGTTGACTAAATAACAGCGGCATAGAGCATATTTAAGATTAAGATAACATAATTACTTGATGTAAATGCCTAGAAATCAAGTGTAAAGTAGAAATTTTTACATAATAAAAAGTTTTTCATCATATATCAGCCAAAAATTAAGATTTTTTAAACTTTTTTATATTGTTTAAAAAAATGTATTTTTATTTTAAATCAAATTAAAATTTTGAAGTAAATTATTAATCACCTAACTATGCATAATTAAAGACAACTTTATGTTTCCACCTGTTTTCTAGTATATACAATTTTCAATTCAGAATCACAGAAATAAAATCAGTTAATTGATTAATTATATTATTAACATAATTAATCAATCTATATTGATAATTTATAAGAGTTGTCTCTATTGAAAGCTGAAAAAGTAAAATTATTTTGTATTGATCGCATGTAGATATCAGCAAACAACAACAAGCAATACTACTTGGCAAACATAACATCTACAGAATTAAGAAAATGAGGTTAGACACATCATATCATCACTGAAATAGCTATTGAACTTGAAAAAAAAATCGCGTAAACAAGTTTCCTTTCTCTCGACGTACTTAACGTAGAGATGTGATTATCGGCTGTGAAGATAAATCTCAGGGTCGATTATAGAATCTCACCTGGGAGTAGTATTGCGTGTTATTGGAGTGCCTCAGTCTGGAATCCGAATCGTCGCCATCCTAAAAAGATGGAAATTTGGAATCAGAATTTCTCGCGAGGAATTTCCCATGCGTATGCTACTTACATCACTTTCGATATCGATATCACGATCATCATCACTCATCTTTAACGAATCTTGAAAGCTAAAAAAAGTAATGCACACTGCAATACAAAATATTAGCGATGGCAATTCAAAGTCAGCCGGGTTCGGACGTCGATCCCATCAAGAACAGAAACAGCAAGACCTTCAAATCGCCATAGAACATATACTAAAAGAAATGAAAGCTCTGTATATAAGATGGGCAACAAAATAGAGACACTACAATCAGAGACTGGTCACGACTCTGATCTGCCAATCAGAGACTGGCCAACGACTCTGATCCGCCATGTTTTGGCTAAATCCACCGACGAGATACTATTAAAGACCAATGATCTTAGTGTCGATCCACAATAGGTGATTTAAGCTTTTAGTAAGAAGTAAGAAATTGACCAATTATAATCGAATATGAAAAGAATAATCGACTATGATTGGTCAATTTCTTACGACTTAAAGATTAAATATTTATTGTGGACACTTACGACACTTATGGGAGTTAGCGGGGCTGGAAAAATTCACTATACGCTAACGCCCTCTTCGAAAAGTTGCGGCCAGAGTAGGAAACAAAATGAGAAACATATCGATAAGATATATTAGACTCATAGTGAATATATTTTGCTTTTCTTATCCCAAAATGTTATCAGTGTTAAGGAATTCGTACGACATAGCAAATAATGTAAAAATTAATAACGTAATAATAGTTTATAAGAAAATAAAAATAGATTTAAGTTAAAAAAAATAACTATACAAATTATATATTATATTTATAAATGTCAAAATTATATTAAATAAGAAAAAAACATAAATACCTAAAAACAATACAATTTAAGAACTCCGTATAATTAATAAATTAAAATAAAATTAACAAAGAGACAAAGGAAAAAGTATAAGACGAAATGGTCGAAATATTTTTTGTGATTAGAATTCTTATCAAAGCATTAGAATACATTCAGAAGTATACGAAAAGTGTATTAGATTATCAGATGTGCCGACATTTAAACAGCGTCTCATATTAATATTCATTTGATATCTATTCTGTATCTATTTATTTAAAAATCATACATTTTTTACATTATTGCCAATGCCTAGAACTCTTTAGAAAACGTTTTGATATGTTCAGGACTATACGAAAAGTATATTAAATCAGAACTTCGAGATTTCAATCGTTTCATATTTTTCCATCTAAGAATGTGACGCTCGGCCGATTTTTCTTTATTTAAAAATCTTTATTTAAAAATCGTACATCACCGCCAATGAATGCCTAGAACTCTTTAGAAAACCCTTTAATATGTTCAGAACTATACAAAAAATATATTTGTTAAATCAATACTCTGAGTTATTGGCCTGCGTTTCAGCTCAATTTGTTTATTGCACTGATAATTAACTTCAACTTATTTAAAATTTTTTTTCGTTTTTATATGAGAGAACTCTTTATAGAACTCTTATAGAACTATACATTTTTCAAAATCTTACGTTTGCAAGCGTCGGAACTCGTTTAGGACAAAATGAGCCGCAGCGTGAATCTGGCGTCCACTTTGTCCAAACCGATTTTTTTCTTTAATGCAAAAACTATTTGTTTAACCTATCAGGAACTATAGAACTATTAAAAAGGAAGTCAGAACTCTCAATAATTTATACGATTTTTTCCCCAAAATGAGACACCAATTTTACACACACTTTTTTTTGTTCTCATTGTCGATAAGACTAAAATTTACTATAATAGTATTGCATATTAACTCTAAATCACTCAGTTATTAAAATATAATTAATTTATTTGTTAAAACTATTGTTTAAAAAAGTATTTGTTGATATTTGTTCTAAAAAGAAAAATAAAAAAACTATATTAAAAACTATAATTTTAGTTAATATCTAAATATTATTAAAAGTACTAGAAATAATTTGTTTTAATATAAGAGACATCTTTTAAATTAACTAAATAATTAATTAAATAATATTAATTAAATAATAGTAATAATTATAATAATTAAATAAACTAAATAATAAAGTAATTAAATTAACTAAATACCCAGGTAGCAAGATGTCGTCAATATAATGTCTATTTTAAGTCATTAATATCATCAAATTCACGTCATAAAAGACGTCAAAAAGGAACACATAATGACATTTATAAGTGACAGATCGATGAGGTGATACTTATGACGACAAAATAACGGTTACGTTCCGATACTGACTGCTACTACTAAAAATTTATAATATACGTGACACCTTTTACGAAAAATAAGTAAAAAAAATGAAAAAATGAAAAAAGTGAAAGTGCTAAAAATATCTTTTATCTTCTATCGCCGCATGTTTCTAAAACAGCCTATCCATCCTTACTTGGGACCCTGCTCGATGCTGCTTAACTTGCATATGGGATGAAACCTGCTACTGAAATGATGATATAAGTAAATATGCGATCTTGGCATAAAATATGATAGATGGTTAATGAATGTTACTATGTTGTATAAATAGTCTCAATTTTAAAATCTCGATTGCATATGTAATTTTTGTAGATAATTTAATTACATATATAGAGCCGAATTTATATTATTTTTAATAAGAATCATTATTTTTATAAAAATTGTTTATAAATTGTTGTATATATTTTATTTATTTGTTTATTTAATTATTTGTTAATAATTGTATGTTAAATATGAGAAATATTTTTCTTATTTATATATTATAATTAATTAAGAAAGATAGTAAATAATAATATTATTTCATTTATTCATTAAAAATGACTTAAAAATAATGAAGATATATTTACGATAATATTTCATGACAAATATTATGTTTATTTTACATCATTATTTGGTATACTGACGTAGAATGACGAAAAATGACTTTAAATCATCATCATAATAGCGTCATCTTGCTACTTGGATAATTACTTTAAATTAAATCATTAATTAAAAATAAACATTCAACGGATTTTTATATTTACATATTTGTACAAAATATATATTATAATAATTTTACAGAAATATGTAAAAGTTTTGAAAATAGATTGATAATAATGTCGCACGTCATCAATTCGGCAACTTAAGGTCCAACATCATATTGCTAGTTTTGCTATAAGCTCGAGAGAGAAAACAGAACAGATCGTATATCCTTTTCTACCACTCGAAGCTAATGCCTTTCTACCACTCAGCTAGCCTGGCGGGCCATCGTGTTTACGCAGCGTTATGCCGTGCAGAGTACACGAACATGGGCCATGCTTCAATGTGTGTCAGCATACACTGAACCGTGAGCCTATATTCGTGTACGTTGCATAGTGTCAGTTTCGACTACCCTCGGATGTAGAAAAGAATAGGACTACTATCCTATTCTCTCGAAGAGCTGCGCGAGGAGAATAGAGATACTATCGTACTCTCTCGCCCTCGATACGTTGTTCGGCGTCTCCTACGTTTTTGGTTACCGCTCGCTATTGTTGACATATAGCGTGTCCATTGAAAAAAATCGGTAATAAACAGTATTAATAATATGAATGAATTGCAGAATTGATAATACGAAACGAAAATCCTTATATATGATTATTATATTTTATATATAATATTTATTACAATAAGATAGTATATAACTTTATGTATAAAAATTATAAACAATATAATAAATAAGAATACATATAAAATTATTTTCTTAATACGATTACGTAATATATATTTCGTTATTTTCTTAAAAATTCGAAATAAATTAAAAGTTTACTATGTTTTAGTTAATAATAATTACAATGTCGACGAGATTGTTGCATAACATATAAAATAATCAATTTGATGTATTACGTTCTTTTTATTTAATATAAGCGAAAATATATATTGAACTTTGAATACTTGAATGAGAAGCTCTTAAATTATAAAAAATTATCATTATTTTACAAAAATTAAACTATCCTGAGAAAAAAATAGCAGGATTTTTATTTAAAAATATATAAAAACTTAAATCTATTGGTCCATCATTGATTCCGTTAAGGATGTATTACATTTATTTTTCTAATTCTTACGTTCACATTAAAAACATTATGAAAAACTTATAGATTTATCTAATCGCATTTCAAAATAATACAAGAAATTTAGCAAGGTTTACAACCTGAATCAAAAATTACCTAAATAGATAAGTAGAAGCATGCTCTAATCGAAATATAATTAAGAAATAATAACGAAAATCTCAATTCTTTTTATATAACTATTCAAGATTTTTTATGTAAACTTTTTATGCAGAAATTAGTTGTTCTGTAGAGAAAAACTTTATTTAATTTGTACCACCACTCTTTTGTTTGTACTCTTAATTCGAGGATAATCATTTCATTTTTTTGCGTAAACGGTCACCTGGGATGTTTTTTATGGATATAGATTTAATCAACATTTTTTGAAAAAAGTAAGGAAAAACCAAGATAATAAACAAACGGAAGAAGGACATTAAGTAGCTGTGATGTGATTTCATTTTTTTGACGATGGGATGTAGAAAATATCTCAGGTGATTATTCTCAGATTAATAAAAATTTAAGTTAGCAGAATAATTAATTTTTGCATCATGATGAAAGTACATAAATTTTTTGAATTCTTAAAGTACTTATATAAAAAAAGTCGTAATTTTTATCATTATTTCTTAATTACATTTTGATTGAAACACATTTTTATTTTATATTTAAGTAATTTTAAATTCAAGTTTCTAAACTACCGCAAAACTTTTTGTATTATTTTTAAATGCGATCTAAGATAATTTCATAATTTTTTCATTGTAAATAAAAATAGCACTTAAATTTCCATACTGTAAATATGTATTATTAAATCTTCGTTAAATTTTCTCAATTAATTTATGCTCAATTACTTAAAAGAAAACAACAATAAGAAAAAAGAGAAAGGAAGAAAAGAAGAAAAGAAGGATTTTTGAAAAAGAATTTGATGTTTAGAATTTACATGTTTTAAAACATCTGTTTTGTAACAAATTGTCTCATTTAATTTCTCAGGCCATATTCCGTACGTAACTATCAATAATGATTGATATCATTAGCAGCGAAAAGCATCATGGCAGTTTTACAACCGTAAGCTGATTAACTACCGTGCTTCAAGCGATAAAGATATATAATAACACTATTAAGAAGAAATAATACAAAGAAAAATTAGTTAAAAAATTTTTATTTAACATATAAGATATTATATAAGATATTATATAATTTATTAATAGAAAATAGATTTTGGATATATTTTCATTAAATATTAATACATCCTTTAGGAACACTTTATTATTAATTCTTTAACTTTTTATTTTAATACATTTTTTGTTATAATTATACATTTTTGTGTTATAAAATTACAAAATTATCGATTTCAGAAATATTTTGCCACATTAAAGAGGTGTTAATTAAATCAATGATTCAACAGTATCCTAAAAAAATCAACAACTATGTTATGCTTTTGTTTTAATAATCAAGATCTTTGTTTCAATTATACAATAGTATATTGATATATATATATATATATATATATATATATATATATATATATATATACACAGGGTGTTTTATTTTAAGTTATATGGTCGATTATTTCGTGAATCGATGATTTTATTGAAAAATGTTTGAACGAAAGTTGCATGGCTTGAAAGGGGACACATGATGGAAATGTGGACTTAACTTTGAGTGATCTTGTCAAAATCAGGTCAAGGTCATTAATGTTTTTTTAAGTGGAAATCCCTATTTTTTTATTATATATTCTTGTAGCTTATCTCGGGAGCTTGCCAAAACACTATAATAAAGTTACTTTTTGTGAAGTATTTATTAAGTTATAAGGCAAGACCGATCACTGATTAGGTCAACTAATAATAAATAATAATTAATTAATACTGTTTCCATTAAATTTTAGAAAAATAATAATTTAATGTTTTAACTTATTACTTTTCCAGCAAAAAATTAATTGTTTATAAATGAGAACATATATATATATATATATATAGGAAAAATATACGTATAAATATATTTTATATACAATTATATGTATATATATATATATATATATATATATATATATATACATACATATAATTGTATATAAAATATATTTATACGTATATTTTTCCTATTATATAATTTCACTTATCTACAAAAAAATAATAATAGGATAAAAAAATATTTAAAAGTTATAAAATTATTAATAACATTATTGTAATTGTGGCAAAATAAAGTAGATAGAATATAGCAACAGAGTGACAAAGTAATATATTATAATATATTGACAGAGTATATAAAAGGAGTACAAGTACAGCAAGGAGAAAGTAATAGAATCTTTTTTTTTAAATGTCACATATTTTTGACATCAACATAACAATTTATTACCTTTATAATCATTATACATATATAATTTTATTTAATATATGTCAGTATATACATTTTTATATAATTGTTAACTAAATAAACAAATTTAAATATTTAAAAAATTATAAAATATTTTCTTATAGGTAAAATATTTTCTAATTTAACTCATATGATAATTCCTTTTTATCTTTCATATTATTTTATCACAGTTATATCTTCATTAATTTATCTACGGAACAGTCAAAACCGTCGGTAATATCAACGTTCTTCAATTATTCCCGGGACCCCTTTAGTAATGACGAAAATTTATCCACAGTTGTCGATCTTTAAGTGTCGGTCCACAATAAGTATTTAATCTTTAAGCCGTAAGAAATTGACTAATCATAGTCGAGTATTCTTTTCATATTCGATTATAATTGGTCAATTTCTTAAAGCTTAAATCACCTATTGTGGACCGACACTAATAGTATCTCGTTGGTGCTAAATCCTACGAGAGAGAAAGAAATATACACCATCTCACTCTAACCAATAACGTGTTTTGATAACGATTTTTTTACTTTGCATGTGCATTGATTCAAGTGTATTGTGCATGTGTATTAAACACATGGAAAGCGCGATAATAAATTATTAAATAGAGATACCAAAATTGCAAAATATAGTAAATAAATTAATTTATTGTGATAAATCCTTTATAAAAAAAAAGATATTAAGTCGATTACTCGCATTTCTCGAAGTTTATTGTTGCCGCTTTTCCGCGATGCAGATTGATTTTTTGCTGCGCTAATTTCGTGAGTTACTGTCAATTTGCAAATGACAATTTGTAAAAGGTGGACGAGGTTAGTAGCAAATGAAACTTTGAAACGATTTTGAACAAGAACAAAGATAAGATGAATAAGGATGAATAAGGATGAATGAGTTTCTATTTTTCATCATGACGGTACGTCGCTATCATCAACGAACAATATAAAAATATATAATATTGTAAGAATTAGACGACCGTAAGCGGTCATGAAAGAGATTCGGAATATAAACAGCTAACAGAGAGGAGCCGTCGTGGTCGTGCAGAGCTAAGTGTCAGATTAGTAAACGAGAGATCCCGAGTTCAAATCCAGTCGGTCTCCGTTTATTTTTCCAAATTTAATAAATATCTTTCAATATGAAAAGCTTAGTGGCGCGCGCGTACCGCGCGCCTGTTATGTTCTAGTCAATATAAAAAATAGGTGGATGTTCATTTTTTTTACTTAAATGTTATTTTATATTGTAATAAAGTTTGTTTATAATAATAATAAATATATATAATAATCCTTTCTAAAAAAAGGTATGACATCGATACTACATCACTCGAAATTTCCTCGAAGTTTATTGTTGACACTTTTCTGTGATGAGTTCTCTCGCTGCGCTAACTTTGTGAATAACTGTCATTGTATTGATTTCACAGAGGATTGTTTTGACAATTGTATATTAAGAAGTTAAAAATATTATAGTGTGACAGTACACCCTCCCTTCTTATTCGGGGGCTCGAGCCATGCTTGATGCAATCTCTCCTGTCGTGCTCCAGGAGGATTATTTGTATATTTGCCAATGGCGTTGGAGGGTGTCGCCGCTGCAATCCGACCTGCATCCATCGAGAGAATAGGACCATCATCTCTCTGGAGTACCGGTCGTGGGGATTTGAGAAAATATACATATATATATATGTATATTGTAATATATGTATATGTGTGCATGTCATTGTATTGTTGACTTGTTGTTCTAAACATGTTATTGCGATAAATATCATCACATGTCTCGGTAGTCGAAAGGATAAGATGCCTGCTCGATAAGCAGGAGATCCAGGTTCGATTCCTGGCTGAGGTGGTATTTTTTCGCAAAAATAATTACGAGTTTTCACGACTGGTTCGTGATCGGGCCCCGTCGTGACGCACACCCTCCCTTCTTAATAAAATTAATATAATAGTATTATATTAATTTTTGCTCTTGTATTGAAAAAGATAAATAGCAAAAAAAGATAAATAAAAAAAAGATAAATAAAAAATAAAAAATAAATAAAAAAGATAAATAAATAAATAAATAGTAATAAATTTAAAATTGTTAAAATTAAAAGAAATATATTAATAAATGGTAATATAATTATGTAAAATAAAGTTTTATAAATATACGCATTTTATTACCTTTAAAACGCTTATGTTTTTAAATTATAATATTACAATTTGAGATTAATGTAGTTAATGTATTTGAAAATAAGTAGGAATAGTCAAAAGATGGCGGACCAATCAAAAGTTTTTTGTGACCAGTCTCTGACTGTAATGTCTCTAACAAAAGATGACACACTGCCATCTGGTGGTGGAGTGCGAACTAAAATAAATTGTAGAGTTTCGTCTCATATATACATGTAATCTTTTCAATATCGAAATTTGAAATAAATATTAAATGATAATTAGATGATTAAATAGGTATGTAAAATTAATAAAGACAAACAATAAACATTAATACAATTAATACAAATAAACACTATATACAAAACACTATATATAAAATAAACACTATAAATATATTTATTAGCAAACAAACTGCAAAAATACAATAAATTTGCACCAATATTTACATGTACCTATGAATAGAAATACCATCGTATACTTGGGTTTGTTTTTTATTCCCGCACTAGGACTGTATTAGAACTGAACTGAATTGAACTAGTGCAAGCCAGAATTGACGAGCAGCTAAGGAATAGAAAACGATTTAGTGCAAGAAAGAAATGGCGTCCCATATTATCTGTATGGAAATATTAGATTCGTCTTCTGATGAAGACAAATTATTCATTAAAAATTACTTATTAATTACTCATTGTTGCGACGGAATAGCGGCTAGAATCATATCACAAAACGCCGCCGCGGACGTATCTCAATAATACACATGTCGCGACTCTCTTTGTATTCTGGCCCTTGTTTACATCGTCGAGCCGCTACGTTTCGCGGCTCGAGGGACTTCGCGACAAGGACAGAACGCCGCCACAGGATCGGGCCGTGATTGGCTGGATAGCAGCTCCCGATTTTGTTATAAGTATAGGCTCGTATCTGAATAGATCAGAACGAGTTTGACGAGCGTGGTACACGGATCCGTGCGATAAGAGAGAGTCCGCGAGGCCGAGTCCTCAAACATTACAGTCACGACGCGAGGCCGAGTCCTCAAACATTACAGTCACGACGCGAGGCCGAGTCCTCAAACATTACAGTCACGACGCGAGGCCGAGTCTTCAATCATTACTATAGTACGCGTGGCCGAGTCCTCGATCATTACCGTGTGAGAATAATATATTCAGAAATAGTATTCGGGGCAACCTCCCGTCTACAACGTGCCGGCAACGATTTGTCGGGCGCGACATTTGGTGCCTCCTGTGAGGTCGTGCAAGACGCGGCCATCGGCAATTGCCACGAGCGAGCATCTGTGGCAAGTCAACGTGAGATAATTGAGAATCTGCCTGGACGGTCACGGCTTCAGGCTCGGCGAGTAATACAACTACGTCTGCGACAGGACGATTAAGGGTGGACTAACGGCAAGTAGAACCTTTGAGTATATTTGAGGACCGATCGAACAATTCCTTTCATCCTAGTCCCTCTCCAAATACATCATGACGGATAGAGTTAAACTTCTTATCCAAAAACGTACTTCTTTAAAGGCTCAAATTACCAATTTAACGAATCTCGTGGAAAGGGGTAAATATGATAGAATCACATTGAAAATGCGAATGGATCGTGTCACGAGTCTTTATCACGCGTACGAGGAATATAACGACGAGCTTACAGTATTAAATCCAGACGATAATCATAAACGAGACGACAATAAATATTTTCCTCCTGCCAAAAGGGGGCGAATTCTTAACAAGGTTTTGTTGGTGAACACGACAAATAATTGCGTAGCATGTAAGAATAAAAAACATCCATTATTCCAATGCGACGAATTCAAGCAACTAGACGTATCTAAACGCATGGAGGTCGTGAAGCGTGCGAAATTGTGTTGTAATTGCCTACGTTTCCATCGAGGGAAAATCTGTAATTATAGCAATTGCACTATTTGCCAAAGAAGGCACAACACTCTTTTACATTTCGACAAACGACCGACAATGTCAACAGTCTCCGAATCAGGAGACGCTGAAATAACGAGAAACAAATGATTAAAGGGCGACGGACGCGCCAGCGCGCGACACTCCGCGGAGACGTTACCAATACACGAGCCGCAATTAATGACAACCACAACGATATTTGTGAGAAATCGCGAAGGCAAATTAATTAAATGTCGAGCATTATTAGATACTTGTGCTACCATTAACTTTATTTCTGAAAACTTTGCAAAACGTTTAGAGCTTCCTATCGTATCATGCACATTATCGATCGACGCGATTAATTCGATGGGCACAGTATCGAAGGGACTTGTTCAAATTATTATCAAATCTGTATACAACGAGTTTAGCAAGCCTTTGACATGTTTATTGATTCCAACAATCGCAGATTCGATTCCGTCGGAAATGTTTCCGCGAGATTCTATCAAAATCCCATCTAATATCCAATTAGCAGATCCGGAATTTCATTTGCCGCGTCCGGTTGATGTATTAATTGGGGCAGGATCAACGCTGTCGATGTTTTCGATCGGGCAGATCGATTTGTCCCGAGAAGGTCATGATCTCTATTTACAAAAGACGCGACTTGGTTGGATTGTCGCGGGCGGAGTTCCAACACGAAAGGGTTTAAGAGGCGCGTCATGTCAATTGACTAACTTAGATCAACAAATTGCCAATTTCTGGACAATCGAAGAAATAAATACGGACGCGTCGAAATCTGCTGAGGATGCTGAATGCGAAGCACATTACGTAGAGAACACCGAGCGCGATAAAAGCGGCCGCTATTTGGTACGGTTACCTTTTCGGAAGGGCGGCAGGCGACTCGGCAATTCGCGAAACACGGCTCTCAGACGTTTGCACTCTCTCGAGCGGAAACTCGAATCAGATCCGACATTAAAAATCACTTATTCGCATGTTATACAAGAATATTTAGATTTAAATCAGATGTCTTTGGTCGATGATCCATTAGAGGACGGGTTTTATATGCCACATCACGCAATAGTAAAACCGAGCAACACAACAAAGGTCCGCGTAGTATTCGACGCGTCGGCTAAAACGAGTACTGGCTCGTCATTGAATGATATATTAATGATAGGGCCTACTATTCAGGAACCGTTATTTGCGCATCTAGTGCGATTCCGTATGTATAGATACGTCCTCACCGCCGATATCGAAAAAATGTACAGACAAATTTTATTGCATGAGGAAGATCGGATATATCAACGCATACTTTGGCGTCAAGACGATCAAATTAAAACCTTTCAACTGAACACTCTAACATTCGGCGTTTCTTCAGCGCCATATCTTGCCACACGAACAATTAAAAAACTCGCAGTCGACGAGGGCTATGCGTGCCCTCGAGCTGCAAGAGTTCTTGAAAAACACTTATACGTGGACGATTTACTGACCGGCGTTGATACGATATCCGAGGCTCGCACGTTGCGCGACGAAATAACTACCTTATTAGCGCGAGGCGGTTTCAATATACGTCAATGGGCTTCGAACGATAAACGAGTTATCGAAGATTTACCACCCGAAGCAATAAATCCAAGGTTTATATTAGATAAGGATGGCCCGTTGCATACCTTAGGTTTATCCTGGTACGCATCCAATGACATACTGCGTTATTCCGTACGTTCCGTTGAACACAGCAAGAGAGTCACGAAACGTCACATTCTATCAGAAATAGCAAAGATCTACGATCCATTAGGTCTCCTCGGTCCGATCATTCTACATGCGAAAAAATTAATGCAAACCCTCTGGCAATGCAAATTAGAGTGGGACGAATCTGTTCCTTCTAGCATATACACCGCATGGATAGAATTAACAAATCAGATGGGTTCAATTCGGACCCTGTCTATTGATCGTCAGGTATTAATCGCAGACCACACCAATGTTCAAATCCACGGATTCTGTGACGCAAGTAATAGCGGTTACGGCGCCTGTCTGTATATCCGTTCGACTGATCGATATAATAATGTATGTTGTAAATTATTATGTGCGAAATCTCGCGTCTCGCCATTGAAATCCATAACCATACCTCGTCTTGAATTATCCGGGGCGCTTTTGCTGGCCAAACTCTATCACGAAGTACGTCAAGCAATGGAATTCTCCCCGGTTAAGACTGTATTATGGTGCGACTCCACTATCGCGTTGCATTGGCTAAAGACCTCGCCGCATCTTTTAAAAACGTACGTATCAAACCGCGTAGCCCAGATTCAAGAGATCACCAATCCAAAGATTTGGCGACACGTTAATTCCGAAGACAACCCGGCCGACGCGCTATCAAGGGGTCAGCTACCCAACGCATTCTTGAAAAACCAATCGTGGTTTTCTGGTCCTTCATGGTTAGCAATGTCCGAGGACAGGTGGCTCAACAGGGTCATAGTCTTGGACGAGATGCCGGAGATAAAAAAGGGCATCTGCTTAATAACGGCGAATCGTGATTGTAGTATCTTTAAAAAATATTCATCGTATTCTAAACTATTACGAGTAATAGCGTTTTGCTTACGGATGAGACCGAAAAATGCATATCGCGGGCCTCTGTGTATTAAGGAAATAGATGAAGCAGAAACAAAAATAATAACTATCATACAAGCGGATTGTTTCTCAGATGAGCTAGCGAGGCTCACAAGGAGGCAATCGGTAAAGGGAGATGGTATGGCAGCTCTGAATCCTTTTATCGACGAAGCAGGATTAATCCGCGTGGGAGGGCGACTCAAAATGTCAGAATTAAAATTTTCACAAAAACATCCCATTCTATTACCGAGTCGACATTTCTTAACCGATCTTATCATCAGAGAAACACATGAAAGATACTACCACGCCGGTAGTCAAATGACTTTATATACAATTAGACAGAAATTCTGGCCACTTGACGGTCGCAATCAGGTCCGCAAAATCGTGCGTTCGTGTGTCCGCTGCTTTCGATTTCGTGCGAATGCAGTCGAATACAAAATGGGTAACTTGCCAAGAGTACGAGTGAGCAATGCGATTCCTTTCACCAATGTCGGGATAGATTTCTGCGGTCCGTTCCACATTAAGGAAAAAAAGCATCGAAATCGGAAACGAGTTAAGGTATACGTGTGCGTATTCGTATGCATGGCTGTGAAGGCGGTTCATTTGGAAATTGTAAGCGATTTGAGTACCGACGGATTTCTCGCGGCCTTGCGACGCTTTATCGCTAGACGGGGTATTCCGTCGCGTATTTATTCCGACAACGGAACCAATTTCAGAGGCGCCAACAACCAATTCCGAGAACTATACATGCTTTTCAATTCAGACAAACACAAAAATATGATAAATCGGTTTTCGACAGATCATCGCACGTGGCACTTTATTCCTCCTGTGGCCCCACATTTCGACGGATTATGGGAAGCCACTGTAAAATCATTTAAACATCACTTTAGGCGCGTTGTTGGTGAGCTTCTATTTACTTTTGAAGAACTAAACACGTTCGCTATCGAAGTAGAAGGAATATTGAATTCGAGACCTATTTCCGCTCTATCCTCAGACCCAAATGACCTCCTTGTCCTGACACCCGCTCATTGCTTGATCGGTGGACCATTGATCAGTATGCCCGAGCTTGATCTAATTGATGTCCCAGCAAATCATTTGTCTACCTGGCAACACATCACCAAGGTTCGTCAGGACTTTTGGGCACGTTGGAGTTTAGAATATCTCAACGAACTCCAGATCCGTCACAAATGGACTAAGGACGGCAACAAAATCGACGTCGGAGCGATTGTACTCATCAAAGACAAAGGCCTCCCGTGCACACAGTGGGTGCTGGGACGAATCATACAAGTCCACCCCGGCGAAGACGGAGTAGCCCGAGCCGCTACTGTGAAAACGACAACTGGAACAATGAAGAGAACCGTGAAGTGTCTGTGTCCACTTCCTATCGAATCATAAGATCATAACTGTCGCGAATCACGAACGTTTCACGATTGAATGTATTTGATCGGTATCCTCTCAACGGGGGGAGTATGTTGCGACGGAATAGCGGCTAGAATCATATCACAAAACGCCGCGGACGTATCTCAATAATACACATGTCGCGACTCTCTTTGTATTCTGGCCCTTGTTTACATCGTCGAGCCGCTACGTTTCGCGGCTCGAGGGACTTCGCGACAAGGACAGAACGCCGCCACAGGATCGGGCCGTGATTAGCTGGATAGCAGCTCCCGATTTTGTTATAAGTATAGGCTCGTATCTGAATAGATCAGAACGAGTTTGACGAGCGTGGTACATGGATCCGTGCGATAAGAGAGAGTCCGCGAGGCCGAGTCCTCAAACATTACAGTCACGACGCGAGGCCGAGTCCTCAAACATTACAGTCACGACGCGAGGCCGAGTCCTCAATCATTACTATAGTACGCGTGGCCGAGTCCTCGATCATTACCGTGTGAGAATAATATATTCAGAAATAGTATTCGGGGCAACCTCCCGTCTACAACGTGCCGGCAACGATTTGTCGGGCGCGACACTCATTAATTACTTATTCAATAAAGTATAATTTTAATGTTATTTTATGCTCTATATCGAAATGTAAATATTAAAGTCCTTTAGATCTCAAAAGAAATTCTTATTTTCACATAGTTATTGTTTAAATATCATTTAGTTATGATTATAAATACTAAATTTAGATGAGCAATCTTAATACCTTCGGAGATATATGTAACATATTCATTTTAATTTACAAGAATATTTCCTGCGCTGTCTTTTTTATAATTGCTATTTCTTTATTGTTTGCCAGTTTTGCTTTTTCTTTCTCTGATTATTTCCTTCACACACATTTTGAGTAATATATACTATGGTGGCGATGTGTGTGAGTCGCCAGTTTTAGTTGCGAATTTGTGGTGAGGTGTGACACTTGATGGCGTGGATGGCGATTGCGCGTTGTGTGTCGCGTCTTACGCTTGAGTGTGGCCTGTTGCACTGCGTCGCTCGCAATCGACTTTGAAGGCTGATTCTCAGTCCGGGGAGGGTATCTGTCCTCGACCAGCGGTGTGACGGACCAGCGATGTGAGTGTCAGCACCAAGCAATGCGGAATGGTAGCAGCCAAGTATCGCAATGCGATAATAAGTGCGCAAGCTGAAGGATATGTTGCAGGAAGGTTGCATGCACGCCAACAATCAAGGAATGCAGAATTAAATAAAAGCCATTATATTTAAAAAAGCGAGGAAACAAAAATGTTACATGAGCAGGCGGGACTCAGTCTGGGTCCCGCGGGAAAAGCGCGGCGAGTCGGTCGCGTCTGTTTCTGCGCGTGCGCGCGCCAGTTCCTGCAGCCGCTCTCTGCGTCGCTCTCGAGCCCCGGCTCCTCCCCGGCGCGGCTGGGGGGTGAGTGTTGTAGGCTTGACCGGTGCCAGCGGCAGTCCTGTGGTCTGCGTGGCGGCCTCGGTAAAAAAACGGCGAGTGTCACGGCGCGGCGGCCGATGCTGCACGTGGCCTAGCTCTATTGCGCAGAGCTGCCACGGACTATCTGGTGGTCTGCCGAGTTCCAAGGAACGGCCAGGAGTCGGTGGTCGCTCCGGTGTAGCAGCGCTCGAGGAAGTCGAGGGACTTGTCGCGTCCCCTGCGGGCGGAGTCGGCGGCCGAAGCAGGCTGTCCTCGGAGGAGGAATCCGAGCCGAACAGGTCCAGGAGTTGTTGCTTGCGGTCGGATGAACTCCTGGCTCGTCGCTCGGTGGCTCGTCCCTCCGGGCCGGTGCACGGCGAGGGAGGTGTGTGAGCCGACTGCGGCGTGGGTAGCCGCGCAGTCAACGGCAGTGAGCGATGTGGTGCTGGCGCCTCCGGGTTGGTAGGCAGAGAAGACTGCGGCGTGGGTAGCCGCGCAGCCAACGGCAGCGAGCGATGTGGTGCTGACGCTTCCGGGTTGGTAGGCAGAGCCGACTGCGGCTTGGGTAGCCGCGCAGTCAACGGCAGCGAGCGATGTGGTGCTGGCGCCTCTGGGATGGTAGGCAGCGTTGATGGCCTCGGGGATGTCGAGGCGTCGTGGGCTGCCCCTGAAGATGAGGTACGCCGGCGGAGATCCTCCGGATGAGCAGCGGCTCCCCGAGCTGATGGAGATCGACGGGCTGCGACTGCGGCCTGGAGCAGGTCGCCCGGACACGGGCGGATTGGGCGGCGTCGCTGGCCGCGAGAGACCTTCCGGGTCGTGATGAGGCTGTGGTGTTCACAGCTGATAGGACCACGTCCGTAGGAGAGAGGCGAGATGGATATGGTGGCGTTCACGGCCGTCAGAGGCAGAGTCGGAAGGACCTGGCGGCGTTCATGGCCATCAGACGTAAGCCAGAAGGAAGTGGCGGCGTTCACGGCCGTCAAAGGCAAGGCCAGTTTGGCGGCGTTCACGGCCGTCAGACTTAAGCTCGGAGAGGTAACCGCGGCGTTAACTGCCGCGGGGAGTATGACCGAATGTGGGTCGGTATTTGCCAGCAGGAAAAACTGCCGTATGTAGAGCAATGAGGCCAGGGCTGGCCTTCAGAGCTCAGAGGACGTCGCAGTGCAAGCTCTTACCAATGACTTGGTTCGAGGCGACTGAGGCGAAGAGCAATGCCGAGTGCTGCTCTTATATAGTGTCCGCTGTAGCGTTTCAAATACGAGAAAATAATTTCTCGTCTTGCCATCTAGTGGCGGGCGCGCGAACCACCATCCGGCGCGGGACTGCGCGCGACGGTGTGTCGATGGTGCGCTCGCGAGGCAGTGACCGCCACAATACGATATGGAATGACGAAGGCGGAAGGAATATTGTGCAAAAGTCCGATTTATCAAAGTGTCTTTTATTCATGATTTAAGAATACGTCTGTACACATCGGTGTCCGTTGGTCAAATCTTCCGTCCGTTATTCCCTATCAACTCTCTTCCTACTTGAAAAAAGTTAGGGAAAACCTTCAAAGGAAAACTTCGAGATTATCTTAAACAATATATCTATCTTAATTCTTATAAATAAATACAGTTTCGAATCTGTTTGCTATTATTGTTTGTCTTTTGTCTATTGTCTGGATCGATAAACGTTTCAAATTATGTTTTTCAATCCGCAGAAATTCGGTATTACAAAGATTTGAAAATAACGATTAAAACGGTCTCGCTTTCCCGCGCGGAGGTCAGTCAGTTACTAGGAGGAGGAAGGAGATGAGGAGACAGAAATTCGCTTATTGTTATTAGACGTGTATTGCAACAATGATTTATTCACTGTTCAGAACGATAGTGGAGGGTGCGTTGGAATGCACCGATCTTCGCGAATGATTGTGGCCGTGGACGGGCGAGACGGCGATCGGTGCGCGTATGGTTTAGTGTACAAATGCGGTATCACTTCGGCGGTCGGCGCGATACTGTTCGCTGCGCGAAGTTTGGTGGCGCGGGGCGCGCGCGGCGGCGGCGGGGTCGCATGTGGATCTTTAAATCGATGGTGATGTTAGAGCGTTGTCGCGAGGGTGACGTATTCGCGAGGGCGTTTGATCGTTTAGATCGGAGAACGGGTGGGCTCGTTCCCTGCCGAGAGGGCTCGGCTGACGGGGAGTGTACTCCTCGTCTGTTTCAGTGAATGTCGAGTGAACTCGGCCAGCCGGGGAGGGCCCCAGCTATGTGCGGAGAAAGAGGCGTCGGTGCCGAGTGTACTCGGCCGACCGGGGCGTACCCCGGTGCTCGGAAAGGAACGGTGGTATCGGGGAGAACTCCGATGCCCGGCGGAGAAATCTCGGGAATGGCGGAGTCGGATCGAGCGGACTCGACGCGATGGGGAGACCCCAGCAGCTCTCGGCTTACCGTGAGAGATTCGGAGATTCAGCTTTCGGCCAGGCCAAGCGAACTTGGCGCGTTGGGGAGGGCCCCAACAAAACTCGGGCTTTCTACCAGGCTTCGGATGCTCGCTTCTTTAAGACGTGCTCTCGGAAAACGAGCGAGGAACAGGAGTGATTTCCTGTGGAGAGCGATGCCTTTTTATACCCGAGATCGACCTCGGTATTTTCGGTCGGATCGGTTGGATTGGTCGATCTCGGGGTTAGCATCCCTCTCTCCAGGAGCGGAAAAAAGGATCGGATATAATTGGTTTTTTGAGGATTATAAGGAATAGGAGTGGGGGATGTTCAAGAGTAGGGAAGGAATTCGGTGGGAAGGTAACGGCGCGGTGCGGGGTTGGTCACGCGCTTGTAGACGCGGTCGTGGCGCGGCGTCTATGCGGCGCGGGGTGCATTCACGCTCGGTGGTACGGTGCGTGGTGCGGCGCGGGGTGAGCTAGCGCTTGATGGCGCGACGCGTGGCGCGGTGATAGGGAATACCAAGAAAACAGGCATATTTTCGTGGTATTCTCGCTTTGCTCCAACGCTTCGGAGTTCGCGAATTGCCAATGATTAAAAAAGGAGGCCTAAATGTCTCTTGCGACCACTGCCGCATTCCGCCTGTTGTTCGGCGGTCCCCGACGGATGGTCAGTCGGGGGAAAATCGGAGGAGGAACGGAGCGGAGGGATGCGCTCCGTTACACGATCATGGAATATATATCTGTAAGAAATCGTGCGTCCAACGAATGGCGCTAACAATGCAGTTCGATATATGAGTGGTACTGAAATCGATATCAACGCCGCGAGAATTCCAATATCCGGATATGACAAATCAATACGAAAATCTGACGTAAGATCGATTATTCTGGAGCATACGCGAGCGCTCTATTTTCGGCGAATAAAGATGAGATGTAACGGCCATCGAACACTCTCCGTTGAGCTGGCGTTCGAGAAAGATATCTCTTGCGCGAGAGTCGAGTCGAATATCGAAGTCGTTAAGTCGTGCAATAATTTAGAGTATATATATATATATATATATATATATATATATATTAGGTGTACAAAAAAGTTCTGAGCTTTAGATTTCATACAACCGAAATAACAATTTAAATTTTATATATCTTCCCGTCCTTTTGGGGTTTTAAAGCGTTGACATTTGGCCTTCTAAAATGCCATATGGTTTGGCATTTGATGCACATAACCTCAAAAATCAGTAGTGTTCACGATGGCAATAACAAAAGAGCATATTCGATTTTTCATCCACTTCGCGTTTCATCTGAAGAAAAATGCTGCTGAAGCCACTGCAATGATTTGTGCTGCATATGGAGAGAACGCTGTAAGTCATACTACATGTAAAAGATGGTATCAAAAATTTCGTCAAAGAGATTTCAGTCTTGAAGATCAACCGCGTGCTGGACGCCCTCAAAAGATTGAAACGGACGAATTGCAAGCACTGCTGGATATAAACTCTGCGCAAACTGAAAAGCTTGCAGAACAGCTTGGCGTTACGCAGCAAATCATTTCCGTACGTTTACATACGATGGGAAAGGTTCAGAAGGAAGGCAGATGGGTTCCGCATGAATTGTCCGAAGACAATAAAAATCGTCGGCGTGACACTGCACTCACTTTGCTTTCAAAGTTCCGGAAAAAAGATTTTCTGCACAAAATCATTACAAGCGATGAAAAGTGGATTCTTTATGATAACCCTAAACGTAAAAAATCATGGGTTGACCCTGGTCAACCTCCGATATCGACGACAAAGCCCAATATCCACGCCAAGAAGGCTTTGCTCTGTATTTGGTGGGATTGGAAAGGTATGTTGTATTACGAGTTGTTACAACCGGGTGAAATAATCACGGCAGATCGCTACCAACAACAATTGACCAATTTAAGCGATGCATTAGAAAAAAAGAGGCCATTTACTAGCCAAGGACGTCGTAAAGTGATCTTGCTTCATGACAATGCTCGACCACATATTGCGAAAGCGACTCAGGACCATATCTTTGCGTTAGGCTGGGAACTTCTCCCGCACGCGGCGTATAGCCCAGATATGGCGCCTTCCGATTACTACCTATTCCGGTCGCTGCAGCATCATTTGGCTGATACACATTTCGTGAGATTTGAAGAGATACGAAAATGCATTGATGACTTTATCGCTTTGAAGCCGGTGAGCTTCTATCGTCAAGGAATTCGCAAGCTATCCGAAAGATGGCAAAAGGTCGTTGATGCAAACGGGGAATATTTCGCTGATTAATATTTTTTTGTTTGTTTTTGAATAAAGATTGAATTGTACAAAAAAAGCTCAGAACTTTTTTGTACACCTAATATATATATATATAAAAGGTGATTCATTTGTACGTCTTTTGTTAAAATATATTCAGTGTTATTTGCATCGAAAAGACTGAGTTGCTTTCTGGTATCCTGTTCCCAGCATCTCCTTGCCTTATAATTCGTCACGTGATAAAGTCTCCATGCGGTATAACGAACATTCACCAGAGTTTAAACATTGAAATAAAAATTACTGGACATTCTGACAAGAATCCTCGTCTTTATTCAAATATTCAAATAATGTACAAATTAATTATCCTACATATCTAATTCCAAACAGTACAAAAAGAAATTATTACAAGAGAATATAGAAAATAAATTTATTCTGATGATGCTGATATCGGATATGAATACATGCAATGTCTTTGTATTTGCGTGTATTTAGTGCGATTCTTTGAGAATAGATAATTCGGCGAAATCCAAGTACTGCCGCATGAAAAAATGTGACCGTGAAAGTCATGACGAATAATCCACAACATAAATCAAATTTTAATATAAAATCTTTATAATAAAAAAATAACTTCAAAAAAATTTCAAATATTTGTGAAACATTAAACAATGAGTATAAATTTAAAAATGGATATGTAATATTTATATATAATATTATTAATTATTATGCATTAGTGTCTGACTTTCTAATCTACAAATTTTCTACAAATTTAATATTTAATAAATACTGTTTTTTGAACAGTGAATGCCGATAATTTTAACTTATATATCTCAAGTACTATGTATTAAAATATATAAACAATATCAATGAGATATTGAAATTTATACTCTAAGAAAGTTTCTACTTTTATATTTACTGATTAATATCTTATGGTGTTCAAAATTATCGTTACTAATTGAATTTCGTTTGCCCTGCACGCTTGCACCGACCCTAAACTTAGTGCAGTCAGTGCAGTAAACTCGTACTAAGTTCTATTGTACTGGAATAACGAACAGTATCGTTGATATTATTTCGGGAATAGAAAACGCTTTAGTGTACACTTCTTGCACTAGTTTAGGAAGTTCAGGAATAAAAAACCAACCTTTAGTATTTACATAATTAAGTGATATTTAAACAGTAATGTGAAAATAAGAATTTCTCTTGAGACCTAAAAGACTTTAATATTTACATCTCAATATACAGGGTGTCCCCAAAAAAATTGCCAAGCGATCATATGCAAGTAGAGCAGACTAAATTGAGTCGAAAAGTCCTGTACTATTTTGCGATTTTCGCAATAGTTAATGAGTTATTAATTTATGAAAATAGTTAAATTGCAAACACGCGATGAGATACCGCCCAGTAAGACATGCGTTTGCTATCGCTAGACATGCGTGGAGTTAATGATTGGTTACGTTTTCATCTACGTACGTTACATGCGTTAGCGTACTCCACGCGTGCCAACGGTGAATGCATGTCTCACTGGGCGGTTTCATCTCACCGCATGCTTGCAATTTAACTATTTTCATAAATTAATAACTCGTTAACTATTGCGAAAATCGCAAAATAGTACAGGCCTTTTCGACTCGAGTTTAGTCTGCTCTATCTGCTCTATATGACCGCTTGACCATTTTTTGGGGGATATCCTTATAGCATAAAATAACAATCATATTTTATTGAATAAGTAATTAATAAGTAATTTTTAATAAGTAATTTGTTTTCATTAGAAGACGAATCTAATATTTCCATACAGATAATATGGGATGCCATTTCTTTCTTGCTAAATTGTTTTCTATTCCTTAGCTGCACGCTTAAGCCTGAGACACAATGAAAAAGTACAGGAAACAGAAACAGGGAATAGCAACAAGCAACAGATTTCGATCAATCAGAAGCTGTGAAAGAATATCGAAGATATTTTTGATTGGTCAAAATCTATTGCCTGTTGCTATTCCCTGTGTCACGGCTATCTACATCTTATAATTTTAAATGAAGGAATGTGCGTAATATGATAAAATATTGATTTATTGATTTATTGATTGAATTCTTGTCGGTACCAGGCTTCGATTGTTACCAACGAAGATTCAGATGACACGTCTGAGAAAGAACCTTCCCCCTCTTAATTATGGGTTTGAAAGAAGAAAGTGGTGAGAAGCTCGCGCGGGGATTCTGACCATTTCCACCTATAAATATGCGTGCGGAAAAAGCGGCGGCGGCTTTTCTTCGGTACTAACTAGGCGGTGACATTAGTCAGTGGCGCGTGATCAACCTTAGGGTTAAAATTCTTAAATTTATAATCAATTTCTGTAATATTTTTCTTAGGAGAATTTAAAAGCCTCCTCGATTAAATAAAGGTAATTTTAAACTAAAATAATTGGGAAAACTGAAATCTTAAATTCTTTTTAATTAAAATCAAGATCATAATTCTAAATCCAAAATCGGTCGCTAACAATAGCGTAGCGTACCACTTAGTCGCAGTCAATGGTGTTGCGACTGAATAATTTGAATTTAGAATCTTAATAATAAATAATTATTTTCAAACGTATTTATGCCCAAAAGAGGAGGGCGCAAAGTTCAAATTAAAAGATTAAGATTTCAGTTAAATCAAACGATAATTTTAAATAAAGATCCCTTCTCATTATTCCTAAAACTTAAAAATTTGGAAAGACAAACTAAAACTAAAATAATTAAGCAAATTCCTAAATATAAATTAAGAAAAATTGATTTCGAGGTAAATTATCCAAATTATAATCAAATTAATAAGAAGGATCCACGATATAAAATTTATAAAATTCGTTTTCTATTCGGGGTTGATTAATTCACAAACCGGTCCAATCCCAGGGTAAAGTACTTAAATGTATTGACCTAAAAACGGACAATCAGGTCGTAACACCTGTTTCTATTGCCTGTGTTTTTGCATTATGCATAGGCTTTACACTCGTCAGTTCTGGCTTGCACTAGTTCAGTTCAGTTCAGTTCTATGGCAGCGCTAGTGCGGAAATAAAAAACAAATCCTTTGTTTCTTTACACAGATATATATACTAAACTAGATTACTAACATGTCATTATCGAGATAGCGTAGTGTAACGTCCGCAGAAAATTAAAACTTGCGGATGTTCATCCGAAATGATGTAATCGAGCGATACCTTAGGTTAACATATGCGCGATTTTAAATATTAAGACATATAACTTTTATCATTTTATAGTTTTATCATTTTATATATATATATTCTTTTTTTTATATAACTTTTATTATTAAGATAATTAATAATAAAATGAGAACTCATTTTCTTTCGTTTTGCGATAAGATATAATTTTATTACTATTATTGTTTTCTTTTGGGAAATATAATTTTATAACATAATTTTCTTTTTCTCGAATCACCTCTTCTTCGATTCTCGATACTGCAATTGTAGAAGAGACAAAGGAGCGTTCGATGATCTTAGTTTATACTAAAGGGGAGACTTATCGCACTCAAAATATTCCTAATATAAACTTTCCAACGAAGGGCTAGCTCGGAGAGTCTTTCGTTGCGCAACGAAAATTTAACTGACGAAAACGTTAAATGAATTCTCGTTTTGCAATAACAAGATTTATTATTAAGCATTAACGAATATCTCCGAAAAATATTAGGTCTTAGCTTTATTTTTCTTTTTTTTCTTTTCCGTTTATCTTTTCTTATTTTCACATAAATAACCATAGCATGAAATAAAATGCTCAATCGAGGAGTGCTTTGTTTGCCCTTCCCCTTTGCATCGGGCTCTACTCTAGAGATACGGCTTGGACGCAGACGCGGCAGTCGTTATCAAATCGTCAGAGAGTGCAGTCACTGTCTCAAACCGCTGAATCTTATAATTATAAAGAAAAAGTAAAAGGAAAGGAAAAGGAAATCACTTGAATTCTAATACGTTTAATAACTTACTTCTAACAATTTAAGGTAATCATTGTTTCTAATATTATTTGGAATATTATTTGATTTTCCTATATTATATTATTTTCTCATATTTTATTATTCGATTTGGTTATATTATACTACTGATTTTCTTATATGATATTATTCAATTTGCTTGTATTATATTATTGATTTTCTTATATTATATTATATTATCTGATTTGCTTATATTATATTATTGATTTTCATTTCGTTTTAATATCACTACTTATATAAATTTCAGAGAAGAGACTTAGAATTGAATTCAGAAACTTAGAATTTAATTATCATATTCACATCTTATCTCATTATTATTACATATTTGGTATTTTTATATTGGTTGAGTTGTATATCATTCATATTATTATTACATCTATTATTATGTCTGTCTACGTTCAACGTCAATATCTCTGTTTATATATATACATATATATATATATATATATATATATATATATATATATGTGTGTGTGTGTGTGTTAATATTCCTTAATCGTACATCTTTGAATTTACACATTATTTTCTTATCATTTCTATTTAATATTTTCTGATTTCCATTCCCATTTCATATATAATTAAGCTTATACCACCCTCATTTTTTGCACAGATCAAATATTCATATATATGTAAACCTGTATTTCCGATATTATGGCATTATTTTATTCATCACTATATTTTACCATATAATTTTCATTAATACTTTCATTACTATTATTATATTATTATTATTATTATTTTCTTTATTATTATTATTATTTTAATGTAACTATTTATTTGTGTTACATAATTTTTTTACATACATTTAATATTTTACAATAATCAAATCATTTCTTTCTGTCATATTAAATAACTTTGAATCACAATTTCACAATCAATTACACCAACAATTATAATTTTAGAATACAATATATCCCGATTATTATATTAACAAAACATATTTCCCCGCGATTTCCGCTCGATCGCGGGTTTTAATCCGAAAATATAATTTGTAATCGTATCCAGCGTCGCCATTGAACTTAAATACACTAGATATCCTTTCCCAAATTCCATTAACCGTTCTACACCATCTCGGGACGTAACAACAGCGTAGAACAAAACTGGTGACAGCGGTGGGATGGCACAAGATACGCGATCTCAGTGTCATCGTACTTGCCTAGATTTTGCTGATCAATCGTTATCTGAAGTAGAGATGGACGCTTTCAGAAATCAATACCTAGAAAAAGAAAAACAATTAAAAGAACAGAGTGACTATAGCTATATTACTTCGATAAGAAGAACTTGAAAGACAACGAGAGGAATTCGAACGAACTAAAAACGCTAAGACATCAATAATTTTAATATTATGCTAAGCACGATTCAAAAGGATCTTTCCTTTTTGAAAACTTTAAGCGAACGATTTCAAATTTTAGAGAAACGCGTAAGTGATGTACAAAATAGCATATTCAACTTTGCTTCCAATAAATCATTGCAAGACGCTGAGACTAGGGAGAATCGAATTATGCAAAACAACACATCCTTTGATAGTCTATCACCTATTCCACCGAATCCCTTCCAACATACGGAAGTGAATTATTCTAATTCGTCGATCCGAGACGCTTTGGATCTCGTAAAATACGGACATAATATGCCCGTTTTACAATTTGCACGCGCTTGCAAACGCGCTAAGGAACTTATCCCATTGACTAATGAAAATCATTTAGTTACATTAAGAAATAAACAGGCCACGCATATCTAGCCATTGAAGATGAGATTCACAATACAGTCGATCAGTTCATAGATTATTTAAAACGTACATTCGGTCCAGTATGGGCCTTCTAATTACTACCGCGGATAATTAAGCATCAACTTCAAAAAACCCTTGGAGCATATTCTAGATTATATCGGTCGTGTAAAGGATTTGCGCAATGCTATAATCGAAGGAGATCAAAATCAATTTGGTCGACCTCTCAATAATTTTGAAATCGAACAGATCGATTCATATACCCTAGAGTCTGTAGTGGACTATGCGTTGTCCGTCTATGATTTAAACTGAAACTGCTATCTCTGTCAGGAAGGCAGATCGGCTGATCCCTGAAAAGTCGGAGAAGCAGGAAAGTTGCAAGGCAAACTGAGTTTTATCATCATGATTTGAAGTTCGACCATCGCCAGCAACGTCTCGCGAAGTTCTGACTCGGTCTCGTTTATTTCGACAGACAACGGATAATAATATCTAGAACAGTTAATTGTTTGACAAACAAAAACGCGAACGCCATATTTACACGGCTTACAGTTAATATCACAAGACAAAAGGAAAGGTTTCGAAAACGTACACTGCCAACAAGGGCACTGCGAACACAAGGAATGCGCTTGACAAAATGTTATTTTGCGGAACGTACAATGCCAGCAAGGACACCGCGGACGCGAAGGAACGTTCGAGACTAGAAACGCTGAAACAAAGAGAAAACAGGCAAAAAATGCTATAAAGATCACTCGCGAAAGAAGTAGCGGATCGCCTGAAAACGCACCCTGCGTGGCCACGCGGAACACTCGCGGGCAGCTGCCGCACGCAGAACGCAGATTAAAACCAAAAAAAAACGCGACGCAGACGAATGACAAGACGCAATGCGAATGAGAATGAAACGCAACGCGGATAAAACAGAGCGCACGCGAAAGAGAAACGCAGAGAAACGAGACTTTGATGATGGCGCAGAACGCGGATAAAGCACAGAATAAGACGGAACGGAATAGACACGCACGCGGATGAGACGCACGCTGATCGCAGATAAAGCAACGCAAGCGAGAGAGAATCACATGGTCGATCGCGCACGAGCGAGGAAAGAGCGACGGATCACACGCGAACGAGAAAGAGAGCGAGAAACCAGCTGGTCACATGCGAGCGAGAGAGAAAGAACGGGTGCACCAGCGTCTCGCGCGCAGGCGAGAGAGGGGGAGGCACATGGAGAGCGAGAGGGGCGGCGAGCACCCGGTGCAACAGGTGCGGAACGCCGCACGTGGTCGCACAACACAGACACGATCGTGACACAGAACCCGGCACGTACGCGACACTCGACACTACACAGAGCGCGATCACGCACTCGCACGACACGGACGATGATCTGGATCTCTCTCTCTCTCGCTTTCTCTCTCTCTCTCTCTCTCTTCCTCCGCTAGACGTGTGACTATCTGCGCGTCCGATGGCTAGCACGAAGAATCGCGTAATGGCCGCTCGATGCAATGTGGTTGACAGGGAAGAAGGCGGAAGTTACCATACTGGTCATGGTATAAGCGTCTACTTCCTCGGTGGACGGTGGCACTCGGCGGCGGGCGCGCCAAACGGCGGAGCGGAAGTAGGTGGCAAGGGCGCCACAGCCAGCGTGTTCATATCACGTCGGGGTCACCACAGGAAGATGTGTGCGAACCTCGGCAAGTCGAGTGCGTCCGATTAGCCATGGAAAGTCATCGAAAGCAGCGGGCTTCATGTGGCCGTATCTATATTTCAACGGGTAGAGTTGAGAAGGTTGCGTTGTGTGTTCATATCACGTCGGAGTCATCACTTTGTGGCGTTGGTGAGGAGCGTTGTCCACGATGTGCTGAATTTGATGGCGGAAAAAGGATGTTGGTCGCGGTGAGATTCGAACTTAGGCCCTCTAAGACTGGCGCGCTATTATGCGAACCATGATTCTTTTTGTGGATATTTTCCTAGGTATTAGTTGTGTGAGGGGGAGACTCGTCACAAGTCGTTGTTTGAAGGCTTAACCTCCGAATACCGAAATCCGCATGGAGGGTTACCGAAATCTCCCAAAAGCTTATAATAAAGCAATACTCATTAGTAAGAGGCTCGAACGTGATCGCATACGTCTACGCGATACGAAACCAAATCCTGTTCGCAACATCTCAAGTATCGATCGAAGAACAACACCGCCAATTTCCATTATGCAACCAGATCGCCGTCAATCCTCTTCTCATAACCCTTCCCTCCAAGCTAAAATTTGTGCTGTACTGTAAAAAATTTTGGTCACCTAATTTCCGAATGTAAGAAAAGACAATATAACAATGCCAATGCGCGATAACAATCAAGGAAACTTGATCAGCCCCTCGACGTCGGGCGTAAATCGAGGGCAGGCGACCGCGCGTCCATTATACTCAATAACAACCGAAATATCAGAGTCGCTGTCATCAAACTCAGCTCCGGAACCGTCCCAACCATCGAATTAGACTCCTGCTCTTTTCGCAAGCCGGCAGCTCTGATGCTCAATACAGGAGCTCAGCCGAATATCATAAAAATTAGTATTCTAAATCGTAACGTACTCATTAACGGTGATAACATTTTTAATTTAAAAGGAATCACGGAAAATATTGTAAAAACTCTTGGAACAATATACATCTATCTTCGCGACATTCCGATAATCTTCCATGTCGTAACCGATGACTTCCCTATCATACGACAAATAATATTAGAGTCTTCATTCTTTATCGAATATCATGCGCGAATTGATTATGATATCAACTATATTACCTGGAATCAATATAAGATACCCTTCAAAACCTCTGCAAGTATGTACCACTAAGAAATAACGTAGGTTTAATGATAAAAGTATCAAATAGGAACTGAATATGTACCATAACCCACGAATATACGTGAGGGAGTCTTCCTAGGAGATTCACTGGTCATTTGTGTCAATGATAAAGCTTTTATTCGAGTTATTAATACCACCGAAATCAAATCTGAGGTTCTTGTTCCTATTATTCAATTACAAGAAGTCTCACAGATTGCCAACTTCGGAGAAATCATTATGGATTGTTCTGATTCTAAATCGATCTCCCAGAGACCCCATCATCTTAGCGATGATGACACTCAAAAGGAATCACAGAAGGGACATTCTAACTCGACAAGTTATTCCATTTCCACTATCGCCAAATCGATAGAATTGCCTTCACTTGTTCTAGGACAGGAAAAATCTTTAGCAATCTATGCCATTCCATTGAATTCAATTTTTCTATGTCTCCATCTCAATCCATTTTAAGTGTCTTAAGACTTTTAAACGAAGATTGTATGCCTCGCCGACTCAGAGTCGCGGAGCGACAAAATCATTCAACTTCTCCGACTAGACCACCTCAATTCAAAAGAAAGGCAGAATGTTCTTTCCTTTGTGGAACGCCATCAAGATCGGTTTTACATTCCCGGTGAGTTTTTGGAACAAACTATTGCTACTTCTCACAAAATCCTCACTACCGATGAAAACCAATAAATACCAAGCAATAGCGGTTCCCATCTATACACAAAGGAGAGATCAACGAGCAAGTCTCACTGTTATCAAATGATATAATTAAGATTATTAAGTCTTCAACCTTACCATACAACTCCCCGGTATGGTATGGATAGTTTCCAAGAAGGCAGACTCTCAAGGGAACAGAAGATGGAGGATGGTAATCGACTATAGGACTCTCAATGAAAAAACTGTCGGGAACGCTTACCCCTTGCCGAATATCTCAGACATTTTAGACCAACTTGAGGGAGCCAAGTATTTTTCAATCCTTGACCTTGTTAGCAGATTTCATCAAATCCCCATGGATCCTTCGTGTGCTAAAACAGCGTTCTCTACCTCATAGTCACTACCGAGTTCAATCGGATGCCATTTGCTTGAAGAACGCCCCAGCTACCTTCCAACGCCTGATGGATCAAATCTTCTCCGGCCTACAAGGAGCCGAACTCTTCGTCTACATGGACGATATCATTGTATATGCAAGTTCACTGCAAGAGCACAATATAAAAATACAAAAATTAATAAATCGCCTACGAGATGCTAACTTACTGCTGCAACCAGACAAATGCGAGTTCCTACGACATGAAGTTGATTACCTAGGGCACATAATTGGAAAGGATGGAGTGCGTCCTAATCCAAAAAAGACAGCAGCTGTTAAGAATTTTCCGACTCCTAAAAACTCCAAAAATATCAAACAGTTTTTGGGACTCGCCGGCTATTATCGTCATTTTATATCCAACTTTTCGGGATTAACAAAACCACTGACTAAACTTTTGAAGAAAAACCTTTTCTCATGGAAATCCAAACAACAAGAGGCGTTCGACTTCCTAAAGACAGCCCTATGCCAACAACCTATCCTTCAGTATCCAGATTTTTCAAAACCATTTATACTCACCACTGACGCATCGAACACGGCCATAGGCGGAGTTCTTAGCCAGGACATCATTGGACAAGACCTTCCTATAGCATATGTATCCCGCGTGTAAAATCCCGCTGAAATAAACTACTCTACTATAGAAAAGGAACTTTTAGCCATCATATATTGTACACATCATTTCCGACGTTATTTGTATGGACATAAATTTTCCCTTATTATCGACCATCAACCTCTTACTTGGCTTTACAAAGTGAAAGACCCTTCGAGGTTTATGAGATGGAGGCTCAAATTAGAAGAGTATGATTATCAAATTATAAATTAGTATATAAATTAGAATCTGCGAACCATAACGCCGACGCTCTTTCTCGGAATTCCAAATCTTAGCCGTTACAAACTCGCCTGCCGAGATAATTGACCTCCTATCACCAGAAGAAGATTCAGAACGACCTTCACGCACTCAATTTCAATTCGAAATCTTTGGCGAATCTAGCGAAGATCAATCCTAATCTCCTCCTCCCGCATCAAACGTCATAGAAGAAAGCTTAGAATTAGGGGGAGATCCCATGCCATTTGCCGTGCCTCCTGTTTATGGAGCCGAGATTCAGTTACCTCCTGCCGACGATAATGAGCTTGACGAACAAACTAGCGAATCCGATTTATCAGAAGAAGAAGACAATGAAGCAATGTATCAGCATCTTACCCGAGCTAAAACAAAAACTATTTGAGATAGATTATCTATGCAAAAGGATAACTTGATTATTTTAACAACAGTTGATGGACACCCATGTGATAATGGAGCTAAAGAATTTTACGAACTCCGTAAAGTTCCGCCACTGATAGACTTAACTGATAGACTTGGTCGCACGCGCGTATGTGGGGTTAATAATAAAAATTTAATTATACTACCGGTTAAAGAAAGACTCACCTCTATTATGGATTATTTCAGGAAACTATTCGTTCTTTGGTGGATGTAACAGTCGAACTTCAATTGAATTCTTTTAGTACAGCAAAAACCCAACAACTAAACGATATACCTTGGCTGTTAATCATTGAAGAATTACAAAACACTTTCGATCATAGGCCCATTTCTATCACCATTTGCGAAAGTTTAACTACGATCCCTTCTGAAGAAGAAAGGCCAAACATCATCAGCGAATATCATTGATCAACTGCAGGCGGACACAAGGGTATGACGAAAACTTATTTTAGGATTCATCAAGATTACTATTAGAATAATATCAAAACTCAAGTCCAAGAATTCATACGAAATTGTCACGACTGTCAACTGAAAAAACTGGTGAGACTAAAAACCAAACAACCGATGGTTCTTATAGATACGCCGGGAGTTGCATTTGATAAGGTCGCGATGGACGTGATGGGCCCTCTGCCTAAAACTAAACGTGGTAATAAATATATTTTAATGATACAAGACTTGCTTATTAAATACTCGATCGCCATACCAATGGAAGATACGAGCGCAACAACAACAGCAGAACTATTAGGCCCTCTGCCTAAAACTAAACGTGGTAATAAATATATTTTAATGATACAAGACTTGCTTATTAAATACTCGATCGCCATATCAATGGAAGATACGAGCGCAACAACAACAGCAGAACCATTTCATCTGCCGATTTGGATGCTCGACAGAGCATTTTAACCGATCAAGGAACAAATTTCTTAAGTTACCTGATGAAAAATATTGCCAAACGCTTTAGGATCAAACACTACCGTACTTCTGCCTATCATCCACAAACTAACGGGTCCGTCGAACGTTCTCATCACGTTTTTATAGAATACTTAAAGACTTTCATCGACAGAAACGAAGAATGGGATAAGTTTATGGAGAGAGCTACATTTTCATATAATACAAGTGTTCATGAAGGCACAAAATTTACATCCCATGAATTAGTATTTGGGAAGGTGGCCAGGATTCCATCTAGTCGTCAGTCTGTAGAAGAAGGAATGGAAACGTATCGTAGGAATGGAAACACCACTTACTTGAACTTTTCGATCGTATAAGCGAAGCACAGGAAATCGCTAAAACTAATTTGGAACAAGCAAAAGTTCGCTCAAAACGTTATTACGACAGAAATTTAAACCAAGTAAATTTTCATGTTGGCGATTACGTATTCTTGAAAACAGAGAGGAAAACTAATAAATTTTCGGATAAATATTCCGGCCCCTATAAGATCCTGGAAATCCTTGACCACGAAAATGTACGCATTCAATTTAAAAACACTATCAAACTGGTTCACACTAATAAGTTACGATTGTCTCATATGACTGATCCCGATTGAAACCATTTTGAGTATTGGATTACGCCTTGTAATGTCTGTATATACTTATAGATATTCACCATATTCTTGGTGTTACTTCTGATTAAGACTGCCTCCGATCTATTTGGATATGATTATAGAGGGACGTCATTCAATGTAACCACCGTATCTTTGCTGGTGGGCGAATGCCATACCACGGATTCCCGACCTAACTCTACCGCTGTATATATACAACTGCTGCAAGTCGCCGATTACTCGCAGATAGACGTCATTTCCTGCTTAATAGAAATCGATCGACAAATATTTCATTGTGGAATGCACTCACATATTTCCATGGTGCATGGAGGTCACAGAAAATATCTACTAGAACTTGACCAACACAAATGCGCTCGTCTACGCGAAACGAATTCCATCGTTCTGGGAAATTCCGTCTCTATCATTGGATTGCTCCCCAATGCCACCAACTATCGGATCGTCACTTTAGTCAATATTAATAACATGGATGGTTCCTGTAAAGGAAGTCATTTTCTCGGATTCATACGGAACCTAGAACGATGTCATCGTCGAAGCCACCGTTACCATTACACTGCGAGATTACTTTGTGCCTGCAAGAATAAAGACAGATTATATTACATTCCGCTCAGGAATTCAATGCACGCTTTCAAGGAATAAATGTATCGATAAAGACGGGAGAAATGTATATTGGGCTCCTTTACCCATCGAGACGTGTTCCATGCTTATAATGTCTTGTATCAAGGTCAAACTTGTAAAATAGCTGATTCAAACACTCAATATCCTATTGTATACTCATTAATAACAAAAGATGTTTTGCCTTATCCAAAAAATCTGAATATAACGTATGTGGCTATACCTTGATACAAATTGAACATCCTAAATTGCTAATCATAGAAACAAATAAAAATAATCTCTTTCCTAAACTTACTAGAATCTCTGTCGACAATTTAGATATCTTCACTTATATTAACTCTAAATTCGTCTATGTCGAGAAACATTTAAAAACACAAATGCAAGACCTCTACCATAACATTCTTGAACAAAAGTATAAATTAGAACAACAGGTTTTGAAAAACGCTATATCGATAGTTCACACCCAACCTGATGTTTTTGCATACTTAATGAAAGCCTTGGTTACATGGCTACGATTTCGAGTGAAGTAGCTTATATTATTAAATGCGTTCCAATCGAAGTTACACGTCGCATCACCGAAACCTGTTATTTAGAATTATCAGTACTTTTACAAAATAGATTTATGTATTTATCTCCTAAAACTCACATTTTAGTTAATAGCGATACGCTGATCGACTACAACCCTCTTATATCTGTTATGTATCAGATAAAAGGAGGATAAGTCTTACTCCGAAACCTGCTGCAGTCCTGTCGCCTCAGACTTTAGAACCAATGACTAAATCCGTCTGGAAATATGTTGACGCTGAAGAAAATTCGCGCAATTGCGCACGCAGTTCGCGTTGCCCATAGCTCGCCTGCGCTTTCGTCCTTCTAACGGGTGAATGCAGGAACCAGAAATGCTCCGAATTGACCCAGTTAAATCCTGTGACCGGCGGCCTCAGGGCGCCACGTCACAATATATATTAATATTCCTTAATCGTGTATCTTTGAATTTACACATTATTTTCTTATCATTCCTATTTAATATTTTCTGATTTCCATTCCCATTTCAAATATAATTAAGCTTATATCACCCTCATTTTTTGCATAGATCAAATATTCATATATATGTAAACCTGTATGTCCGATATTATGGCATTATTTTATTCATCACTATATTTCATCATATAATTTTCATTAATACTTTCATTACTATTATTATATTATTATTATTATTATTATTTTCTTTATTATTATTATTATTATTTTAATGTAACTCGTGTTACATAATTTTTTTACATACATTTAATATTTTACAATAATCAAACAAATCATTTCTTTCTGTCATATTAAATAACTTTGAATCACAAGTTCACAACCAATTACACCAACAATCATAACTTTACAATACAATATCCCGATTATTATATTAATAAAATATTTCCTCGCGATTTCCGCTCGGTCGCGAGTTCTAATTCGAAAATATAGTTTGTAATCGTATCCAGCGTCGCCATTGAACATAAATACATTAGATATTCCTTCCCAAATTCCATTAACTGTTCTACGCTATCTCGTTCTACGCTATATAACACGTTTCACACATCGAGCGCATAGATAGCAGACACTGCGCTGCGGACATGGATAGTTCTGTTCGCTAATGCGCAGTATGCGCGCTTAGAAACGGAATGGTTTAAATGCGTTTGATGCAATTTGATGGAAATAAAATTTATTAATAATAGTGACGGTGAAAATGAAAAATTTACTTTAAATAAAGAATTAAAGATATTATATCTCATTTTAATGATTAATACTACGCGGGGAGAAATAATTGTATAAAAAAAATTATCCGATTATGTCGAAAGAGTTATTCTCGGCTATTCGAGAACAGCATTCAAAGAACATTTTCGGTGAGTAATAATTGAATTAATATTGAATTAAAATTAAAAAATAGGACGAAATTTTTCATTAAATAATATGATCATAATCTAGAAAAATAACAATTGTAAATAATTAAAACATATAGTTTTATACGTTAAACTTTTTTAAGAAGCAGCTAGTTATCGTTAATTGGCTACGTCTGATTTAAAAAAAACTTATATGCGTAGGCGCGCGTAACTTGCTACAAGTTTTATTTATAGTACCTAAGTGTCGGTCCACAATAAATGATTTAAGTTTTAAGAAGTAAGAAATTGACCAATTATAATCGAATATGAAAAGAATAATCGATTATGATTGGTCAATTTCTTACGGTTTAAAGATTAAATACTTATTGGACCGACACTAATGCGTTCCTCATGCGTTAGTGGTGAGGGGAATCTAGGGAATACCATGCATTATCAATGCGCGCATTAGATGAAATGGAACGGTTGTCTATGCGATTTATGCGCATTATGCGTGAAATGGAACATACCCAGGGTTTTCGGTGTATGCGAGAAAATGGCCGCTGCCACATATTTAAAATAGTTATTGTGATATCACATTATATACAGAAGTGCAACTCTTCCGATTTTAGCGAGTACAAAATTGAATTGCACTAGCGCGAGCTAAGTAACTAATCACGTAACTGATTATCTGTCATACTTCTTCTCGAGTTTTTCTATAGTGTTCTCTGTCATTTAAATGCCCAACAAACTGGCGGAAACAAACATTTGACATAGAAGGGAAATCGTAAAGAGTTTACTTTGTTAAGGCGTGTTAAAGAAAATAAATGGAGTGTTCAGTGTTGAGTGAATATTGAATATTGATTTTTGATTGATTGAATATTGATTAGTGAATAGTTCAGTAAATAGTGTTCAGTAAATAGTGATTAGTGAAAGAAAATAAAATAAACTAAGAACAAAGAGTTATTTTCTCTTTAGAGAATAGTTAATATGTACCCAAACAGCACAAAGTCGACTATTAATCGACTATAAGTTGGCAGAAGAAATCTAAAGTCGACTTTAGTTAGACTAAATGTCAACTTATAGCCGACTAACTATGTCTCAATTATAGTCGGTTACAAGTCAGCCATATCGACTTAACGTCGACTTTATGACAACTATAAGTTGTCATTTTTTACATGGTTATGGTGACTAGGCTTTTACAGAAAAATCGACGTTTAATCGGCTAAACGTCGACTTTACAAGTCGACTTGAAGTCAATTAAAAAAAGTCGACAATTAGTCGGCAAATAGTCATTTGTGCTGTGTGGGTATATACATAATCGCTGTACGTGAAAAGTTTCATGTGAAATGTCAAGGTGTGAAAAATGAAAAGTAAAAAGTGAAAAATGCAAAGTGAAAAATTTCACGTAAAATTACATGATTGACCCCCCCGAGATCTGATCATTTGTCATAAACACCCATTGTTTTGTCAAAATATATTTAGTGATTTTTGTATTAAAAAGACTGTGTCAATTTTCTATATCCTATTTCCAGCATCTCCTTGCCTTAAAATCCGCCACGTAGCAAAGACTCTAATTTCAAATCGCAACCATAATGGGCATTCGCTTGAATTCGAACATTAAAAATCACATCAACGAACATTCTGACAAGAATCCGCTTTTATTTAAATATTTAAAAATAAATACAAATTAATTATCCTATACCATCAAGATATTATATGAATGTTCTCTGATATATTAGACAATAGTACATATGACTACAGTACTTTCAGTATGAGTTCAGTATGAGTGTAGAATATTCGAATGATATCATGTGCTATTAGGATAAGCACATATTGATCTATTTATTTTCAATATTTATTGAAAATGAATCAATATATTAATAACTTTAAAAGATATCGAAATTCATTGATGTATACAACCCCAAACAGCACAAAATCGACTATAAAGTAAAAAGTGTCGGCTTATAGTTGTCATAAAGTCGACTTTATTAAGTCGATGATATGGCTGATTTATACCCGACTATAGTTGGGACATTTGTCGACTATAAGTCGGCAGAAGAAGTCTAAAGTCGATTTTAAAGTTAGACCGAATGTCAACTTATAGTCGACTAATAGTCGACAAATGTCCCAACTATAGTTGGCTATAAATCAGCCATATCAGTCGACTTAAAGTCGACTTTATGACAACTATAAGCCGACACTTTTTACTTGGTTATAGCGACTAAGTTGACTTTTGGCAGACAATAAGCCGACTTTCAGCCAATGTTATAAGTCGACATCGATTAGGTTACGATGGTTATGTCGACTTTTTAGTCGACATTAAGTAAACTATTAGTTAATAAATAAGTCTACTATTAGTTAATAAATAAGTCAACTTTAGGCGATATTTATAATAATATTAATAGTGATATTATATAATAAAAAATTAAATGCAATTCTCTTTACAAAGCTTTTTATTATTGTGGAATATTTCAAATATCAACATAAACATTACAAACATTACAAACATAAATGTTTTCTTTTACATTATAGATACATATGTTTTTTGTTATATAAAATATACATACAAACTTAAGTTTGTAAAAAACTGTTTTTTATATATTAATATATAAAATTTTTGTATTTCTTTCTCAAGAAAGTGAGATGTCAGATATCCGAATAAATAAATTGAATTATTAGAAATTTGACATTTAACCATACTTGTGAGAATAGTTTTACATTTCCATTGATCCTTTGGATTGTCTCTTGCTTTGCCCTTAGCGAATGGCGTCTCAAACATAAAGACACGTTGTGATTCTGTTTGAACTTGATTTGTCGCACTTCTAGTTCCAGTTTTTTAAAGTATGGCATTATCTAAATGTACGCTATCTTGGGATCCAATTTATTTATATCGACCGGTACAGAATTCATTATCATTTTAAAATTCTCAGATCCAAACTTTTCACTATACTAACGCAATAATCGTTCAGATATCTCACACAATGATGTCATTTTGGATTCTTTATAGATGTATTCTTGGCCATTCTTCTCTTCAAAGTATGCCTAAATAATGGATGTGTCAATTTTGTTATTTTATGATTTTCTTGATGACAAGTTTCGTTATTTCTTCATTATAAGTTTGATTATGCATGTATAAATTTTTTTTGGATTACAAAAATATCCATTCTGAAGTAATAATGTATCTTACCATGTCAAAGTATGCTACTCTGTAAAGCCTCCCGAACAATCTCTTTCCAGTCCGTGTCATTTCTATAATTTTATTATAGGCTTGCGTCAAATGCGAGTAACTAGCTAAAGTTTTGTAATTTCTCTTCTTTTCGTACATGGGAACTATTAAACAATATAAGTGCCAAAGCAATTGCCATTCGAAATGCTCGGTTTTCTCCAACGTATCAGCACAAACTTCTAATTGTTTGAGTAAAAAACTTTCGTTATATTGAATATCTTGAATCTAAAAATCTTGAACACCTTCAGATTAATATTTCTTATATCTATTCTTGATTTATACATACATGTAACACAATAAAAGCGCTTACAAAGGATAAACATGTAATACAGTAAAAACATACAATCTCAGCAACATTAAGTTTGAGATTCCGTTCGTCTTTCAATATGTTCATGAAAATTTAATCAAAAGCCTCCACGGATGAACTTTCCGCAATTTCAAATATTCAGCCATTAGCACTGCTATATGCATTGATAATAAGCAGCCTTAAAAATTAAAAATATATGTTATTAAAATATGCATTAAGAATCTCGTTGAAAGAATAACATTGAATAAATATTTAAAATACATAAAAATATATTTTTATGTCAACATAATAAAAATATGCACCTCTGAGAAATTGCCGTCTTTGGTATGATTCCTAGCCATCATCTCCAACCATGTATGTCTCAATTCGGGTGTGCTGGCATAAGAATTAGCCAAACTATGTTGTAAATCGACCAGCATCTCAAGGTCATGTTGTTATGTTCCCGCATTTGCGCAGTTGCCATTAAAACTGTTTGTATTCTTTTATTAAGATCTTTCACTTCAATTGAAAAACCTGTACTCTTCATCACTTTATTAAAAGAGGCATAGCTGTTAATTAATGATAACGATTCTTAAAATCATGAATTGTTCAGACTAATTACATCCTTCAACATTTGAGAAAGTAAAATTATCACCTACAAACATGTAATAGATTTTAAAGCTTTCAATTCTGCTAAAATCAACAAAAAGATAAAAACGTATGGCATAAATAAAACAAACTTAAAATTTTGCTGTATCTGCAAATGCACTCTGGTCCTTTCCGACTAGTAAACTCAAAATTATTTTGTGTGAGCAAACATACTAAAGCATAGGACTCCTGTTATATGGAACTTAGCTTACTATTACAACAATATAGTAATTCATAACATAAGCGACCACAAAGCACAGCATTGCCTACAAAGAAAAAATATATTCAAACTCTATGCATATTTTATATATCTATCATATGCTGTTTATCATCAAAGATGATTAATTATGCATTTATTTCTTTTCCGTTATAAAAAAAACTAAATTTTCTAAAATCTTAAAAAAATATTCACCTTGAAAAAGCGTAATAGAATAATTATTCAAAAAAGTCTCGAAGTCTAATAAAAACGTGACGAAGTAATGTCTCGGACTTATCGGACTTGAAGAAACGATAAATAAAATATTGAAAAACTTTTGCATAACAACATTATCGCTTTCATTCGCAAAAAGAATATCCTGAAAAAAGTAAACTATATTAATATTTCGTGAATATTTGAAATTAATATGATTAAAAATACTATATGTATCTTAAATACTTATATTTAAATTTATCTTCAAAATCTATAAACATGCTTGTATTGACTTTTTGATGTCTTTAAATAAATATTTATTTATTGTATTACCTAAAAATGGTCAATCAGTCTTTCAATCTTTGACAATCATATTTTTGCGACATATTAGTAGTTGCTTTAAACGGGAGCAATCATTAATAAACGTGTTCTAGGAAATCATTTACACATAAAATCAAGAAAACATAAAATTCGCTTAATAATTATTATACTTTAAAATGAATATAGAAGAGATCCAAACAATCCAATGCGATTAGGCCAACTTTTGTTGCCATATTTGTCTCTAATAGAGCTTGATACACTTTGCAGCTATTATTTTCAACTAGATTTTCTCTAGTAGCTGTATTGTGAGATAATGTGCTAGTAGTAAAACTTTCAGTGGTAAAGTCTGACGATGCCATTCTGGCGAGTAAAGTCATAGCTTTAATAGTATGCTTCCCAACATTATTCGCGACATTCGCGACTATTTGTCTTTTGTCAATATACTTGAAATGATACAAGCTCATTCTAAAAATAAAAAAAAAGTTATTCACATAAAGTCTAAGAGTTATATCAGATGCATATCGATATAATTTCATCTAATAACAATGCCATTTATATAATAAGAAAATTTTATTATATTTTCGAAAAAAATAAGCAGTTTTATTTTTTTCTTGCCATTTGTTACTTACTTAATCACTGTGAAAAAGCTCAGTATTTCTGTATCATTGTATTGCTGCCACCAAGCAGTCACTTGATAATCATCCAGACATTTAACAATAGGAAACAAAGTAATATATCTTTCATTTCCGAGGAGTTGCAACTTATCACACCTAGGCGATCTGTCCCATACAGCATAAATGACTGTTTGTCGACTAATTGTCGACTTTTTTTAGTCGCCTTGAAGTCGATTTGTAAAGTCGACATTTAGTCGACTATTTCTGTAATAATTTGTCTCAACTTTACTTGTCTTACAATAAGTCGACTTAAAGTCAACTATTTCCAAGGATATTAAAGTCGACTTTTTATGTTAGACTTTTAGTCGACTAATATTGTCAAATTATCGATAATAATATAATTATTATTATATTATTTATCATTCTTAATTATACAGATGCGTTATTAAATTATAAGAATTCTAATTTGATATTTATATCTGACGCTAAGTTAATATTGCAAGCGTTAAATTGAACGCACCATGAAGCCCTAGTGTAATTCTTTTTGAGTTGAGTTTGTTCGATTTCTATCTGGCATTAGGTTATATGGCAACGCACACCTGATGTGATCAGCGATATAAAATCCAAGGTAATCCTCTTTTTTATTGATATAATTAATAGAAATTATAAAATAAATTTATTAAAATGTTACTAAAACTACAATTTTAAAAATATTTTTCTGGTTGTTTGCTAGTTTCTTAAAAAATTAATGCCTTTAAAAATTTGAGGTTATGCTATAACAATTGTAGAAGCAATATTATTAACAAAAGAGTATTATCTCTTTTATTATTTTTTTGTTAACTTTTTTGTTATCTTTTTTAGATCGAAGGATTGTGACTTTCTTTGCTGCCTTTTTGTTCTTCTCTGTCCAAAGGTAAGTTCTTTTTATCATGAAATATTTGCTCGAACATTTTTTTTCTTTATAAACGTTTTACCATGAATATTCATGAATATGACATACACTTTTATTTTTACTTTCTACCAGACACTATCCTCATTATGTTAATTAGAAGCATCAATAATTTCATTTAATAATGTTTTGAGATTAATATCTGGATACATCTGATCCTGACAATATGTCATTACTTCTTAAGGGGATACTAAACTTGTCTGTGTTACCGACAAAATGCGATAATTTTTGTATCGCTCCCATTTTTTATTAATCTTATAGATTTGGAAATGCTTCTCCAGTAAAGTTTATGCATTAATATGTGTTTGTCTGGTGGATTTTATATCAGAAACAAGAAAAACTTTTATAATTTAGATCTTTTTTACCATTAGGTACCTTAAAATGGCATCCAAAGCTGTCAAGTCGCGCAAATATTTGCTTTATGTGAAACCTTTACAGCCTGTATCTACAAAACTGATATTGCTAGACTAGAAGGTTACATGAAGAAGCAATGTTGAATTCTTAGAATTAGGCTTAGACACTTATTACGAATAGGAAGATTATACAAAAATTCGTTCATATGTATATCATGTGTGTACAGAAATGTATGTATAAGTGTATGTATGTATATAAATGTATCTATGTGTGTGTAGATGTGCATATGTGTGAACATTTTCATCGGAGTTTGCTCGTCAGTTTAGCATTCCCTTAAATCAGAGGCTATACTAAGATTTTGTTTTCTTATATTCTTCGATATTAATTTCTATTCGTAAATTGTTTACCAGGATATTATAATTAATTATAAAACACTACAATCTAATTTGTACAATCTAATCGAAAAATCTTGACAATATAATGACGAAGTAATAAAACTTGTAGTGAATTTGATTAGACCGCACCAGTGCACAATAATGCGTCTAATCGAATTCGCTATTAATCATAAAATATTAATTGAAGTTACTACATTGAATTTTTGAGTACTAGTAAATATATACTAAATTTATTATTTTTACATAGCTTTATTTAATAAAAGAAAGAGTTTACTTTAATAATAGATGTTTTTATGAGTTGAAATAACTTTTATTTTTTTATAAAAGCACAATTTATATAGAAAATATACTCTTAAGTAGTAAATGGCATGTCTTAACTAGATCATTAAGAAAATAGATATAAGTAGACAGCCATTATAAAAATAATTTTTTCAAGCTTATAAATTTTTTTTTCTTCCAATGTTTGAAGATAATTTTTTTAATAAATATTGAAAAATGCAAGTTTTAAATATTAATATATTTTGTATATAAAATATAAAATAGAATATATATTGTTGCGGCCGTGCGGTATTCCGTTCGGCGCTGCTAAGAAATAATCAATATCAATCGATAAGAGTTTGAATAGAGGATCGGCCCTTGGCAACGCGTCGTTCTCCGACTGTTTTACAGATTTGACGGCCAGATTTCGCGGTGGCCGGACGCGTTTCTGTACCGTTGGTTTAATAAAGAGTGAATCTTTCCTGAAACAGTGTTCTTCCTTTCCGAAAGCGCTCCGCCGAGTATCGCGATCACGGGAAGTAACGCCGCGAACGCGACAATTTTGGGGGCTCGTCCGGGATCGAATTTTTCGATTCGTGTGTGTGTGTGTGAGAGATAATGGCGGAGCGACAAACAGAAGAGACGGGGACTGGACAGGAAGAGATGAAAGGTCGGAGAGTGATCTCTGTAAGGAAAAGGGCCTGTACTCGTGCGGAAGGGCCGGAGGCATCTCCGAACTTGGAGGAGATTCTTCGCTTAACGCTGGAGGAGCTTCGCTCTCTGAGGAAGGAGCGCGCTCGTCGAGAGACGAAAACATTTTCAATACCCGGTCCGCAGGAGGAGATTTCGCAACGTCCGATATCAGGCCAGTCATTTCCTTTTTCAAATTTTAATTCCGACTTGAAACTTAAGCCCGATATTTACGACAGTAGTGTTCCGTTGCGCGAATATCTTACGCAGTTTAATTTAATTGCGCGGGCGAATAATTTGGGAAACGCGGAGAAGGCTGTCGTATTAGCGTCATGTCTCCGAGGAAAAGCGCGTGCGATTTTGGAAGGAGGCACGGATTTTGAGAATTCTCAATTTGAAAATTTGGTCGCGCGTTTAGAGCAACGTTTTGGGGAAAATTTATCCTCGCAAAATTATTATTATCAATTTACGAATAGAAAACAGAAATTCGGAGAAGATTTAGCTGCATTAGGCTCGGATATCGAGCGTTTATCTCGATTAGCTTATCCTGAATGTTCTCCCGGAGTTCGTGAGAACAAAATTGCTTGTTCTCAATTTGTAGTTGCATTGTCCGATGTGAATGTTAAACAGACATTGCAGCTAGAAGGGTTAATATCTTTGAGGGCCGCGGTAGAAAGAGCTTTGGCTATTAAAATTATTAGGGAGAATTGTTTAAAAGAGCGGAGAAATTTAGATTTTAAAGAGGTAAAAGATTGTTCGAATTATAAGAGCAATCCTGATTTAAACGGGTTCGAAGAATTTTAAGTAGAGGTTTTCGGGGCCCGGTTTTCCAATTTCGACATTATTTTTATTTCTTGTTAATTGTTTTGAGTTACTGTGTTCTGTTTTATTTTTCTTTAAGCTTCCTTCCGTCGTGAGAAGCGTTGTGGGGAGATCCTCGAGCCTGAGCACCAAGCAAGATCTTCAAGCTTGTGCTTCAAACTGAAAAGAAGTCTGCCTCGCCTCCGGTTTTCCGAGTCGTGGTTTTTCCGGGGGACAATGGGCGAATGCCGAGGCAGGGGCTTAGTGTGTCTTTTAGAGAGACGTAAGGGTCCACGACGATTACCCCCACTTTGCCCGAAAAATAGAAGAGAGAAGTGCGCAAAGCTCAAGACGAAGAGTCAAGAGTGAAACGCGCGAGAATTTCAAGAACAAGATTCTTCTGAAGAGACTGGGATTGGAAGTAGCGGCGCCCGGTAACCTGAGGCAGCAGCCCAGGGTAGGGCAGGAAGTCGCCAGGAGCCCAGAAGTCTTTTCCAAGAGGAAGTTCTTGAAAGAGGAAGAATTGTCGGGACGACAATTTTATGAAGAGGGGGGCAGTGTTGCGGCCGTGCGGTATTCCGTTCGGTGCTGCTAAGAAATAATCAATATCAATCGATAAGAGTTTGAATAGAGGATCGGCCCTTGGCAACGCGTCGTTCTCCGACTGTTTTACAGATTTGACGGCCAGATTTCGCGGCGGCCGGACGCGTTTCTGTACCGTTGGTTTAATAAAAAGTGAGTCTTTCCTGAAACAGTGTTCTTCCTTTCCGAAAGCGCTCCGAGTATCGCGATCACGGGAAGTAACGCCGCGAACGCGACAATATAGACTAATATATAATATATATAGCTTAATAATTATAAATATTTATTGCAATGTTCATATACTAGAAACATGCTCAACTATTGGGACATTTATTTTAAGTAACGTGTGACTTCCCAATTCTGTATATAATAATACATAATTTGAATATATAACACTATTCTATAATAATGTATTATTAACAGATGCCGAAAAATGTTCGACAGTTATCTTTACGGCAACAAAATCGACGTCTTGAAGCGTACGAAAAAAAGGAACGACAACCAATTGTATACAAACCTATAGTCAAAGTCAATTTACAGTCGCTAGCTGATACTGTACCTAAAAAACAGTGTGCTTTATCTGATTGGAATTCAGATAATGATTTAAATGTACTTTCTATCGACCCAAATTCAACTATATCTAATTCTGATATTCACGTTATTGTTGAACCGCAAAGTAAAGACAATACTGGAGGACAGACTCATGAAAATCAACATCTTTCAAATTGGTTACATTTTTGGAAACTTAAACATAACATTACTAACACTGCTTTATTAGAATTATTGAATAAATTGCATTCATGTGGTCATACTGATCTGCCTAAGGATGCAAGAACGCTGTTAAATACGCCGAGAAATAGTATCGTACAGGTATCAGAAGATAATGAAAGCTTTTTTCATTACGGTCTAGAAGAAGCATTAATTGAACAATTGATACGCAAAAAATTTATAATCAGCAATGATGTGATTTTGATTGACTTAAATATCGATGGACTTCCAATATCAAAAAGCAGTAAAAGTCAAATTTGGCCAATATTAGGTAAAATTTATGGTGACAAAAGATTTTCACCATTTATAATTAGCGCTTATTATGGATACAAGAAACCATCTTCTCCAGATAAATTGTTAACACCTTTCTGTGAGGAATATAAAATTCTCCGAGATAAAGGATTTATTTTCGGCAAGAAAAGATACACTGTATTAATTAGAAGTGTAATTTGCGATAGTCCTGCAAGAGCATTCGTAACTTGTACAAAAGGTCATAATGGATTCTTTGGATGTGGAAAGTGTATGCAAGAATGCACTAATTCTAATTATCACATGTTATTTTTGGAACCCAGTTGTCGCGAGCGCCGAGAACGCAATCACGCTCACTGTTGACAAAGCGGATTGCGGCAAGCGATACTTTATCCGACGAATTATTATTTTATCAAGCGATAGCGATTACCAACGCTACCGTGCTAATCGCGCGAATATTGTGTAACCGTTCCACATGAAGCAACTGCTAACCGGGTTGCGCGGCCTTTACGCGGAAAACCGCCGCGCGACCCAGAAATATACCGCGAACGCTAACGAACATGTTGATGACACGGCAAGGACCGGCCGCCTGGAACAGGATAAAAACGGGAGACCGAGACTAGGAGAAGACTGGTCGAGATCCGCCGTGTCGTCACGTCTGTCGCGGTCCGAATTAAAAAGGACAATCTGTATCAAGTGTTAATAAAATTTATTGATATTAAAACAAAGTGGTGAGTGCCTCCTCCCCGCCGACTCCTTGACCGATCCACCGAAACGACCCGCACAACACAGTGCACCTCTTCGAACTGATGACAATTTCAAAAATACCAGGTGTATGCATAAGTTTTTTTCCGGTTTTTTAGTAAAAAAAGACACGTAATTTTCAAGGGAAATTAATTTTTTTTTTATTCAAAATATTGGCCATCGGCTTCTACACATTTCGCCCATCTTTCAGGTAATTTATGAATACCATGCCAGAAAAACTGCTTGTCTTTTGCGGCAAACTATTCGTTGAGCCATTTTCCAACTTCCTCGAAATTGCTGAAGTGCTGCTCTGCGAGCGCGTGCCCCATTGATGCGAAGAGGTGATAGTCAGATGGCGCCAGGTCTGGGGAGTACGGCGGGTGCGGAAGGATGTCCCATCCAAGCGATTTCAAGGTGTCTTTCACTGGTTTTGCTGTGTGAGACGGCGCATTGTCGTGTAACAAAATCACTTTGCCATGTCTTCTGACCCATTCCGGTCGTCTTTCGATTAATGCGTGGTTTAAATTAATCATTTGTTGGCGATAGCGTTGTGTATTAACGGTTTCGCCGGGCTTCAAGAGTTCATAATACACAATACCGCTCTGGTCTCACCAAACACAGAGCATGATCTTCTTGCCGAAGCGATTTGGCTTTGATGTTGATGGACCGGCTTCACCAGGTGAAAGCCACGATTTTTTCCGCTTCGGGTTTTCAAAATAAATCCATTTTTCGTCACCCGTCACAATTCGATACAAAAATGATTTCCTTTCGTGGCGTTGAAGCAGCATTTCACAAGTGACTTTGCGATTTTCCATTTTTTCATTCAAATCGTGTGGGACCCATTTACCGAGTTTATTGATCTTTCCCATTGCTCGTAAACGTCTGCTGATTGTTTCTTGTGATACATGTAGTGCTTCTGCTAATTGCCGTTGAGTTTGAGTTGGGTCATCATCCAATAACTCCTGCAATTGCTCGTCTTCGCATTTTTGTGGTCTACCAGAGCGCTCACTGTCTTTCACATTGAAATCATCACTTTTAAATTGTCGAAACCATGTCTCACATGTTCTAATCGATGGAGCGTGTTCACCATATGTTTCTACCAGCAAACGATGACTTTCAACAGCCTTTTTCTTTTGATTAAATAAAAAAGCAATGCGTGCCGCAAATGTTCTTTTTCAGGCACAAAACTCGACATGATCACTGAACGATAAAACAAAGACGCTAGTTTTTGGCGGACTCAACTTGTGTGTGTTTGTAGTTTTAAATGTCAGACGAACAAAATGATGTATGTGTCAAATTAATACGCTGCGTACTTTTCGCTGGCGACATTTCTTAGTTAAACCGGAAAAAACTTATGCATACACCTGGTAGAGTACACATATATATATATATATATATATATATATATTATATGATTGGTTAATTTAATATATTAAATTAACTAATCAATTAATTTAATATATTAAATTAACCAATCAGCAATGTAAGCTATCGGATCCCACTTTATGTTTCTTGCAATTTTTCAGCTCGGCCAAGAATATTATCAGATATAACATTCCGTCCTTCTACAAATAAATCGAATCATTTTGTATATCAACCATTGTTTGATATTATACAAAATAATGAAAATAAGGAAAATAATATGGACAAGGAATCAATAGAGTTGGAGCAGACAGTTTGTTGTGGTAAGTTTGGTTTTACTTATTGATTACTAATAGATCTAATAATTATCACAAACTCAATAATTAAATAAAATCAATAATTAAATTAATTTCAATAATTAATTTCTATTGTACATTTTCACTTTTATCTTATTTTTAATTGTTTGCTTCTTGTTTTTATTGTTCAGAAAAATGTCGTCGAGGATATTATACAAAATTTGCAACAATTGAGGGTAAGCTGAAAATTATTCATTTCCTAGAAAATGGAAATGAACGAAATGAAATACAAGAAGTTGACTTCTCTTTTTTACCGAATTTTCCTCTCAGTACAATATAGCAAATAGATAATTTCAACAATAGATTAGAAGATGTGAATGTTCGACGACTATTTGTAAGTATTTTATTCTTTATAAATTAAAAGGCTTACAGCAACAGTGACTTTATGGCTTGATGGCTTTAATTAATTACATTAATAAAAATTAAATAAATTATATTCAGTCATCTAAATGTATAAAAGTAATATTATATTTTATTAATTATAATAATTACTATTAATTATTGATTTAAGTATGTATATATACGTCATACGTCAGTTTTAGCAAAAATTTCAATTAGGAACATATCCATTCTTAAATAAATGAATGTAATTATCATAAAAATGTAATTAAATTTATGTTTTTATTAATATAATAATCATATAGTGAAAATTTATTAAAAATAATTAAAAGTATCAAGATTATTTAAAAAATATATAAATTTAGCAAATTATGCAATAAATAATAATGAATAATAAATGCGCACATACACATTTAAAACATTTAAATATACATTTGTTACAGATGATAAAAATGTCACAATTGGGTGGAGAAACTGTACCAAAACTTGTAAGGAATATAATGTTTCAAATTTTTGGATATGAACTTGCACATACTCATGGACGGGACAAAAGAAGAATAAATCAGCATTCAGAAAATCAAAATTAGCCGATACAATAATTAGTATATCAATTTTGTACGATTACTTTTTTAATTATTAATGGATCACGTTAATAAATTACGATACGTCTAGAAGATAGACAGAGATATTCTTACTTGCTCATTCGCTCATTTTCACACTTGTTCATTTTGTCACTCGCTTATTCGCTCAATCATTCCTTTGCTCATTGGATTACTCGTTTATTCGCTCACTCATTTTGTTTCTATCTGTCATTGTCATTGTCTATGTCTTTGTTCTGTTTCTGTCAAAAACATAATCTGAAGAAACGTAGTTTTTTTTTTAAATAATTATGTTTACATAGTTTTCCAAATTCCTCTCATAAATTATAATACTTCCTCGGCCGAGATGTGCTTGAAGAGATTTATGCTTCTTAAAAATTTCCTCCACAAGAAAAAAAGAACAACCGTTCCTTGTAATCCCGTATTCGATCTGATTAAGTTGCGTCGCTTGTATCTATTTGCTGGACTCGTGCCATAATTAGTTAACGTTAAAATAATAATTAAAAAAATAATCGTACAAAATTTTCATATCGAAATTTGTCTCAAATTTAAATCAAAACATATCTGATTATGTGATTATTCCGAATCACATTGTACACTTATATAATAATAAAAATATTTGTATATAAGCTGAATTCTGATATTCACTGCCAGTATTGAAAATCTATAATATATGTGTCCTGAACTATATTTAAATATTTAAATATAGTTCAGGATACGTATATCGAAATGCAGTTATATTTATATCGATTATTTTATTACTTCGTTTGTAGCCATTGTTTTAAAGAAAGATTCAAATACCACGGTAACTGAAGTAGAGGGATGTATGCAAGAGTGGTTGTGACGATCTGGTGACAGATTGCGAATACTACAGAAATAAGTTTTTTTATATATAAAAATGTGTTTTTTATATTATAAATTTTATTTAAAAGTTTATATTTCTAATGTTAATAGTTAATAAATATATATTAAATAGACGAAAATAAATATAAATAAAGCTTTGTAAAGAATGTCTATTTATTGTCGACTAAAAGTCGACGTAATCACCATAACCTATATTAAATAATCTGAAAGTCGACTTGTTGTCGGCCAAAAGTCAACCTCGTCGCCATAACCAAGCAAAATATGTCGACTTATAGTTGTCATAAAATCGACTTTAAGTTGACTGATATAGCTGACTTATAGCCGACTATAGTCGGGACATTTGTCGACTATTAGTCGACTATAAGTTGACATTAAATCTAATTTTAAAGTCGACTTTAGACTTTTTCTGCCGACTTATAGTCGACTAATAGTCGGCTTTGTGCTGTTTGGGTAGCTTGGATGCGTGGAAAGTGAAATCATGAAACATAGTTTCATAGATTTTATACCATAGCTAATGAAAATTATTTTATTAGTACAGTATTATATACATCTTTTAACAACCAATTGTATATGTACTACGTATACTTAATTCTAACGTAGCCCTAATCTTCTCTAATTCCGAAGCATATTTATTAATTCCCTAGATTTCCGCCTTTCCGCCACTAAGGTACATGGCGAAAAAGTTCACGTGAAAAATTTCACATTTTCATGTTTGAGAGAGTTACATGATCCCGCAAAATCGTACATGATCGTAAGTTCACGTGAAACTTTTCACTTTTCACGTTCCGCCCTAGGAAAAAGTTACATGATCGACTCCCTGATTGGACAAAGCAATGGCACTCAACCAATAGACTCTCCAAATTTCCCTAGACTAATCAGTGATTTCTGTCTCAGCATTGATCGGATCAATCATCGTGGACGAAGCATAAAAGCATTTTTGTTGAAAGGTAATCCTCTCTTTACTTTTTTTATATGAAATATTAAATAATTTTACAAAATATTACAAAATTTTACAAAATAAAGTTCGTGATAAAGTTGAATTTATATATTGTAATATTTTCTGTACTAAACATTTCTTTCTGTGAAAATAATTCATTTCAAAGCTTGAAATTATATTGAAAAAGTGCAAAGTCGTGCAAAGTTAATAAAAAAATATCTTATTAAAAAATTGTTAAATAAAAAATTTTTTATTTAACAATTTTTTAAATAAAATATTTTTAAAATTTTTTATTTCTTATGTCTTACAATAATTTTTGTAATAGTTCTTATGATTTAGAGCATACGAGTTGAGATCTACTAACTCGATAACTGAGATTGAGATCGCACTACTACGCTACTACTTTTACTATTTTTTGGTGTCGTCTTATATAAGGCTTGATATCAGAGTTTCTTAACATAGGTAAAAGCTCAAAGGTTAGAATGATAGGAGAGTCATCAGGAATGCCTTATGTATTCGAATATTACATCTAAATTAATATTCCATTAAGAACTCATTAGAACAAAAATAAATAATAATATATTAAGAATCTATTAGAAATAAAATGAATAATAATACATTAAGAATTCATTAAAATAAAATAAAATGAAAAAAAACAATATTGCTTTCGAGTCATCGGAATTTCCTAGCTTAGGTGTACAAATATTACAATATAAACCTAACTATATTTACAAGGGAAATATCGGAAGTGTCCCCCCCCGATTTTAATTCAAGTATGTTAAAATATGGACAAAAATAAGAGACATATATTTCTTTTATCTGTGTTCTCGAACGTTAAGAGGATGAAACCACCCTTTGAAAAAAATCGTTTTTTTTCTTCCTGAGTAAATATCGTCCAAATCGTTAATGATATCAAGAAAAGTTTTAAACAAAAATTTTACGGTTGCAAATGCATTTTACAATGTATTTGAATTTTTCAAAAATGTTATATTTTCGAGCCCTCCTCCCCCTAATTTTCAAAAATTTTTAAATTTTTATAACGACATGAATTTAAGAGCATTTTATGCTGAATATAACGCTATATAATAAAGTCATTTTCCGAAATCGTAAAAGGTGAATATGGCTGCGCGGGGCAACGTTAAAGGTGAATATGACGCAGTTCATCAGTACAGTATCAGTGCAACAATAATTATTGAAATAAGAGCTTTTTAATACTTTTTTAATACTTTTTTTTTAATACTTGTTTTAGACTTTTCAAGTATTTTTTGTTATAATAATAATAATCATTAGAGCAAAATTGTATCAGACAGCTCATATAAATTAACAAGAGGAAAGAAAGGCCAGTGAACAAGCAAAAACGAAGTGACGTGATAAAAACAAATTCGAATAAACAATATTTATTGTAAAAATAACAATTACCAGAGTTACTCTCAATATAAATTTGATATTTTTTATTGTTTTTGTTAAGAAAAATTGCTGAAGAAGGCTCCGTGAAGCCGAAACGTACAATATTAAATTTATATTGAAGATGATATTGTTAATTATTGTTTTTATAATAAATATTGTTTACTCGAATTTGTTTTTGTCACGTCATTTCATTTTCGCTCGTTCATTGGCTTCTCTTTCCTTTTATTAATAATAATCATAATCTTAATAATGATAGTGGGTTTATTAAACAATATTCAAATATTTTTAATGATATATCAAAGAATATATGCAATACCGTGGATAATTAAAAACAAGACAATTTTACAAATAAAGAAATGATTATTTTTATAAAATATCGCTTATTTAATTTTGGTCGTACGGTAGATATTCCAATGCTTATGGTAGCTATTGCAATGTTATAAATATATTTTATTGATCAACATTTATATTTTATAATATCTTATTATCTCAACTCTACGCAAGAAATAGATTTGTGAAGATGTAGTTTTATTTGCATATATTGTTTACATAAGTATCGGGTGAAATTTTGAACAAAATTTCGAAACCTTTGTTTCACTCCTTCAATTTTTCTTGAATTTATCTTATTATTTCTTCAAAATTTAACTGCTTTTCTTTATATATTTTACCGAAGTATTATCGACGTTACATAACATTTTTTTACATTGTATGCGTAATTTTCCTCGTCGTCAATGAATTCTATTTTTCTGCATCTGATATATCAAATGCGATTTGAAAATCCAATGATTTTTCCTCTTTCATTTTATGTTAATTATTTAAATAATTACTTATTTAAATAGCTAATTTAATAATGAATTTAATGTATCTTTGTAATAATTGATTATTTTACAAAAAATTTGTTGAATAAGAATGAATAATCTTGTATAATATATAGATTATGTATTACTATATTTAAAAATTTTTTTAAAATATTATCAAAATTAATAAATTGATTAAAAAATTCTTAAGTTAATTAAAATAAATAATTATAATTTCAACTTAAAGAATTTATAAAATAAAAAATGTATGAAAATATAAACAGCAATAAAAACTTCCATAACTTTTTTTTAAGTACATATTCATTTATTAAGCTCGTATCTCTCACTTGTTAATTGATAATACTTTAGAGAATGAAATTAATTATAAAACTGTGAATTCGCTGCGATTTGCATTCTTTTATACTAATGTTCATGCAAACAATGCTTATGTAAATAATATATGCAAATAAAGCTATGCCTTAGCAAATATATTTCTTGCGTAGCGTTGTGATAATAAAACATTACGACACGAAACATAAATGTTGATCAATAAAATATATTCATAACATTGCAATAGTTACCGTAAGCATTGCGATAGCTGCCGTAAACCAAAATTAAATAAACCATATTTTATAAAATTAAATAAGTCATATTTTACAATTATTTCTTTATTTGTAATTTGTTCTAAATATCCAAATACTAAATATCCAGTGCTTCGTACGTTTTCTAATACCTCATCAAAAATATTTGACTTTCGTTTAACAAAACTTGCTATTATTATTACTATTATTACTATTCTCATTATTATAAAAAAGCTCTTATTTCAATAATTATTGTTGCACTGATACAGTACTGACAAACTGCATCATATTCACCTTTGTCCCGCGCATTCAACGCGGTATGAGATGAATACGTATGGAGCGCGTATATAGACATATTTCTCGCTCATTTCCCAAAAATGCGATTTCGGAAAATAACTTTATTATATACCGTTGTATTCAGCATAAAATGCTCTTGAATTCATGTCCTTATAAAAATTAAAAAATTTTTTGAAATTAGGGGGAGAGAATGGGGGGGCTCAAAAATATAACATTTTTAAAAGATTCTAATAAGTCGTTGTAAAGTACACTTGCAGCCGCAAAACTTTTGCTTAAAACTTTTCTTGATATCTTTAACAGTTTGGACGATATTTACTCAGGAAAAAAAAATTGATTTTTTTCAAGGGGTGATTTCACCCCCTTAACGTTCGAGAACGTAGATAAAAAAAGATATGTTTCTTATTTTTGTCCATATTTTAACATACTCGAAGCTCATTAAAATCGGGGGGGGACACTTCCGATACTTCCCTTGTTAGAACTACGCAATTATTGTTTCAGGCTATTTTTACGCTATTTTTCGTCCGGATGGGATATTTTCACCCATTTTTTTAACCGATCGGACGAGAGAATTGTGTTGAGTGGACGCGCGGTCAAATTAAAACCAGGTATGTCTTTTATCACATATCTATTGTTTCCAAGCGCTTTTGCTACTAGATACAGCCTTTTGTACTTTGCCTTTAATTTCGTATTAACATCCGTTTTATTCGTGTCTCGCGGACAAATACGTATTCGTCTGCTTGAAATTCGGTAGGTTTTCGTGACCATGCATCGCAGTATTCTTTGTTATAGTGATATATTTTTTCAGTCGCTGTAAGAGCTACGTCACGCGCTTTTTGTCTTTTAGCTTTTATCTGCGTCTATTCTTCCCTAGTAAATTGAGCCGGCGGGAAATCTGAGTGAGATCGCTGTTCGAAACCGAACATCAATTTTGACGGTGACGCCTTAATGCTCGAATAAGTAAGTGTTGTTTACAATATAGTGCATAATATTCAATTTCTCCTTCCATTCTGTCGGCTCATTTAACAATTTAGTTAAAGTACTTTTTAGAAATCGATTAATTCTCTCTGCTACCCCATTCGCCCAAGACGCAGTCATCGCAATTTTTTTATGCTTAATTTGATTTTGTTATGAATTCACGGAACTCATTCGATGTGAATGTCGTTTCTCTATCCGGCATTATTATACAGTCGGGTTACCAAATGTAACGAATATATTTTTCAAAGCTCCAATTACCTCTTTCGTCGAGGTTGACTTGACTGTGTGCAATCAGGTAAAACGAAAGATAAACATCGACAATTACCAATATATGTTTAAACCCCCCGCTGCTCGTTTCTTGCAACGGCTCGAAATAATCTATATGTATTATCTATATGTACCTATATGTATTATCTGAATTACAGATGCAGAAGTGGGGTACAACGGCGTCTTCCCTTCGAAATAGTTCATGGAGTCATTGGCCATAATATAGGTAAGATAATTGTCGATATGCTCATTTACCCATATGCGCATACCGGGAAACCAAAAACATTCTTTTATATCTTGCAAAGTCTTTTCCGTTCCAACATACGCCATCTCGTCGTAATGTGCGCGTAATATATTAGAAAATCATTGCATCCAGAACAACGAATTTCAAACCGTCATTATTTTTTCTATAAATTAAACCGTTAACTAGCTTGAATTTGTCATCGTCGTGTAATTCTAAATAATTTACGATTTCTTTTATTCTAGGTCGACTAATTGACGGAATTCAAGTTCTTGTTCGATCAACATATCTTACGCATCGATTGAGAGCATCTACGTGTTGCATCTTTTTACCGGGATAATGCACAACTTTGAAGCGATAATTCTGAAGGGTAAGTGTCCATCTTGCAATTCTTGGATTTTGAAGTTAGCTTTATTAATCGCGTAAATCAACGTGTTGTAATCGATAACTATTGTAAAATTTAAACCGTATAGATACAAATGGAATCTCTTAACCGCGCGTATTATCACTAGCATTTCAAGTTCATAATTATGATAATTTTTTTCAACTCAATTTGTGGTCTGACTGAAGTAAACAGTTGCCGCCCAATTATCATTCCGTTATTTCTGCAATAATATCGCTCCGAGCCCCAAATAACTAGCATCGGTATGCAATTCGATTTCCGTCGCGGGATTATATAATGCTAATATCGGAAACGAGGTAAGTTCTTTTTTTAGACGTTCGAATGATTCAATACACAGTTCGTCAAATTTAAATTCTACTTCTTTCTTTAAAAGATTTTGTAATGGTCTTGCTTTAATCGAATTTTATAAATTTACGAAAATAATTCACTTAAGAATCTTTGAACTTTGTGAACGTTCGTTGGACGTTTAAAATTTTGTACAACCTCCGTATGACGCGGGCTAAGCGTAATTCCCAATTCCGTAATTCCATACCCCAAGAATTTAATTTCTTTACGCAATAACTTACATTCCGAATAATTCAAATGGAACTTGTATTTTTTTAGATATGTCAGAGTTTCCGATAGAACCGCAAGTTTCTGGTCTATTGTTTCCATTGCTATGAGAATGTCATCGATGTAGACGATAATTTTTTCATCACAGATAAGCATATCGAGGATTTGTATAAGACGTTTTTGAAATTCCGCAGGAGCTTCCGAATACCTAAACGGTAAATATTTATATTCGTATTATATTCATATTGTCCATCGGGCGTTGCAAAATATTATTTCGTGTCTTCTTCGTGTACCCTTATATGATGAAATCCATCCTTGAGATCTAACAACTTGAATTCCGTCAATTAGTCGACCTAGAATAAAAGAAATCGTAAATTATTTAGAATTACACGACGATGACAAATTCAAGCTAGTTAACGGTTTAATTTATAGAAAATCGACTTGCCGTATAATCTAGATAAACAATCTTCAATTATAGGAAACGGATACTTTTGTTTAATGACTTTTGAATTTAACGGTCTTCCACGCATAGTCTAATCGTTCCGTTTTTCTTTTTTACAGAAATTATTCGCGCACAATAGGGAGAAATACTCGGCTGGATAATGTCCCGTTTTAATAAGTCGTCGATTATTTCTCGGATCTGCAGTCGTTCGACATGAGCAAAACGTCGCGGTGCGAAGACATAAATTGAATTGTTCTTCAAATGGACACGAACAGAATAATCGCCTTTGATAGGTATGATTTTTGAATTTTCTATGGCCAATATTTCTTCCATCAATCGTTTCTTACTTTCTAAACTAAAATCTATTCGCCAATTATCTGTTCCAGACTCCTAACCGAGTCTTCTACGTAGAGAGGGAGATTGTTAAGAAGATTTACCTCTGCTCTTGTCTCATCAATCTCCGTCTCTCTCAGCTTATATATTAAAGTAAGTTTTTCTTTCGCTATAAAGTCTTGATCGAAAATCAAATCTCCGTGGAATGCTTTTTTTTATAATATATAGACTCACATTGAATTTTCGATCCGCTAATAAATTAATTGTCAAATCAACTGGCACCATACTAATAATATTCAATGGTATCTTATTTAAATTGATTAAATATTGATCCGCGGGCAAAAGAAGATTAATATACGATTTAATATAAACTCAAAGCGCTATAACTAACAAATGAGACTGGACTTCCAGTGTCCATTAACGCAGACAAATTACATTCTTTGTTACAAACAAAATTTACTTGCACATGTGGTTTGGTGAGCTCCAACCGGTCGCTATCTTCTGCCGCAACCAATGTCACAGCTTCTACCTCTGTGTCCTCAGATACTGCCGTATGCTGCCTGAACCATCTGTTGCTAACGAGCGTCAGGAGTTCCTCTCCGCTGCCGCAAGGTCGGATAGTCATACTGCCAATGTCCCTTCTCCTTACAGAAGAAATAGATAAGCTCACTTCTGCAAATTTTATGTGAGTGCCACTTTCTGCCACAGTTTCTGCAAGCACTGTCTCTTGATTTACTAGTGTTCGCGGACGCGAATGATTTCTTTTCAATGTCTATTCCTCCTTCAGTAATGTTCCTCATTTTCTCCAGGAATATCCAGTGAAATGTCCACAGTGACCCTCAAAGCACTCTGTGTCACCCCGTTTTTAATAAGTGGATGTCGTCTCTAGGTAGGTAAATCTAATTGTTTCAATAGTGTCATTTTTGCGAACAATTAGCGTTGTTCCGTCTGACGCACCATGAACTTGCGCCACTTTATCATCTCGTTGAATCCATGCATTTATATTCTCATTTTCAGAGCCTCCGAACTCCGGAATCTGGGACACCAGCCACGTCACGACATTTCCCATCGACAGATTCTCAGCGAACAGCACCGGCTATATTTCTTGGGCGGGTGAGGATCCCATCGGCGAAGCATCCTGCTCAGATCTCGGATCTTCCAGTATGTTATTCTCTGCGTGTAACATTGCTGGCGGTTTCTTCGTCACGGTGCTACCCGATCTCATTTGCAGTACCTGGTTCATAAACTTTTGTTGACTCCTCTGTATTTCTTTTTGTTGCAGGATTGTCTCAGCCATCTGAGACAACGCTTGTTGAAACACGGCCGTTGTTAACGCTGCATCGCTGCTGATACCTCTGCCACTCCCTCGTGCTCTTCACGAGCAAACTTGATCCGTGCCACAGATGCGATAGAATCGCATCAATGAGGACCATCCTGTCCTCCGACACCGAGAGGCGGAATCACTTCGATTTCTTCTGGAATTGCTCCAAGGTTGCTTTTTCGTAGAGTGTCCGATCCATTGCTTTAGTTTTTGGCATCGCTTCCGCCGGTGAACCATGCACTGCTTCGGATTCCCGAACACCGAACCGATTTTCGCACGACTAACTTTTGTGCAAGTGGGCTGAATCTCACTTCTGATAATTAATAGCTGTAGGATAATTAAATTGTATTTATTTTTAAATATTTATATAAAGGTGGGTTTTTGTCAGGATGTCCGTTGATGATAATTTTTAATGTTCGAATTCAAGTGCATGTTCGTTATACTGGTCGCGGTTCGAAATTGGAGTCTTTGCCACGTGATGGATTTTAAGGCAAGGAGATGCTGGGAATAGGATATAGGAACTTGACACAGTCTTTTTAATGCAAAAATCACTAAATATATTTTGACAACAGGACATATAAACATAACGCTTATATACAGGGTGTTTCATTTTAAGTGATATCTCGCGAATCGATGATTTTATTGAAAAATTTTTTGAACAAAAGTTGCTTGAACGGGGACACATGATGAAAATGTGAACTTGACTTTGAGTGACCTTGTCAAAATCAGGTCAAGGTTATTAACGTTTTTTTAAATGGAAACCTCTATTTTTTATTACATATTCTTGTAGCTTATCTCGAGAGCTTTCCAAAACACTATAATAAAGTTACTTTTCGTTAAGTACTTGTTAAATTATAAGATAAGACCGATCACTGATCTGGCCAACTAGGCTACAAGAATATGTAATAAAAAATAAGGGTTTTTATTTAAAAAAATATTAATGACCTTGACCTGAGATGTCTTTCCCAAATACCGACTCAACGGAGAATATCCGTGGGCCGTTACATCAAATCTTTATTCGCCGAAAATGGAGCACTCGCCTATGCTCCAGAATGATCGATTATACATCATATTTTTGTATTGATCTGTCATATCCGGATCGGAGTCTTCGCGGCGCTGTTATCGAGTTCAATACCAGCCGGTGTATATCAAACTGCACTGCTGGCGCCATCCGTTGGCCGCTCGACTAATTTTTTACAATCATTTCTCGTATATTCTTAAGGCTGGAGATACCAATTGAGTCAATTATTTTCAGACAAGGTAATATTTTCATTGATTGTACAGAATTAAAAATCCTTTTCCAAAATTGAAATGTAGACAATAATGCACCGGTCTGTATATTTCATATAAAAGAGGAAAAAAAGTTAGAAAATTACAGTTTTGTTATCGACTTTTAAGGTTAACTTGTGACAACATTTTGCCGGAACTTCGAAAGCAAAATGAGTGCAGTGTCACGCCGACAATTTTTGTTGTCTTCGGACAATTCATGCGGAACCCATCTGCCTTCCTTCTGAATCTTTCCCATCGTATGTAAACGTACGGAAATGGTTTGCTGCGTAACGCCAAGCTGTTCTGCAAGTTCCTTTTCAGTTTGCGCAGAGTTTATATCCAGCAGTGCTTGCAATTTGTCCGTTTCAATCTTTTGAGGGCGTCTAGCACGCGGTTCATCTTCAAGACTGAAATCTCTTTGGCGAAATTTTTGATATCATCTTTTACATGTAGTATGACTTACAGCGTTCTCTCCATTTGCAGCACAAATCATTGCAGTGGCTTCAGCAGCATTTTTCTTCAGAAGAAACGCGAAGTGAATGGAAAATCGAATATGCTCTTTTGTTATTGCCATCGTGAACACTACTGATTTTTGAGGTTATGTGCATCAAACGCCAAACCGTATGGCATTTTAGAAGGTCAAATGTCAACGCTTTAAAACTGCAAAAGGGCGGGAAGATATATAAAATTTAAATTGTTATTTCGGTTGTATGAAATCTAAAGCTCAGAACTTTTTTGTACATCTAATATAAGAAAATACTTTGCCTGAAAATTTCACGGATATGTATGCATGCCTGTATGTATGAGTATATGTATACATAAATGTATCTATTTGATACCCTGGTCAACCTTCGACATCGACGCCAAAGCCCAATATCCACGCCAGAAGGTTTTACTCTGTATCTGGTGGGATTGGAAAGATGTGTTGTATTACGAGTTGTTACAACCGGGTAAAACAACGGCAGACCGCTACCAACAACAATTGACTAATTTGAGCGATGCATTAGAAGAAAAGAGGCCATTTACTGGCCAAGGACGTCGTAAAGTGATCTTGCTTCATGACAATGCTCGACCACATGTTGCGAAAGCGACTCAGGATCATACCTTTGCGTTAGGCTGGGAACTTCTCTCGCATGCGGCATATAGCCCAGACATGGCGCCTTCCGATTACTACCTATTCCAGTCGCTGCAGCATCATTTGGCTGATACACATTTCGTGAGATTTGAAGAGATACAAAAATGCATTGATGACTTTATCGCTTCGAAGCGGTGAGCTTCTATCGTCAAGAAATTCGCAAGCTACCCGAAAGATGGCAAAAGGTCGTTGATGCAAACGGGGAATATTTCGCTGATTAATATTTTTTTATTTGTTTTTGAATAAAGATTGAATTTTACAAAAAAAAGCTCAGAACTTTTTTGTACACCTAATATATATATATATATATATATATATATATATATATATATATTCACAATAAAAAAGTATAAAATTAAATATTATATATTAAATTAAATTATTTCAAATAATAAAATGTTTTTATTTTTATATTTTTGTTTATTTAAAATAATATTTTTTTATTATAATGCTTTTTCCTCTGCTATTTCTTCCCCGGCCTCTTCCTCCTCTATTTTCTTTCGGGCCCTTTCTCCTCTCCGGCCCCCCTTCCAACTATGCTGCATAATCCCCTCTCCCCCGTTGCAAGGCCCATCTTGCATGGGAGCGCCCACCACCATTTCGTCTATAAGGCATTGAAAATAATTAAATGTCAAAATATTAATATGTTTACATATATATGTATTATACATGACATATGTGTGTATTTATATACATATAATTATTTTAATAAATAATACCATTATCTTGCTGCTGCTGCTGCTGCTGCTGCTGCTGCTGCGGTTGTTGTTTCTGTATAAAAAAAACATTTTTGTTGAAAAATCTAAAAATTACAAATTAACCAGTTCAAAAAAATTACAAATTAACAGATCTGGAAATAATTTTATTGGACCATCAATATTATATAGGACACTTAAATATAATAATAATCTTTACAAATTTCTGATCTAGCAATCGATTTGAATATAACAGATTTCACAGATAATCATTTTAAAGATCCAATAAAATTATTTACATATCAGTATCATATCAAATTTTTATATTTGTCAGCAAAAGCGTTTTTTCTCTTTAGCAGCAAATTTACTTGCTCCCGCAGCTGCTGTAATTGCAGCTCATGCTGCTCTCTTAACTGCTGCATCTGCAGCTCATGCTGTTTTTGCTGCTATTGCAGCATATTAGCGAACTTTTTCTTTTGCTCTGTAAAATACATAAACTATATAATAGTAACATTATTATACTACTGATTATACTACTGATATCAGATAATGATAAAATTTTAATACACGCGTACACGCGTACTCACGCAGGCACACGCGCACACACACACACACACACACACACACACACACACACACACACACACACACACACACATACACACGCGCGCGCGCACGTAGGCACACGCACACGCATACGATAATAAAGCATATTAAATTAGATTGATAATGCTGATAATGTGATTTATATTTTTTAAATAATAATAAATTGTGACTAACCTGTCATCACACAAACGGCGTCGTCGAGTTTATGCTGCTCGCTGTGTCGCTGAATAAGAAAGAAATAACGATCTTGATTTTCCATTGTTTATCTCACGATGCGCGACGATTTCATATGTCTTTCGGTGACTTCGTGTACCGTCTTTCGATCACATCGTGTATCGTATCCCATACATCTTGACTTTTTAATATTGAAGAATATATTCGAGATTAAAAGGTATAGTTTTTCATATACACATTTATACACATATACATATACGGAGAGAGACGATTTAGGATCGCAAAATATTTTGACAAATAACAAATAATAAGAATCCTGATCTCTTTCTGTGATACACGCATACATATAATTTTCACATTATATTTCTATTTCTCTTTTTATCTTTTTTTGATTTTTTTGTCCTTTTATAATTGATATGGAAATGTGTGACGAATCAATCAAAAAATGTAAACTAAGCTTTATAAAAGCTTGGCTTACTGATAATAGATATCAATCATGGATACGCGAAGTATCAGGTAATAATAGTCAGTATCACTGTAGCATTTGCAATAAAAATTTTTCATGTAGTTCATTAATTTCTCGCCATGCAAATTCTGCATGTCATAAAACTAATATTAAAAAAGGATCATCATTACTTAACAATGATGAAAAATCCAAAAAAATATCTCAACCAGTTTTTCAACAGAAATGGTTAGATATCGAAGAATTTAAATGTTGGTTACGAGAAGTACCTAACAATTTATCTTTTTGTTCCATTTGCAATAAAACTATTACTGGTGGTTTAGCACAAATATATCGTCACGCAGAATCCAAAGGACATTTAAATAAATATAAAAGTTTCATTGAGATAAATAAATCAAATCAAAATTTGCAAACGAAAGATAATGAATCACTTTTGTCGTTTAATGAGCGTAAAAAGTTAGCAGAAATTAGATATGCCGCATTAATTGCCGATAAAAATATCTCTCATCAAACTGCAAAAGAGATTCTTCATTTTTGTTAACATATAGGAAAAGATCCTAATATATTAAAAAGCATGAGCATGAGTCGTACAAAATGTAAAAATATTATTACAAACATTTTATGCCCAATTGAAACGGAACGTGTCGTTAACAAAATTCAGAACACAAAATTTTCAATATTTATTGACGAAACGTTTGATATTTGTAATACTAAATGGATGACTTTTGTGGTACGATACGTTGATCCGGAGACATTAGATGTTCGTTCACAATTAGTTAAATTAATTAATATTGATGCCAAAGATTCCAGCACAGAAAAATTGTTTCAAGCATTTAAATATGAAATGTGGAAAATGAAAATACCATTTTTAAATATTATAGCCCTATCATGCAACAATACATCTGTCATAATAGGAAAATTTTCATCATTTAAAAAAAAATTAGAAGTATGTCCACATTTATTAACATTTACATGCCATTCCGCTGCATTAATAGCGCATGCTGCATGTAATAAAATACCAGAATTTTGCGAAGAATTTTTACGAAAAACTTCTAGTTTTATTAACAATAGCCCCAAACGATTATCTGTTTACAATGAATTTTCTGAGTGTTTCCAAGAAACAAATCACAAATTGTTAAAATTATGTGATACATGCTGGCTTTCTCATTACTGTATAGAAAGACTTCTGGAATCTTGGGAAACAATTAAATATTTTTTGAACAAAATGGTTGTAAGTGAAAAAATACAACGTGGAGAACATCTGTTGTCTATAATGGGTAATATTGAAACAAAAGCTTATTTTCTTTTTTTGAAATACGTTTTATCTCTTTAACGCATTCAATGCATTTTTCAGGCATCAGAAACTCGAATTCATTTATTGCAGCCAAAATCTTTACAGTTTCTTTTTCAAATTTGTCGAAACTTTTTAAAAGATGAATATTTAAAACTTTTTCTGTAAACACAGTTTTTCTGTAAATACAGTTTTCTCTTTATCAGAGAATCATAAAATTAATTTAGGTACAGAATGCGAAGAATATCTTTACAAATGCAAGGACTATTACTGATGCAAGGACACGAAGACGCAATTACAACTGTTCGAAAAAATTGCTTGATGTTTTATGTAACTGCTGCAGAAGAAATTCATAAGAATTAGTAAAAGATTACCGATAAATAATCAATTTTTATTAAAATTACAAGTTTTTAGACCTTTTGTAAGCTTATTCAATACTGAGAGAGAAACTTCATTTAATGATGTTTCTTTTATAGCTAAAACAATAGGTAGTGTTGATGAAGATGTTTTAAAGAAAGAATGGATTGCATTGCTATTAGATTTTAAAATGGAAAACATTCTCTCTGGATCGGCATTTGAATTTGGAAGTGATCGAACAGCATTCAGAACATTTGTTAAATTTGGATACTTAGTAATATTATTTGGATGTTTTGGATGTAAAATTTCCTTCCACATATTATCAAAATTTAATTTGGAAAGATTTTGCTTAGCAGAAATTAGATATGCCGCATTAATTGCCGATAAAAATATTTCTCATCAAACTGCAAAAGAGATTCTTTATTTTTTTCAACACATAGGAAAAGATCCTAATATATTAAAAAGCGAGAAGCAAAATCTTTCCAAATTAAATTTTGATAAAATGTGGAAGGAAATTTTACATCCAAAACATCCAAATAATATTACTAAGTATCCAAATTTAACAAATGTTCTGAATGTTGTTCGATCACTTCCAAATTCAAATGCCGATCCAGAGAGATTGTTTTCTTTTTTAAGTAATTTAAAAACAAAAAATCGAAATAGATTATCGTCAGCTTCCATTAATGCCACGTGCGTTTTAAAATCAGGATTAAGTGCGAGAGGAGAAACATGTTTAAACATGATAATTGAAGAAAAGTATTTCTCTTATGTCGACAGATAAATTATATGCTAATATTGCTAAAAAGAAGCGCAGTACTTTAAGGCTACATGCCGTAAATGACAATGAAATTGCTGATCCCTCGTGGGCACATTTAAAAATGTTAAATGTTAGATTATTAGAATCTTGTCCATAGCAGACATCACGCTTAAAGAAAATAAGCATGTAAAAAAATCTTGTCTATAGACATCACGCTTAAAGAGAATAAGCGTGTAAAAAATCTTGTCCATAGCAGACATCACGCTTAAAGAGAATAAGCGTGTAAAAAAATCTTGTTTGCGGGAGATATTATGAGAAAAAAAAGTAAACGAATTTGTATCAGTAATATGTATGTGTGTAGTTATAACACACACACACACACACACACACACACACACACACACACACACACACACACACACAGGGAAATGTAAAAAATTAATTTTGCAATATTAAAAAATTAATTTTTAATATTATAATAATTAAATTATTTAAATTATTTTTTATTAATAATTTAAATAAATAATTTTTTACATTTCCCTCATGATGGAAAAGACCACCACCTTCTCGTGATTTCCGCCAAGCAACAATATATACATTTTATATTCATAGAAAATAAATACAATAAAAGTACAAGGAATACAATATACAAACGCTAAGTTTTTAATAGTTATATCTAAATATCTTTATCAGACTACAATAAATATTTTTAAATATAATAATTACTTTTTGCAAATAAAAAGCGTATATATTGGCCAAGAGTGGATTTTTGTATTTACAAATTTTACTTTTTATTTATGTATGAAAAAAATATATTGTAATAATGTTATTAACTTAATAAAATAAATGTATAAAAGTGTAAAAATAATCAACAATGACATCGCGCTTCGCATGGTTAATTCGTGTCATGTCATAAGACGCCAGCTTCAAATCAGCGGTATAGCGTTTCTCGAGAAAGAAGAAGACAGCAGTTGTCGGTACTCCTTCTCTACCGTTCGAAGCTGGCCGAAGCGCGGAGCGTACACGGACGAGCGCTCGCGCTAGTGTGTGTGTGTGTGTGTGTGTGTGTGTGTGTGTGTGTGTGTGCCAGCCTATCCCCTCTACGTGTTGCAGCGTGGCTGCAATCGTACATGAAATGGCATCCCTGCTTAGCAGATTGATTTGTGTTTTCCATTTGTCGAAGTCTTCTTCGGATCCTCTGTATTCACCAGTTCGCTAATACTTTTAATACTAGTAGTAGTGCGTGAGTTTGTGGTTACCGTACTGTTACTAGGAAACGCTCGTAGCATTTCATTTTCGCGTCTTAATAATTCAACCTCCCGTAGCAGTAGATCTCTTTTCCGTATCGCAAAATCATTGTCTCGATGGTCGTCTATCCTCCTCTCACCATGAGCATTTTCTACTTCCTCTTCATTTCTCACAGAGGGTATTTCTTCCATCTCTTTCTCCACAGTACCATACTGACTCGCCTCCTTTATCCACTCTCTCGGGTCGGCTGCTTACATCGGCCGAATGAGATCTTCCTTCCATAAGTTGGCAGCCCTGTTGCTTCAGCGCTTCCTTTAACTGCGCCACTAATAATGTGTTTGGATTCATGATCCTTAAACCTTTAATACTACCGATGCGTATCTTCCCTGCGCACGATGCGTATTTTCCCAACGAAACAAGTTACTTTCTATTTTACCCGCACACAGCCGAGTAACGTAATGTTCTCACTTGCACGCAGCAAAATGGTTATCGTCTTTTGCACCCAGAAGAACAGCAACAACTATCTCACTCGCACACAGCAGAGTGGTAACAATTATTTCACTCACCCGTGACGGAATGCAGCAATCTTCTCGCTTGCACGCGGCAGGGCTGCCGATTGACCAGACCGATAGACTTTTCCACTAGTGGTGAGCTCTTGTTCGACATCAATCCGATGACTCATTCGTCAGTCGTACGTACGTGTCCCTTTTTCCTTTCGATAAAGGCGGACAGCGACATGACCCGTTTTTTCTTTTCTTCCTTTACTATCGCTCTCGTCTGCTCAGAATCCCACTTCTGATGATTGTAGGAGTTATTACGATAGACGAGAAAAGAGGAGCCAACGTCAGGGAGGGACACGATTACACTTCTTTTTACTTTCTAAAAATTATTCTTTATTCGTCTTTCACGCCATGCGTCCTTCGACTCCTCGCGCTCATATCTCCCGACCGCGCTTTCTCCAGTGCCTTCTATTGACGAACTATCAGTACTACAATAACGGCCAGTATTAGGCCCGCTACATTAATGAGAATCATTTTTATTATGAAAATTGTTTATAAATTGTTGAATATATTTTGTTTATTTGTTATGAATTTGTCAATAATTGTATTAAATATGGGAAATATTTTTCTTATTTATACATTACAATTAATTAGGAAAGATAATAATTAACAATATTATTTCATTACTTATTCTTTAAAAATGACGATTAAATGACGATATATTTATAACGATAATATTTCGTGACAAATGTTACGTTTATTTTACGTTATTATTTAGTACACTGACATCGAATGACGAAAAATAATCTTAAATCATCGTCATAATGATGTCATCTTGCTACTTGGGATACGACAAATGATATTCTACACAGATTTTATACGAATAATCTTAATATCTTCGGTATAATCACATATTCAGTATAAATACAGAATATTCGTATGAGATCATGTGCTGATAGGGTATATTCTGTATATTCTGAAGATGAGCTTAAGAATATACGAGAAATGATATACCATCAAGATGTCATATGAATGTTCTCTGATATATTAGGCAATAGTACATATGACCACAGTACTTTCAGTACAAGTGTAGAATATTCGAATGATATCATGTGCTATTAGAGGGGTGACCGTTTTAAAAACATGCGATGATACAAGATAAAAAATGTTTCATTACTTTCTTTTATTTTTTTTCATTTTTTTCACTTATTTTCCGTAAGAGGTGTCACGTATATTATAGATTTTCACGATCTATATAGCTGTCTGGGATATCTTTATACATACTCTACATGATATACTGTTCTTAAATCATTTTCATCCCATACTGCGGCATATTCTTCAGTACATACTAGAGATTAGATTAGTGAGATCTTGGAGCAAAGCTACTTTAGCAGAATCGAGGCTTATTTTGGTATTTCGACATTGACCTATTTGTTTTGTTAATTAATGCGAAATGTCCTCATTTTGTATTCTGGCTCCCAGATCTTTTGGCATACGCAGTTGATGCCTTTTAACTAGACTGGAGCAAATTTTATTTTTACGCGTTTGCCCCGTTTATTTTAATACTGAGGGTTTTATGAAAAATCGTCTCAGATAAAACAGAGGGAGTCGTTTCTTATTAGTTGTCCCTTGGTGGCCGGTCCAGTCGTGATTTCCTTTATTTAATCAACTTATTGTTAACCAATCAGTCTGTTTTGAACCGAACATTAACATACTATCATCTTCGTTCGCTGTCGCTAGGCACGCGTGGAGTTGTTATTTGTTATTTCAGTGCAACAGAACTTAACACGAGTGCATTTTATGCATATATATATATATACATTGATATTCTGTTCTGTTGCACTTAGTGCACCCAAATAAGAAGGGAGGGTGTGCGTCATGGTGGGGTCCGACCACGAACCAGTCGTGAAAACTCGTAATTATTTTGCGAAAAAATACTACCTCAGCCAGGAATCGGACCTGGATCTCCTGCTTACCGGGCAGGCAAAGATGCTAAATACGTTGTTTGTGATAAATATCATCACATGCCTAATGATAAGAATCCCTTCGACTACCGAGACATGTGATGATATTTATCGCAAATAACGTATTTAGAATAACACGTCACAATACAATGATACACATATATACATATATTACAATATACATGTATTCTCTCGAATCCCCACGACCGGATTTTGGCTTAAAATATGATAGATTTGGTTAATATTATTATGTTGTATAAATAGTATCAATTTTAAAATTTCGATTGCATATGTAATTCTTGTAGATAATTTAATTACATATAGCCTGAATCTATATTATGTTTAATAAGAATTATTATTCTTATGAAAATGTTTAATGTGTAATAAATTGTTGTATATATATTTTGTTTATTTGTTACTGAATTTGTTAACTGTATTAAATAAGGAAAATATTTTTCTTATTTAGTTATATTACACTTATATTAGAGTTAATTAAGGAACATAATTAATAATGTTATTTCATTATTTATTCATTAAAAATGACTTAAAAATGACGATTAAGTGACGATATATTTATGACAATAATATTTCGTGACAAATGTTACATTTATTTTACATCATTATTTAGTACTCTGACATCGAATGACGATAAATGACCTTAAATCATCATCATAATAATGTCATCTTGCTACTTAGATATATATATATATATATATATATATATATATATATATATATATATATATATATATATATATATATATATATATATATATATATAGAATAGGACCATCATCTCTCTGGAGTATCATTTAATAATCATTTCAGTAGCAGGTTTCATCCCGATACAGAAGTTAAGCGGCATCGAGCAAGATTTCCAAGTAGGATGGGTGATCGGTTTTAGAAACATATGATGATACGAGATAAAAGCTTTCATCACTTTCTCTCATTTTTTTTCATTTTTTCATTTTTTTCATTTATTTTCTGTAAGGGATGTCACATACATTATAGATTTTCAGTACTTGCAGTCAATATCGAAACGCAACCGTAATTTTATTGTCATAAGTATGCATAATTTGATCTCTTTATATAATCATAAACAATTTTATTTATTTATATATGAATAGATCAGGTTAAAATCCATACATAATTAGATCTACAAAATTATGTATAATTATATATAATTAGATATAAACTTTTTTTCCCGGGTATGTACAAATTTTTATATAATTTAATGTATATCTTTCTATTTGAAAAAGAAATATAATTTTGTATAATTCAATTTGAAGTTGTAAACATTTTGATAATTATTTCTAATTAGATACAAATTTTTTTTTTGAAAAAAGTTTCCATATAAGTTTACATAATTATACATAGAATTATTAATATTTTGATATAATTACATATAATTAGATATAAAGTTTCTACCCAATAAAAATTTCAATATAATTTCATATAATTTGACGTGGAGTTATAAATATTTTGATATAATTACAATTAATTAGATCTAAACATTTTATTCGAAAAGAAATTTCAATATAATTTTATATGGAATTATAAATGTTTTGATATAATTGCATATAATTAGATATAAGCTTTTTACCCGAAAAAAATTTCAATATAATTTTATATAATTTGATATTGAGTTATAAATATTTTGATATAATTGCATATAATTTATAATATTAATAGATCTCTTTATATATAATTATATCTGATATGATATAATTATATATAATTAGATATAAATTTTTTTTCCCGGGATATTATAAGTACAAAAAATTGTTCGCATAGTAAAATTTGCATAGTAAAAAATTGTTTGTATAGTAAAATTTGTTGGACTAATGGTGAAAAGTTTAATATTGTTGTGTAATAAAATTTTTTCGAGACAATTATTCAAATATGAGGGTCTGAAAAGTTTTAAGCCTAATATAGAAACAAGTATTTTTTCGATCAAATTCAATTTTATTTTTCAATATAATCTCTTTTTAAGTCAATATACTTTTCCCAGCAATGCTCCCACCCCTTTAACCCATTCAAATAATAGTTGGCGTCTTGCTGTGCAAAAAAGGTTTCTACGGATGCGATGACCTCCTCATTCGACAAAAATTTCTGTCCCCTGAGTTAAACTTTGAGTCTAGGAAACAGGAAAAAATCGCTAAAAGCCAGATCTGATGAATACGATGGATGGCCAATCAATTCGAACCGCAATTCATAAATTTTTGCTATGGCGACCATCGAGTGAGCTGACATCATCTTGATGGAACTTTCTTTTTCTTCAAATGTGGTCGCAATTTTTGCCTTCAGCTTGTCAATTAATGATGTGTAGTACACCTAAATAAGAAGGAAGGGTGTGCATCACGACGGGGCCCGACCACGAACCAGTCATGAAAACTCGTAATTATTTTGCGAAAAAATACCACCTCAGCCAGGAATCGAACCTGGATCTCCTGCTTACCAGGCAGGCATCTTATCCCTTCGACTACCGAGGCATGTGATAATATTTATCGCAAATAACGTATTTAGAATAACACGTCAACAATACAATGATACACACACACACACACACACACACACACACACACACACATATATATATATATATACGTATATTACATGTATATATATATATACGTATATTACAATATACATATATACATGTATTCTTTCGAATCCCCACGACCGGTACTCCAGAGAGATGATGGTCCTATTCTCTCGATGGATGCAGGTCGGACTGCAGCGGACTGCACCCTCCAACGCCATTGGCAAATATACAAATAATCCTCCTGGAGCACGACAGGAGAGATTGCATCAAGCATGGCTCGAGCCCCCGAATAAGAAGGGAGGGTGTGCGTCACGACGGGGCCCGACCACGAACCAGTCGTAAAAACTCGTAATTATTTTGCGAAAAAATACCACCTCAGCCAGGAATCGAACCTGTTATTGTTTTACCTTTTTCAAGATAGTTAATGAACACAATTCCATGACTATCTCAAAAAACAGTCGCCTTCCCTGCTAATGAAATCGTCTTCGCCTTCTTCGGAGCAGATTCACTCTTTGCAGTCCATTGTTTTGATTGTCCACTCCTTTGTTTCAGGAGTAAAGTGGATCCAAATTCAACAGTTATTAATCGACGCAAAAAATCCAACTCGTTTCATTTAAACCGCTCCTTGGAAATTTTCATTCAAATGCGTTTTTGGTTCACAGTGAGCAACGCGCGGTTAGCTTACGCATGCTTAATTCTTTGTCAATATATGACAAACACGTTCTTTTGATGTGCCCACAGCTTCTGCTATCTCTCTTTGATTCGACGGTCATCCGTATCATTTGGTAAACTTTTTCGATGTTATCGGTAATTGTCGCAGTTGTCGGCCGTCCCGAACACTTATCATCAGCCAAGCTGGTACGATCATATTTAAATTCAGCTGCATCTTTTCACGGTGGCAAGTAATGGAGTAGAGTTTGTAAACAGCGTCTAACTCGGCTTCAATTTGCGTAGGCATATTGCCTTTCAAATTCAAGAATTTAATTACGATACGGTATTCGATTTTTTCCATTTTTACAAAAACATTGACATCGACTGACACGAATAACTATCAAACAATAACTAAGCGTCCAAAATGGCTACAATTTTCACAGGTATCTTTCGAAGCATGTACGATTGTAATACCAGAATGATTTTGATGAGTAATGTCATTTTCATATTGAGGCTCAAAATTTTTCAGATGACCCTCGTATGATTAACAACATTAATTTCTAATAATATTTCTACATGCAAAATATGAATAAAACTTTCGAGCCTTTTTTAATTCAATAGAGATAAAAGAGTAAAGTTATATTATTAATATTTATACACATGTAGGTTAGACAGAAATTCTTAAACCTGACTATAAGTTTTATCATTAAATATATTTTATTATATTTTTATTTTGTTTTATAACTTGCATCTATTTCATAATTTTGAAGTTTCAATATTGATTTTTATAGAAGAAATACAAAAATGTTTTATTTTTTTGCATTTGCCACTTAGAATTCTCCATTTCAGAATTACCATATTCAGTGATTTCAAAACCTACATAATAATTTAATCAAAATTTTACCATATTTTTTACGCTTTCTATATTAAATGGAGAATGTTGGATTTTTATATTTTAATTCTTTTTTATTTTTTGATCTGATAAACTTTTATAAATAATTAAACTAAGTATTTTGTTTAAAAAGATTAGATAAAAAATAATTTAATTTTTATTGATTAAATAATTCATGTATATATAATTTATAATCATAAACTGAAACATATAAATGTTCAATATTTTTTAAAATTTAGTTTCATTTTTAATACCAAATTATCAACTTTTACTTTTTATTTTCATCTTTTAAATTCCAATTTCTATTTCACTTCAACTTTGAGTTTATACCTCAAAATTTCAAATATTTCAAAATTGTTTTTTTTTGTCAACATAACATTAATTTTCAATAATACTTTTTCTAAAACATTAAAGATTAGATATTAGTTTCGAAGGATTATTCTATCTTTGTGAGAAAATGAATAAATCTTCTATTTTGGCTTGTCTACAACATACACGAAACTCAAAAACGAAATTAAATAATCTGAAATATTTTTCCTGACAGAATCTGCAGAATTGTAAAAAGTTGCGACGATATAGATACATAGCGAGATGCGCTCCCTCTTGGCTCAATCACGTTCATCCTCCCGGCGCCGCTTCCGCCCTCTTCCGCTGCCGTGGCGACGTTTGCTACCCCTCGTTCGGCGAAGGCGCATGTTTACGAAGGATCAGTATGCCTCCAACCATCGAGTGGATTGTATGGTCGGAGGGTGATTGTATGGTCTTCTTCGTGTTGCCGGTGAATTTCACGATTAGAATTCGATGATCAGCGGATTTTGCGTGCGACGCCATGGTTATCCGAGGATCTGTTCTTGCGTTATCCTCGGAAGACATGTGTACGGACATATGCGTGTGTTACCTGCAATAAAATACAGCGATAACATTACAGTCGAGCGCGACTCTGTCCCTAATCGTTCCAGTGAACACATTTCTGATTGCGAGTGAAGATAGTGAGCAACGTGGACTGTTAATGTCGTTAAGATTGAGTTGAATAACGAAAAAAACCTAATTCAAGGTCTACGTACCTTTGAAGGTGGGTTCGGATTCTTGGAATATTGTTTTCTTTTGCAATTTATTTCTAGTCTTAGATCATTTATGATAAAATCGAATGACATATATCATCATAAAAAATATTTTAATTTATAAGGGATATAGATAATTAATATATAAAAATTAATATTACATAGAAATTAATATCAAGGAATAATAATATTTGAGCTGTCTCTGTAGAAAATCTTCGAGGATAAGTAAGAATTTTTGTTTCTCTCTCTCTCTCTCTCTCTCTCTCTCTCTCTCTCTCTCTCCACATGATTATATTTCTAATCTTCGGATTCTTTATCAATTAATGTCTACGACGTGATCGGCTTACGATAATATTTCAGCAATTTCGTATTGTAGTAATTTGTAGAATCATTTCCAGTGTGTAAATCTGATTAGAAAACAATCCAATTATTAATACAAATCATTATATTATGAATATTGCAAGGATGAAAATGTTTTATAAAGAATATTTTGCTGGATTTTGTGTGTAGGTCTGAATTGCTGCACCCTCACAATATGTTCTCTTTTTATTTATCTTTTGAATTAAAAAATTCTTGATATTTTAGATATTTGTTCATTTTTTTCAAATATTGACTGATCATCTAATTCGTAACCTCGAGTTATTTCCTTTGGTTCATCTCAAATATTTATTAATTGTTTTTGGAGCTTTCTGGATTTGTCAACAATTCTTTTTCCGAAGTATTTAATTCCATTATATGATCATTCTTTATACTTTCCAATTTTCTCCTGAAATCTGTAATCTTCAGATTATGTGACTCTTTTTTGTTCTTAAAATCGACTATGGCTACTTTAAACTGGCCGAACAATATAAAGTAATGAGATTTATTTTACGTTTTTGTTTTCTCGAATCTTGGATTCTCTAATATTAAAAATCTTTATTTCTCTAAATTCTCAGGAATATAGCATTTTAAAACATTAGATGATCATCATGACCATATCATGAATCTGCACTCTCTAAAGTCGAATCAATGTATTATCACTGAAAAAGTGAATAAACACTGATAGTCTCAAGTATAAGTATAGCACTGCAAATCAATGAAATTTCACTAAAAGAATCAGTTAAAAGTAATGACTATTTCTATCAGTGATATTTGACTGCAGGAAATAGTAGTTGCATATCAGCACAATCAGTGATATGCATTATTTTAATCAGTTAATATTAATTAGCTCAATAATGAATAATAAATAAATAAAAATTATTTGTACCTGTATATTTATTAAAATCTAAAATATTTATTACATATGTGTATTGTTAATATATGTGTAACACATCGAATATTTTCTTAAAAAAAAACAAATATATATTATATATATATATATATATATATATGGTAATATAATAATATAACAAATATATATAAATGATGATATAATGGATTATAAATATATATATATATATATATATATAATCCATTATATCATATAAATAGATATAATAGATAAATATATATATATATATATTTATCTATTATATCTATTTAATTACATAAAACTAAATTAAAAAATTGCCACAAATGTTAAGTTAGATTAAGTGATTACATTAATTTGTACTTTTTGAAAGAAAATTTAATTGAAACAATATAACCAACTAAATAATAACTATTGTATCCTTCTGTTTTTTAAATTTATGATAATAAACTTAGATAATGAACTAACAGATAATGTTATATATTTATATATTAGGTACGCAAATTCACTAATCTTAATTTTACGTATTCCTAAAAATTATCTCAGTTCATTACCTAAATTCATTTTCATAAGTTTAAGAAGCAGAAAAAATTAAAAAGCAGTAGTTATCAGTTATTTAATTGATAAAAGAAAAAAGCAAATATAAAATAAAAAATATATATTATATAAAATTTTATGCCTGTGATATTGGAATAATATTTGAAATATTAATATGAGTAGAGGATACAAGACCATGTGCTATTTTAGATGATATTTGGAAAAAATAGTTTTCCGAGAAACTAAAAAAATTAATTAGTGTTTTCGAATACCTTACATTAAATACATAATATATTTTGAACATCAAATCAAGTACTATAACTGATGAATTTTTACTTAAAATCAAAGTTTGATTATCTGCCTGAATAAAATAATTGACTGATCGCCCTTTTATTAAAATAATATAAGGTTAAATAGGCCCTTTCGCTTCGCCTTTTATTTTTTCAATTGACGTTTCAATGTTTATATCTTCCTATAAACAAAAGGAAAATGATATTTTCTTATGTAGAAAAATATTAATATACGAATACACATGTAATAACAAAACTTACAGGCCAAATCTGTATTAATGACGGATTTGAAAATATGAAGGAATTAGAGGGTAGAAATCATCAACATAATTTTCTTTATCAATATTTGCTTAAAATTAAATTTTAAAATATTTGAGTCATACTATGCAGTTATATATACAAATATGCTATAGACAAATATAAAAAAAAATATACTATACTATAGACAAATATACTATAGACAAATATAAAAACTTTTAATTTATAAATAGTTATAGTGATGAACTTATATCTTTTTTCTTTCTCTTTCTCACAGAATTCCGAACTGGAAGTAAATGTGCCAAAAGAATAATGGCACGGAGATTATCTGGACAGATGAAATAGTACGATTAATAGTTGTAATTTAGAACAAATTATGAAATTAAAAATAAAGTAAATTGCAGTGAAAATTTTAACTGTACCATCTTAAAAAAAAAACTTGATTTCCTAAGTCCAATCTCACCGTGCTGCAATATTAAAATTCTGAATACATAAAATGTTGAAAATTTTGCCAAAAATTTATCAGACGCTCCTTTGTACATTCTGTCAAACTCCTCATCAATCTGTAATAAATGATTAAAAGCAAGTAATTAATCTGTAATTACATAAATGCAAAATACAATCAATATTAATATATAATTAATAAAAAATATTAGGAAGAAATTATAAGAAAAAGTAAATATCTATATTTCTTTCAATATATGCTATAAATGCTATAATAAATAAGAAATGCTATAATAAATAAGAATAAATGCTATTATAGCGTTAGCATTACTATATACCATTTGTCCAAAATAATCACCAAATCGAGAAAATTCACTAAATATTTCATCAATAGAAGGAACATTATCTGTGATCCATTTTTTTCGATTATTCATCGTAAGATGCGTACATTCCGATATAACTGATTTGTTACTATTAGAGGACATCTTAAATTTCATCCATGAAATCTAAAAAAATATCAAAAAAGAAAAATTAAGTCATTAAATTTTGTTTTATACAATAAGATGCAAAATTATATAATTAATAATATAATTATATAAAAAAAGCTATTGATATCCCAATTAAACTTAACATACTTTTTCTTGATACAATTCGTGAGAAAGCATATTTTCTTCATCAGAATCTTCAGCGAACAAAGTCTTACTGGCATTCTCAGTTTTTCTTTTCTTTGCTGCTTAGTAATATTTCTTCTTCGTTGGTGAAATGCATTTTCTTATCGTCCAAAGACGATATTATAATAAAACCTCTTTTTGTGATTCCATCATATTAAAGTTCCTTAAAATTGTGAAAAAATAAACTTAATAATTTTACAGTTATATATTAAAAAAAGAGACTCTATTGCTTAAGTATATCCTTACATGTCCTTTAGTGGTTTGATGATCGCGTAGTTTCGAAAATTCTGTTACAATACTTTGCGCAAGTGCTATTTTGGCTTCCTCGAGTGGGTAGCTAAATGTGCGTGCGTGCGGGCGGGCGCGCGCGCGCGCGCGTGTGTGTGTGTGTGTAATTTCAAAACAATAACATAAAAATAATTATAAAAATATCAATTTGAATGAAATACAAATATCAAAGAAACTTTAATAACATGCTAATTATCTCCATGTATTTTTATTAATTCTGAAGTCACGATTCTTATAAGGCTTCTCCTATCGATTTCCGTAAATATGCCATCTACAGTTTTTAGAATCGTAGGACCTTGAGAATGATTTAAGAGTTTCACGAACAGTTTTAAAGCGCTAAAGTGGAATTTGAATTCGATTAATGTTTTGAATTATATTTCGTGTGTGTGTATGTGTGTGTTTTTGTAAAACATTACTTTACCGAAAAACATTCCTTTGATACGGATTTCTCTTTTTCATTATAAGAAGCAGATGTAATTGTCGTGACATCACTGGTACATGGAAATATATTTTCGACTTCTGTAACATTCTCAGGCAACTCGAGAAAATTTGAAGACAATAATATTTTTTTGTTTGTTTTTGTTCCCAAATTCTTGTCATCTTACTTTGAGATATGTTCACCAAACTAAAAAGAAAAACGGACTAACAGAAATAATATATAAAGAGACGCAAAATATGCTAGTTTGATAAAAAATATATTACTTGAGAAGACGATTGGGAACAATCATGGAGAAATTTTAATATTTTTTTTATTGGACCTTTTTTTATTGTCATTTCTTTCAAATCGTTTTCATTAAGCCAAATAAAAGAGGAACCTTCAATTTTCATTAAGCCAAATAAAAGAGGAACCTTCAATTTTTTCATCTAAGCATCATTAAAGATAATAATAGAAGCATTCTATATTAATACATAAAAAATTATTCTTCATAAATAAAAACTGGCAAAATTATCTAAAGGCTACATAATGCAATTAAAAAGCAAATAGAAATATATGATGCATAAAAAGAAAACTAAACCATGAGAAAATTTCTTTATACATTAAAGATGTCTTACATTTTTTATAGCTGAATTGATGAAAGTCTTCTATTATAACAGTATATGCTGTAGACTAATATATAAATTTTGAGATGTTGGTTCAGACCAAACAGAAAATGATTTATAGTGTGCGAGACTGTGACAATTAATAAAATGCTGCGAAGTCTGTTGCACACTATCTATTCCAAAATCAATATGATAGACATTCATATCAGTATCAAATAAATGAGTTTCACATAAAGTTGTCAAGAAATATACTTCATCTTTTTTTAAGATTAATATTTCTTTAATACATCCAAAAAGCTGCAAATTGTTTCTTTTTTCATTAAAAACTTTAGGACATACTAATTGAGTTGAAACTCAATACCATTTATTTTTACAGCATTGGTGCTAAAGACAGAATCATTATTAATATATCCTAAACTATGTAAATGTACACGACTTTGGCATTGAGACTGTTTTTCCATTAAGAGTCTCAGTTCGAAAAATTGTAGCATTTTCTCTTCTCTATCTTGCACTTTGAGAGCATTGAACAACTTTTATTAATGTTTTAGGAGAGTTTTTAAAATTGTGAACAGTTTGAGCTCTTATTTTAATTTTATAATGTTTGGTCTCATAACGCATACAGTTGTATAGCTGAAGAGGTCCTGATCAAATGCAATCTGGATAATGAGTTAAATGATGGAACTTATTTATCATATATATATCAGGGAAAAGTTTTTTAAATTTTTCAAGGAAATCTCTAATAAGAGCTCTTAGATAAGATATAAGAGAAATTGCAATTTTTGATGAAAACACTATTTCCATGATTCTGAGCAAATAAAGAATCAACTGTAAATGCTCCTTTTTTGTCTCACCCAATCTGTAATAAGAAAGGAAAAAGCACGAAGAAGACACATCTGCATAGCTTTTTGATTTAAGGAATACCCTTTCTGACTAAGAATTCTTTCATTGAAATTTGCTGATGGTTTATTTTTCTTTTCAACAAAACCGTATTGGAATGATACTATTCTGTTGTTAAAATCATTTGCATTGAACAATTTTAATTCTAAAATATAACGAATTAAAATTATCTTCAACACCATTGAACCAATACCGCAAAGAATATCATGCATCGGATCAAAAATAAGATTTCTACATATATGAAAATAATTAGATAAATGTAAATAACAATCTTCATTCATTCTCATAAGAGTTTTAACATTATCGCTATATCTTGCATTTTGCAATGAATTTAGATGCTCATTATAGATCTCTATATTTCTTTGTTGCTTCATTTCATGCAACCGTTATGCAAGTCTTGTCTACTGTAAAAGACATAATCGACAAAAAAAATTAGATGGACCTAGAAAATTATATATTTCATGAACAACTAATCCATCTCCACAAAATGCTGCCAACGATGCACGCAGAATATATTTTTCTTTTCCTAAAGAAATAGGAACTCCTTCATTGCTTTCTAATTTTACAAGATCTTCTAAAAAAGAACTTAATATTTTTTCCATTTTGTATTTTCTCATATCAGTATAACAGCAAAGAAGCAAAACATGAATACTGCTGAGTTCAGAATTCATGTGCGGTGGAAGATTTTGTATAATAAAAAACTCTTAATTTATGAATGCCAGTCTTGGAACCAAGTGGATTAACAATTTCTAATTCGTCGTAATATAACTGGATTCTAATTGCATGTTTGTATTGTTGGAAGAAAAGATGATTTTTAAAATGCTGTCCATCAATAAAAGAGGCAAGGATATCATCACTTAACTCCTTTTCGTTTTCTATTACATCGCGTATGTCTTTATTTTTCAATATCATTGTCAAAAAATCAATTATAGATACATATTGTTTCAAGAACTGTTTTTAATACCAAAACGCTTGATTTTTTATCAGTTACGTTTTCGAATCATTTACCAAAGGAATTTCTTGAGGCTCAATATATTCCGTGGTATTTTTCAAAGTCTCCATGTAGTGTTCAAATGTTCTCAAATCTTTAAAAGCTTTATTTATTTCAAAACATTGTAATAAATCACTAACATCAGGATCATGAAGTATTTGTCTACATTACATGAATTCTTCAACTTTCATTCTTAATAATGTACATAAACTATTTGTTATTTCTTCAAATTCATCTAAATTATAGTACTTTTATTAGATATAGTACAGTCATAGATCCTTTTGACATTAGTCTAATTATCATTTTTATTAAAGAATCTTTCAAGTTAAAATCATTACATCCTAAAATTTCTAAATTTTCTTCTTTTTCAAAAGGTTCGTTTTTATTATTTTCTTCAATAATGTCGTTAGTAATATCATTGTCACCTAACGAAACAGAATCTATATTTTCTGTAACATTACAATCTTTTTTTTCAGAAAAATGAATCTTTCTAATATGATCTCTTAAAGAGAAAAAAATATCGAAACTTTCTATGACATCCATTTTGACTACATACGAATCCATGTTTTTCTAAGCCTCATTTTATGACACCATGTACTGTTTGTAAATATTGAGCCAAATCATTCAATCCTTTTTTAATAAAATTATGACACACATTTTAAAGTCTCCATTGTTTATATTAAACTCAATATTCATATATTTACATCAATAATATTGTAATAAAAAAGGCAATTTCTAAAGAAACTTTGTTGAAAGAAATGATCATATAGTAAAGTCAAAAATAAAATGAAAAGTACTAACTTCGAATATTTTTCGTGTTTCCAAATCTGTAAGTTCCTCTATTTTTGCTCCTAATGCTTCAATCGATAAGCTTTTTATATCATTTGTAAACTTTCAATTTAATAAAAAAAATAAATAATAAACAGATAAAAACAGATAATAAAAAATTATAAACAAAAAGAAAACCGAGACAAAGTTAATCAAAATTTTGTTATGGAACAATATTTATATGAAAATTAATAGCATTTTTATTTGCAGTAGAAATAACTGCTTTGGATTAATCTTTTGGATTACTATTGGCTATTCTGTTAGAATATGCCAATATTATATCAGTTATTATACTCGTTTTGTTGAAGAGACAATGTCTTTTTAACATATCTATTATATTCAGTTTTCTATTGTCATTCTTTTCATTGTTTCTATTGCAATAAATATATAAGCGCATTACTAATTGTATTCGACCTTTACTACCTTCATTATATCAATGTTAAGTTATGATTAAATTATATCATAAATAATGTATTATGTTGTGAAAAATATAATGTACAAACGATTTATATACTTTCCGCGTGAGGAAAAAAAGCTTGTATCTAACTATATATAATTATATATAATTTTATACATCTAATTATGTATGGATTTTGACCTGATCTAATTATAAATAGATAAAATTGTTTATGATTATATATGAACAGATCAAATTATGCATACTTATGACAATAAAATTACGGTTGTATTTCGATATTGACTGTTAGTATTGAAAATCTATAATATATTTGACATAAAATCTCTTACAGAAAATAAATGAAAAAAATGAAAAAATGAAAAAAATGAGAGAAAATGATGAAACATTTTTTATCTCGTATTATCCGCATGTTTCTAAAGCCGATCTCACCCATCCATTTGGAGATCTTGCTCGATGCTGCTTAACCTCGGTATTGGGATGAAACCTGCTACTGAAATGACCAAATAAGTGCGAGATCTCTAATTGCGAGATCTCTGCTTAAAATATGATAGATCTGGTTAATGAATGTTACTATATTGTATAAATATAGTCGTAATTTTAAAATCTCGATTGCATATGTAATTCTTGTAGATAATTTAATTACATGTATAGAGCCGTGAATCTATATTATGTTTAATATGAATCATCATTTTTATTAAAATGTTTATAAATTGTTGTATATATTTTATTTACTTGTTAATGAATTTGTTAATAACTGTATTAAATATGGGAAATATTTTTCTTATTTAGTTATAGTTATGTTACAGTTATATTATAGTTAATTAAGAAAGATTAATAATGTTATTTCAATATTTATTCATTAAAAATGACGATAATGATGATAATATTTTGTGACAAATGTTACATTTATTTTACGTTATTATTTAGTACACTGACGTCGAATGGCGATAAATGATCTTAAATTATCATAATGACGTCATCTTGCTACTTGGGTATATAAAATTAGATATAATTATACATTTTTAAATACAATTAGATCAAGTTTTTAATGGGTCCATTTTTGTGGTAAATATGAAAAACTATATATTTATATATATATATTTTTATATATATTATTATAATAATATATTTATATATTATATATTATATTTATATAATATATTATATAATATATTATATATTATATTATATTTATATAATATTATATAATTAATATATTATTATAATAATATATAATAATATATTTTTATAAGTATATTTATTTATAATACTTGTATTTATATGAACAATTTAATATATAAAATATTAAGTTTTTCATAAAATAAACGAAGTAAACCAGTATAATTATATTAAACTCAAAATTTTCCTTAAGGATCCTTTATCCTTTATATTTGATTGAAATTATGTGTTTATTATGTATATTATGTGTATTATGTAAATTATGTATATTCGTGTATATATATATATATATATATATATATATATATATATATATGTGTGTATATATATGTATATACGTATAAATCGTACAATACCAATTAAACTCGTAATATCTCGGAAATGTCTCTCATTTAGATATTATTATTTATATCTAGTTTGATGCATCATAATATATTAGGTATAAATTTTTATATAATTTAATGTATATCTTTCTATTTGAAAAAGAAATATAGTTTTGTATAATACAATTTGAAGTTGTAAGCATTTTGATATAATCATTTCTAATTAGATATAAACTTTTTCTTCGAAAAAAATTTCAATATAATTTTACATAATTGTACATAGAATTATTAATATTTTGATATAATTACATATAATCAGATATAAAGTTTTTATCTGAAAAAAATTTTAATATAAGTTCATATAATTTGACATGGAGTTATAAATATTTTGATATAATTACATATAATTATCTAAATATTTTATCCGAAAAGAATTTTAATATAACTTTATATAATTTGATATGGAGTTATAAATATTTTGATATAATTGCATATAATTTGTAATATTAATAGATCTCATTATAAATAATTATATACAATTATATCTAATATGATATAATTATATATAAACTTTTTTTCCCGGGCGATTGCAACAAAATTAATCGATCTGGATCTTTTAGGTTACTGTTGGCTACTTTCGTTAAAAGATGCTAGTATCTAACGGAACTAGCCAATAATAATTCAAGAGGTTAAACCAGAGTGCGATTAACTCTACTGCAATCGAAAACGTTATAAGTATTAATACTTCGTACAATATATTTTTCATAATATAACACATTATTCATAAAATAACATAATCCTAACCTAACATTATCTTATACAATGAAAGTAGTAAAAGCCAGAAAAAATTAGTTAATAAGTTTATCTATTTATAGCGATAAAAATAATGAAAAAATAATGACGACAGTCAGCAGAACCCTAATAGCACTCATCTATTCTGAGAACGTTTTACGGGATATACAAGTATATTCAAGTATTCTCCAAACATTCGAAATACGTACTGCGATATACTGTGGAATGTACTTAGATCATTACTACCGCTCACTAACCTAATCCCTAATATATACTGGAGAATATCCCGCAGTATGACCATAGGATGAAAATGGTTTAAAAACAGTATATCGTGTAGAGCATGCATAAGAGTATCCCAGACAGCCATATAAATCGTGAAAATCTATAATATACGTGACACCTCTTACGGAAAATAAATAAAAAAGATGAAAAAAAATGAAAGAAAGTAATGAAACATTTTTTATCTTGTATCATTGACATGTTTCTAAAACGGTCACTCATCCTTCTTGGATCTATTCCTGCTCGATGTTGCTTAACTTCTATAATGGGATGAAACCTGCAACTAAAATGATGATATAAGTGAACACGGAAGTTTGACATAAAATATGATAGATCCACTTAATGAATGTTACTATATTGTTACTATATAAATGGTCTCAATTTTAAAATTTCGATTGCATATGTAATTCTTAAGTAGATAATTTAATTACATATTTAGAGTCGTGAACCTATATTATGTTTAATGAGAATTATTTTTCTTATGAAAATTGTTTACAAATTGTTGTATACCCAAGTAGCAAGATGACGTCATTATGACTTAAGGTCATTTCTCATCATTCGACATCAGTACACTAAATAATGACATAAAATAAATGTAACATTTGTCACGAAATATTATTGTCATAAATTGTATATCGTCATTTAATCGTCATTTTTAAGTCATTTTTAATGAATAAATAATGAAATAACATTATTAATTATCTTTCTTAATTAACTATAATATAACTGTAATATAATTATAATATAACTAAATAAGAAAAATATTTCCCATATTTAATAGTTAAAAAATTCATTAACAAGTAAATAAAATATATGCAACAATTAACAAATTCATTAACAAGTAAATAAAATATATATGCAACAATTTTTAAACATTTTCATAAGAATGATGATTCTTATTAAACATAGATTCACGGCTCTATATATGTAATTAAATTATCTATAAGAATTACATATGCAATCGAGATTTTGAAATTGAGACTATTTATACAATATAGTAACATTTATTAACCAGATCTATTATATCTTAAGCAAAGATCCCGTAATTACTTATTTGGTCATCTCAGTAGCAGATTTCATCCTAATACCGAGGTTAAGCAGCATTGAACAGGATCATCCAAATAGATGGGTGGCCGGTTTTAGAAACATGCGATGATACGAAATAAAAGATGTTTCATCACTTTCTCTCATTTTTTTTTCATTTTTTAATTTTTTTTTTCACTTATTTTTTGTAAGGGTATTTTATGTCACATATATTATAGATTTTCAGTACTAGTAGTCGGAACATAACCGTAATTTTGTTGTCATAAATATCACGTCGGTCTGACTTATAGACGTCATTATGATTTTCTTTTTGACGTCTTTTATGACTTTTTCTATAATATATGAATAAATGACGTGAGTTTGGTGACATTAATGACTTAAAATTGACGTTATATTGACAATATGCTATTTGGGTATATTTTGTTTACTTTTTTATGAATTTGTTAATAATTGTATTAAATATGGTAAATATTTTTTTTATTTATATATTATAGTTAATTAAAAAAGATAGTAATTAATAATGTTATTTTATTATTTATTTATTTAAAATGACTTAAAAATGACGATTAAATGACGATATATTTATGACGATAATATTTCGCGACAAAAGTTTATTTTACGTCATTATTTAGTACACTGACGTCGAATGACTTCGAATCATCGTCATAACATTCAATATAAATACAGAATATTCATATGATATCATATATTGTTAAAGTATATTCGGTATATTCTGAAGATGGGCTTAAGAATATACGAGAAATGATACTATCAAGATGTCATATAAATGTTCTCTGGTATATTAGGATGTATAATAGGTATAATAGGACGTATGACCACAGTATTTTCAGTACGAGTGTAGAATATTCGAATGATATCATGTGCTATTAGGGAATGTAATAGACATATATAAAAAATTGATCTTTAATAAAGCAAGCTTTAATCACATAATCTGTTACAAAAATCATGAACAGTGAAGACATGAGAAAATTTGTCATAACAAATAATAATTCTACAAAAATTAATTAAACTTACCAAATGCTATATCTTCGCTTTTCAAGATGTCTTTTGAAAGAGACACGTACTGACACGCACAATAATAAAAAAATAAACAACGCGCAAGTGCAGAAGCTAAACATTTAACTGCGATCTGCAGTGAAATCTTTTTCACTGTCCAAAATCAGTGAAATATAAAACAAAAAAGCATAAGTGGGAGTGTTTTTACTGAAATACAGTTAATAATCACTAATTACCAGTGAAATATTGTTTTACTGTTTCAATCAGAGACTTTTTCACTGATTCGATTTTAGAGAGCAGATAATTCTGATATCCTAATAGTTTTTATTATTAAACATCAAAGTAAAACATTGTTTTCATACAATATTCTAATTTGAAACATAATCTTAAGATTTATTTATTTTTAATTATGAAATATTCAAGTTTATCTCAATTTTTAATAGTTTTATGTAGTTTATACGTTTTATGATCGCATATTATATATCGAAGTTTTGATTAGCAGTATTTTCACGTTTTAAATATTTCATTTATTAAATTTCAATTTCAATCATTACGTACTGAGTCTATTTAGTACAATTTAGAGTAGTATTTTATTATTATATTATTAAATCTTTTTTAATATTATTATTAAATGGTTTTTCTTACATACATATATGTATATATTCGTATCACTCGTTATTAATCCTTAAACAGAGACACATTAGGAATCTCGGATATTTCTTGTATAATTTTAAAGGTCGGAACACATTATAGTAGTCTGCGCCGCTATTAACCAAGACCTGTCCAGGATTTAGGACAAGTGGTCGTGACAGTAGAAAAATATCGCGTACGGCGCTCTTCACTTTTTCCGTTCAAGGAATCGGAGGAATGGTCATCTGACACTGACACGATGACTTGATAATGACTTCAAAAAGATGTACAGGGTGTTTTCAATTACGAAAATGTTGTCAAACCGCACATTTTCAATTCTTTTGCTTTTCGGCATTGTATCGAGCTTTAATCATTTCCTCGACGATGTGGAGAGCGTATGTCTATCTTTAATGCCGCAATTATTATGTGAAAAATAGAAAGTGTGTACAAAGTCGTATTGTTAAACAATTGATGTTTATTCGCAGTATAAAACACTCCAGTGAGTATCATATACATATATTCTTAAAAAAAAAAAAAAATTGCGATCTAAAAAAATATTTGTCATGAGTGTATACAAGAAAATCTGCATTACGTGAGCAATACATTCTATTATGATGCTTAAAAACTGCGCAAACAGTTCGACCGCCCTCGAAAACATTAAAACATTTGTCCACCACGAAATCGTTCTAATGCAAAATAAATATTTTCCCGCACGATGGGAATTGTTTCGTGCGAAGCAAATATTTTTCCGAGCGATGCAATCGTTTTAAATTGCATTCTCTCTTTCTCTGTCCCCGTCCTTCTCTCCCCTCTCTCTCAGGATCCGAAAATCACATCGATTCAGCATTTCCCAACGGGAACGTAGCTTGCAGATTTTTAATTAAAAAACGCGTAATTTGTAATTTCCTATGGGTTTCCTGGAGGAGAATCCGCAGAGCGACACCGCCGAAATTATTTCATCAAAAGTGAACTGCAAATCCTGGACGAGGTTTTAACGAACCTTCTTTTTCCTATCGCCGCATTGCGTCGGGTATAATTAGAACTCATGGAAATCGCTTGTCGTGATATGGAAACCGGAAAAAAATCACCACGCCCCGGCGCGCTCGTCCTCACACGATTTTACTGTGACTTGTTTTCTTCTAACTGATCTTATGCTTGTATTGAGTTTAATTAGCACAGTTCTGTGCCCTGTTATCGTTCATTAATGATAGTTGTACAAAGGTGTGACACATAATTGCGTAGGATTTTAGAGCTTGCGCCGTTTGTTTTAAATGTCAATATCGTTTTTTCGTTGAATTTAAGGAATTTAGAATTAAGATGAAGATTAAGATTTTGCTAGATAAAAATTTTGAATACAAAATTTTGAATCAGCATATAATAAGAATTTATTTTTATCATTTAATTTCAAATGGAAGTTCAAACAGTACAAGTTGGATGGAAATAAGTTCAAGTTCAAGCACTACGATCAATACGATCTGAATATATTTCTGATAATTCTTTTCTTTAAGATATTTACTCATCGCTTATTTATTCATCTCATCTGGTCACTATAGGCTTATGATCTTGAAAAGCACAGTGTAATCGCGGGAACGTCGCCGTCGCGCAACTTGTGCAACTCGTGCAATTCACTATTGCGTATTATGCGAATGAAAAAAAAAGAGAAAAAAGAAACAGATGAATACACGTCCGTACGTGTGATCGTTTTATCTGCCGAAAAGAAATAGCCATTTTTATCGATGGTTGTCATGTCCCTGATGTTCGATTCCGCGGCCGGATGTTCGACATCAAAATGCGTTCGCAACAAAATAGACTGGGTTGGCAGACACTGCTATCGATAGAATACGTTTTCAAATCGCGATCGGGCCAATTCATTCCACAAATCTAACAATTTTTTGGATTCTTAAGAGATGTATATAATCGACAACGTTACATAATAGTTCCACTTTAACAGAATATCAGTATATTTTAATACGTGTAAGATTCGTAATATTATTACATTTGTAAAAAGCAATAATTATGTTTAATCAATTATGTTTTTAAAATTATTTTATAAACTTTTCGTATTGATATAAAAATAAGTTATTTTATCAGACTGAAACGCTACAAACTATCTTTCCTAACTAATTAATGATAACGATTCTCAACAATTATAAAATTAATAAAGGCAAAGCTACTGAAAATCAGCAGGATAAATAATGCACAATTTATAGTTTAAAATTTATTTGTAAAAAGTGGCCAAACGGCTCAATGTCGGCTCAAATTTGAACCATTTTTATAATATATAGTTATGATAAGAATAATCTCTGAATCTAAAGCAGGATCATCAATGTATTCTTGATGTATTCAGTGATGCATTATTTTCATTATAACTGTATTTCACTGAAAAAGGCTCAACATTGAGCCGAAATGTTTATACGAATAAATTTTAAAATATAAATTGTGCATTACTTATCGCGATTCTCAGTAGTCTTGTCTTTAATAATTTTATCTTTCCTGAGTTAATTTAGCTGCACTATAAAATTATCAACGCACCTAAAAGAGAATTAAATAAACATACATAATTAGAGTGTTTGTTGCATTTGTTCTTCCCACACAAAGGATGGATGAGAGTTTGAAAAAGAGATTTTAAACTGCCCTTAATCTTCCTTTACTCCTTAATCATGAGAAAGATAAAAATGGGAATAGAAAAGAGAGAAAAAATAAAGAACGAAAAAAAGAAATTCCGTTATGGAATTTCTGAAGCAACCAAATTCTTAAGGAGGAATAAAAAGAAAAAGAAAAAATACGAAAAGAAAAAGAAAAAAGTATGCTTTTTTTTTTTAGATTTATGTAATACGCACGGGAGATGTCGAAAAAAGATGGAAGATTTCCATCAGGTGTGAATCGCAGTTGATTCGAACTTTTAATTACATGATACTTTGGATAAGGCGATGAATGGGGGAGTAGGGAAAGAGGAGTAAAAGAGATGGAAAGAGAGAAAAAGATATGGAACAGACTTAAGCTCGAAACTCCTTTTTAACAAGACCGGAAATCTGTTGAGGATCTTCCGGGAATTGGTGGCATAGCAGAAGTACGCTGTTTTTCAATTCGAAGTGAAAAAATGACGTTGTAATTGCAACTGCCATCTGCAGTGGACGTAAATCGCGCTTGCGCGCGCACTTATTACGTAGCTCGTGTCAATATAGATGTATATATAATACATTGCGCCGCAAAACGGATACTTCATTTTTGTATTCTTTTTTTTTTGTGATTCGTCACTCGTTTCGAGCTCGAATCAGGAAGCAATTATTGCTATTATTTCGTTGTCGATACAACGAACGATTTTTATCGCATACAAGCTAGAAATATGTTCTCAGAATTAGTTTTGAGTTCCAACGGCTAACTCAAAAAACATTCCGCAGTTTTTCGTTGAGTCTCATTTAAGAATTACATACAAGAGCGTACGAGAAAGTGAGAAATTTCTCCTTTGAAGATTACTGAATGGAGCATTTTCTCATTCGCATTTGAAGATCGGATATTCGCAAAGTTAGATTCGAAGCGAAAAGGATTATTTATCTATACGTGCGAAACCGCGAATCTGCCGCCTACATCTCCGAAAGTCAGAAAGAGAATCATCGATAAAGTCAGAGACCTCGCTGCCATCTATCCTGGTAAAAAACGCGGTAGTGATAATGGCGATCTTTCCATTTCCTCTGTTCCTTCGATTTTTTTTTTAAACCATCCAACGATAACGGCAATCGGAATTAATTTCTTTGAAAGCGAGCAAACGTGCGTTTTAATGGTTTCCCCACCTAACACGAAAGTCCATTAACAGCTGTTTTTCTCAAAAGAATTCCTTCTTGAGCATTTGTGTTCTTTCGAGTGAGCATTTTGATTTCATACGTAGCTACAGAAAATTCTTGATATTTTGTTTTCTTTAAATTCTAGTCCATTTTTCTCTTTGACATCTTTGATACTTTTAGATTAAAAATTAAAAAAAAGAAAGTTACGATAATCTTCGATTTAATTTTCATTAAGGAAAACCTAAATTTATCAACAGATTTTAAAATAAGTAGAAAAAGTGCACTTTTGGAGGACAATATGAATATATTAAAACGAATCACAATAGAAAGAAAAAGAGATAAAAGTTAGTCGCAAGTTTTCTGAAAATTCTTCATTTCTTTCTCAGTTATTTCGAAAAGGAAGAAAGTCGAATAGAAATCCGACGAGCAAGACGAAGTGCAGCATCAAGAAAGATTTTTGATTGCCATGCAAGGCAGAGCCGTGAACCAAAAAGGATCCCGCGCATCGAGGAGATGATTCGCTAATGATGTCACTTTGAAGACCATTTGGAAAACAAAAATGTGCTGCTCAGGTAACCCAGGTGGAATCAGACTGACCAGATGCGGCGTCGTATGTGGTCTTGCCGCGCTAGCGGCCCTCGGCATCGCTCTTCTGGGCCCAACCTGGTTACAGACGGAGGAGAAGCTCGTCGAGCCAAACATGCCTAAAAGTTCTATCAACGTGATCAGCGTGAGATTTAAGCTCGGGCTCTTTTGGGTCTGTTCAAAGATCGTGAATCCTTCCAACCTAACACTGCGTGAGTAATGATTATCTTCTTGATTACGATGCGGCGATATAAATAAAAAACATTTATGAAATCAAACGAAAACATTTATGGAAATATTTTATAATATTTTTAAGAAATACGTTTTTGGTTAATTTTAGATTACTAGCTAGCACATTATTTTATCATATTTTTGAAATTACATAAATTATATAAAGTATATTGCTTAGCGATTGTGACTCTTACCAGATACGTCAAAGAAAAACTTCATAATTTTACTTTAATAAATATTCATATTGTGAAAAATCATGGATTTTACAAGTGCCTAATAAGTTCTGTAGTTGGTTTCACATTTTCTATCTCTCCCGTTTTCTCGATGAAATCTTGCAGCAGGTTTTGCGGAAGATTTTTAAGAACGGCGAAAAGTAAACGTAAAAACAAATAAGTAGTTGTAAAGAGTACAATAGGGAGGGAAGAAAAAAGGGGAAAAGAGAAGGGAACATCTACGGATGGCGCAGTTACAAGGATAATTGCAACCACTCGGATAATGACAATTCTTTTTTATTTCCTTTACAGTTTCATCTTTCGTTTACTCAGACTTTTATTTCTCTCCGTCGTCTTTGCCATTTCTTCAATTTCCGGTGAACATCCTCTGTTCTCGCGTCGCGAGAAGGTTATCTTCAAACTATTCACCATCGCACAGAATACTCAATGTATTCCGTGATCGAACGATTCATCCTTATTCCATACTGGGTTTTCAATTCTTTAAAGTTTGTGCGGTTCTTGTCGTTATTTATTCACGGTGATGGGTGTATATAGCATCTATCAGATTAGTGAAAGTTGATCGCGCTGTAAAAAAGTATTCCACTGCTTTTTCTTAATCTTATTAAGATTTGTAATTTGGATTTCCAAGAATGAATTAGTTCAGATTGAATAAAATTTAATTTACTATCACATGTATTGTGATTTTTCTTTTTATTTTATACTTTTTACTTTTTATTTTTTACTTTTATAATTTTTCTTTTTACTTTATTTTATAACTCAAATTTGGTCGGAAAAATATGGAATAATTTTTAATAATTTAAGTTACTCGCAAAATTTATGTTTAATCACAAAATTTTGCAATTAATTTTTTAATTTTTTAAAATAAAGAACTAAACAAGTATAAGTTTGATTCCTTTTCTTTTAGCAGAAGATATATTAACAAAGGGATTAACGAAAAAGAGTGAAGAGAAAATTTTAAGCCGAAACTGATTAAGTTTCGATACAGATAAAGATTCAAATAATTCAAGCTGAAAGTAAAATAAGAAATTAAGACTAGTTAAGGATTTAATTAAACTTCTAAATAAAATATAATACGCACGAAGAAAATTTTAACAAATCCAAGATTATTATAATGCTAAAATTTAATAATAATAAATTTTAGATAAACTATAAAAAATTAACAAAGTGTCAAATTAATGATACAATATATATGGTGTCAAATTAAGTGTCAAATTAATGATACAATATATATACATATTGGATACACTATTTTTTTTATGTATTTAATTCAATGGAATATAACTTAATAATATACTCTTTTCAAATTCTTACATGACATAGAAAATAAAAATATATTCACATTTAAAAATAATGAGAATGAAAGAATTTAAGCTAACGGCTGTTGTTAATTATCGATTATTTACGCGGGCAAGTGAGAGATTCATACGTCAGCGAAACGCCATTATCTGGTTGCATTGGAAATCTGTACACGAAGCGATTTTATAATGAAGCTGCTATTTGTGAGCGTGTTCCTATTATTCGACAATTAATAAATGATTTTATCCACGGTAATCTTCTTCACGGGGCTAATTAATATTGAAGCTATGGAAATAGTGGCGAAAATCGATTTTTATTGAACTCTTGCGTATCATCGATGATTTTCTCAATACATTTTTAAATATAAAGCTTGGCAACATGTGCATAGCGTATCTCTAAAGTTATTACATGACATTATATTTGAAACGACGAGTAATATTTCGCGCCATAAGCGGTTTGCTAATCTGATTCTCATTAACACCAATTTCGAGTTTTAAACGTGAAATGACATTTTGACACGATCTTGACGTTATTTCATTTCGATAATTTATACTAGACTAGGAGATCGACCCTCTTTTGCGTCAACTCCGCTAAAAACCCCAGAATATGTTACATAGATAGTAACTGAATTAAATTCGAAAGTTCTGCTGCTGAACTTTGGAAAACTCTGAGAAAAACTGGTTCTGACGGGGTTGAACTGGGTTGGGTCACTTGTAAGTAGTCATCCTCAAAGCTATATCATCCCTTTTCCTTCTCCCTTAGGGGAGATTGCGCATTAGTTATTAGTTTAAATGAACGGTGAGAACAGCAAGGAAATACTTTTAAACTTGGATGGAGAGAAACGAACCAACCACCTCCCGGAGACGTAATTCAAAAATGACGAATACTAGCTTCTCGTAAATCTTCGCGCCTTTCAAGACGATTTTTGTGCAAAGCTTTAATCGTTAAGATCCTTCGATAAGCGACCTTAACTGTAAGAAAAAGTTCGATTGCTCAAATATTACAAAGCCGTATATTATTTACATTATTTTGCAAAAGTGCAAATATTTTGCAATTTTTCTTTGTTTTTTTTTTAATTTTTTGAAAAATTCACAAAATTAAGATATTATTTATTATTAATTTCTACCCTAAATTCTGTGGCTTTAATTTTTATAGATTTATTAGATCTTAGTCTTCTGAGGAATTCCGATATTCAATTTTATGAAATTTCTAAAAATTTATTATCTTTCGATATTTGAATTTATGTCTTGGTATTCTATTTAAATAAATATTACTTCTAATTATTTAATTTATAATGTATAAATATGCGTGGAATGTTAGCTTATTTATTATTAAAAAATTTATGAATTTATTTTGTTTTAATCTGTTTTCTTAGATGTATTTGTTTATTTTTTTAAATTCATCAATTTGTCAATAACAGACAATTTGATTTACGTAAATTCGATGTGTTGAATACTGATATACTTAAATTACATCAATTTATGTCAATTTGTTGCTCTAAAATTCAACAGTATGGATCGTTTCTCAAAATCATTGCTAACTGTAATTCACATTAATTCGTTTTAGTTTTTTCGAGATATTCTGAAAAGAATTGGCGCTAAAACGAACGTAAGGTGGAGAGAAGTCGACAAATAGGCGATTTTTTTTCTGATAGTACAGTTTGCTGAATCTGCAGAAATAAGAGGCTTTATTATCCTTGTCATTACATGGAATTCGTTTCGGGGATTAAAAATCGAGATTTTTGTGTTGATTCGCGAAATCAATGGTCGCTTGATAATTAATAACTCACATCAAATTAACATCAAATTGATCGACAGAATGATATTCTGCTAAAGAAATTCCTTTAAATTTTACTAATTAATCAAATTAAAGAATCAATGTAACTTGTAATGTATATTATATATAAAATAGATAATTTGTATGTGCATTACGTATGACATAATTAATAAATTAATACATCCCAGATATTGCAATACAATTAGCTACATTAGTTACATTAGTTACATTAATAACTCCATTTTATCTATGACATAATTAATTAAACATGTATTATTACATAATTATAATTTGTAATCTTACTTGTCAGGAGAATTTATATTGCGAATTTAAATTTCATATGATTTAATAAATAATTTAAATATAATAATATTATTGTTTTAATTACATTCTTTTCATATCAAAATTACTTTTATATCAATGCGCTGTTTTTATATTAAAACAATAAAACATAATTAAAATAATAATATTTGAATCAGAAAACAAATAAACGAACAAAACGAACAAAATAAATATTGCAATTTATTTCATTATTATTGTTACTTGTAACATATTATTTACTTTTATTTACTATCCGGGAAAAAAGTTTATATCTAATTATATATAATTATATATAATTTTGTAGATCTAATTATGTATGGATTTTGACCTAATTTAATTATATATAAATAGATAAAATTGTTTATGATTATATATGAACAGATCAAATTATACATACCCATGACGACAAAATTATGGTTGCGTTTCGATATTGACTGCTAGAAAATAATAAGACTGCTGAAGAAAATAATATATGACATTCCCTACAGAAAATAAGTGAAAAAAAAAGAAAAAAATGAAAAAAAAAATGAGAGAAAGCGATGAAACATTTTTTATCTCGTATCATCGCATGTTTCTAAAATCGGTCACCTATCTATTTGGAGATCCTGCTCGATGTCGCTTAATTTCGGTATTGGGATGAAACCTGCTACTGAAATGACCAAATAAGTGATTACGGGATTTTAGTTTAAAATATAATAGATCTAGTTAATGAATGTTACTATATTGTATAAATAGTCTCACTTTTAAAATCTCGATTGCATATGTAATTCTTGTAGATAAACAATAGATATAGGTCGAGTACATGTTAACTAACAAACTACAACGCGAAACATTTCCTCGGCAAGCAGGATCTTGGTTGCTAAAGTCTTTTTAATATGAAATAAATTCAATTAATTATATTACCAACTACGTGCTGCTTTGGTTTAATAGACTTTCAACGTAATGGTTCTATAATAATTCGATGATCAATATTATTGATATCGATTAAAATCCCTTTTATTATCCCTCCCATCAGAAATATATATTGCGAAAACTATCACCTTAGCCAGAGATCGAACGTGGATCGCCTGCTTTCCGGGCAGGCATCTTATCCACTAGACCACTGAGGCTATGGTAATATTTAGATCGCAATATTCAGATAAGTCAAGACGTTTGACTTATTTTTAATATGGTGAATCGTGATGGTGACGATCGCAGCGCGTTTTACAATTATTTAATCAGTGGCGTAGTTGTTATCCAATGGAATGGACGGTTATATACAGCGGTTATATACAGCGGAGATAAGTAATTACCGGCGGCGCGGACGTGGATATTTACAGCGGTGCGAATGCGGATACTTACGGCGGGCGCGGTTGAGAATCGGAGCGCCGCAGACGCGGTAGCGGTTCGTCGCAAGCGGACGCGGATATTTACAGTGGCGCGGATCGCGGGTATTTACAGCGAGCACGGATCGCGGATATTTACAGCGGACGCGGATCGTGGGTAGATACTCGGAGGCGAAGACGGCGACGGCGGTTCACAGCGGCGGGTGCCGGCGTGTTTGGTCACAAGGCGCAACGGCCAGAAACATCTGGCGTGGCGAGTTTGCCGTACGTTGTGTTTATTGTTCGGAAGTCAGAGGAGATGCCAGCGCCAGTAACTCTTGGCTGGAGCAGCGAACACGTTACCTCGAGCATTTCCGGGAAGTGGATTCGGTGGATCGAATAGGAAAACGGAGAATCGGCTCTGGTCAGTAACTCCTGGCTGGGGCGGTGTACTCGCAACCTCTGCTTGGCGAATTCTCTATTCGGGATCGGAGTCGCTAAGCGAGCCCGACGGATGATTCCGAGAATCTGTCTCTTTTACGGTCGGATCGGGTTTTTTATACCCCGCGGATCAATAATTCGATTAAATTCGGCGTATCTTCGGATCGATCCGCGAGTATTATTTTACCGAACTAATTTACAATAACAAAATAGCTTTGTTCGTTACTTCTTGTGTTTTAAGTGACGCGTTCGGGCTTCTCCGGGCGCGTTCGGGTATCTTCGCCGCGTCGCGCTAAGTAGCGCAGATTGCCCGTACGGCCCGTAGGCCGTGATAATTATAAAATAATTCAAAGCGTTTATCGGCGCTTTTGCACCTTTAAGCCGACGAGCGGCTTTCGTCCGCAGGATGAAAGGTTGGACGGAACGATGCGGCGGCATCGTTACAAATTATATATATAGAGCCATGAAATATGTATTAGCCTACCAGGTGTATGCATAAGTTTTTTCCGGTTTTTTAGTAAAAAAAGACACGTAATTTTCAAGGGAAATTAATTTTTTTTTATTCAAAATATTGGCCATCGGCTTCTACACATTTCGCCCATCTTTCAGGTAATTTATGAATACCATGCCAGAAAAACTGCTTGTCTTTTGCGGCAAACCATTCGTCGAGCCATTTTCCAACTTCCTCGAAATTGAAGTGCTGCTCTGCGAGCGCGTGTCCCATTGATGCGAAGAGGTGATACTCAGATGGCGCCAGGTCTGGGGAGTACGGCGGGTGCGGAAGGATGTCCCATCCAAGCGATTTCAAGGTGTCTTTCACTGGTTTTGCTGTGTGAGACGGCGCATTGTCGTGTAACAAAATCACTTTGCCATGTCTTCTGGCCCATTCCGGTCGTCTTTCGATTAATGCGTGGTTTAAATTAATCATTTGTTGGCGATAGCGTTGTGTATTAACGGTTTCGCCGAGTTTCAAGAGTTCATAATACACAATATCGCTCTGGTCCCACCAGACACAGAGCATGGTCTTCTTGCCGAAGCGATTTGGCCTTGGTGTTGATAGACCGGCTTCGTCAGGTGAAAGCCACGATTTTTTCCGCTTCGGGTTTTCAACATAAATCCATTTTTCGTCACCCATCACAATTCGATACAAAAATGATTTCCTTTCGTGGCGTTGAAGCAGCATTTCACAAGTGACTTTGCGATTTTCCATTTGACGTTCATTCAAATCGTGTGGGACCCATTTACCGAGTTTATTGATCTTTCCCATTGCTCGTAAATGTTTGCTGATTGTTTCTTGTGATACATGTAATGCTTCTGCTAATTGCCGTTGAGTTTGAGTTGGGTCATCATCCAATAACTCCTGCAATTGCTCGTCTTCGCATTTTTGTGGTCTACCAGAGCGCTCACTGTCTTTCACATTGAAATCACCACTTTTAAATTGTCGAAACCATGTCTCACATGTTCTAATCGATGGAGCGTGTTCACCATATGTTTCTAGCAAACGATGACTTTCAACAGCCTTTTTCTTTTGATTAAATAAAAAAAGCAATGCGTGCCGCAAATTCTTTTTCAGGCACAAAACTCGACATGATCACTGAACGATAAAACAAAGACGCTAGTTTTTGGCGGACTCAACTTGTGTGTGTTTGTAGTTTTAAATGTCAGACGAACAAAATGATGTATGTGTCAAATTAATACGCTGCGTACTTTTCGCTGGCGACATCTCTTAGTTAAACCGGAAAAAACTTATGCATACACCTGGTATATGTATTAATATGTTTAGTAAGAATCATTATTCTTATGAAAATGTTTATAAATTGTTGTATATATTTTATTTACTTATTAATGAATTTATTAATAATTGTATTAAATATGAAAATATTTTTCTTATTTAATTATATTACAGTTACATTACAGTTATATTAGTTAATTAAAACAAATAATTAATAACGTTATTTCATTATTTATTCATTAAAAATGACTTAAAAATGACGATTAAATGATAATGTATTTATGACGATAATATTTCGTGACAAATGTTACATTTATTTTACGTCATTATTAAGTACCCTGACATTGAATGACGGGAAATGACCTTAAATCATCATCATAATGATGTCATCTTGCTACTTGGGTATATATATATATATATATATATATATATATATATATATATATATATATATATATATATATATATATTAGGTGTACAAAAAAGTTCTGAGCTTTTTTTTGTAAAATTCAATCTTTATTCAAAAACAAACAAAAAAATATTAATCAGCGAAATATTCCCCGTTTGCATCAACGATTTTTTGCCATCTTTCGGGTAGCTTGCGAATTCCTTGACGATAGAAGCTCACCGGCTTCGAAGCGATAAAGTCATCAATGCATTTTCGTATCTCTTCAAATCTCACGAAATGTGTATCAGCCAAATGATGTTGCAACGACCGGAATAGATAGTAATCGGAAGGCGCCATGTCTGGGCTATACGCCGCGTGCGGGAGAAGTTCCCAGCCTAACGCAAAGATATGGTCCTGAGTCGCTTTCGCAACATGTGGTCGAGCATTGTCATGAAGCAAGATCATTTTACGACGTCCAGTAAATGGCCTCTTTTCTTCTAATGCATCGCTCAAATTGGTCAATTGTTGTTGGTAGCAGTCTGCTGTGATTGTTTCATCCGGTTGTAACAACTCGTAATACAACACACCTTTCCAATTCCATCAGATACAGAGCAAAATCTTCTTGGTGTGGATATTGGGTTTTAGCGTCGATGTCGAAGATTCAACCCATTTCTACGTTTAGGGTTATCATAAAGAATCCACTTTTTATCGCCTGTAATGATTTTGTGCAGAAAATCTTTTTTCCGGAACTTTGAAAGCAAAGTGAGTGCAGTGTCACGCCGACGATTTTTGTTGTCTTCGGACAATTCATGCGGAACCCATCTGCCTTCCTTCTGAATCTTTCCCATTGTATGTAAACGTACGGAAATGGTTTGCTGCGTAACGCCAAGCTGTTCTGCAAGCTCCTTTTCAGTTTGCGCAGAGTTTATATCCAGCAGTGCTTGCAATTCGTCCGTTTCAATCTTTTGAGGACGTCCAGCACGCAGTTCATCTTCAAGACTGAAATCTCCTTGGCGAAATTTTTGATACCATCTTTTACATGTAGTATGACTTACAGCGTTCTCTCCATATGCAGCACAAATCATTGCAGTGGCTT